>CM050165.1:55005965-55473465 GCA_027410445.1 Discoglossus pictus | reverse complement strand
TGCTTCCTGCATATATTACTTCAAAATAGGTAAGTATAAGTATATTCATTTATTCATTTCTTAACTATTTACAATGCTGCTCATAGCACACAAACAAACAACAGACTCGCAATGAGCGCCGAAGTATCTCCGAACACCTACAAAATTAATGTTGCAACCAAACACCATTAGCTGCCTTACAATCTTATTGCCATCATATTTGACGGGCAAGTCACTAGTATTAAATAGTAATCAACTAAATTGCAATGACAATTAAAAATACTTGTTCACACATTACAACCCTAAGGCTGTCACACCTGCTTAATTCAAATATTTCTCCCTGAAGGACACAAATGAACTAAAAGAGTTTGCTCTCATAGTGGGTTATCATGTCCATAGAACTAACCAATTATGGTTAGTTTGTTCTATGATTAAGCAGGAGGAGACAAGCGGAGCCGAGGGCCCTGGTTCAGAGGAGGAGAATGTTATATGGCTGGTGGGGTCACTATCCGGCCCTCCGGCCACATCGCCTGGATTCGACCCCACTATCCCACTCCTCCTGCCACTATTTGTTTTCCCAATGTAGATGGGATGAGCAAGATGTATATGCAATCATATATATATTCCAGGGTCCACATTAGAGCCTCTGTGAGCGAGGAAGGGTTAATATGGCATCAGTTTCATGTTTTTGTGTTGCTATTTAATCTGGTAGCGTGTCTTTAATTGCTTTATGCATGTTGTAGCATGGCTTTTCATATTGGCACATGCATGACCATTCCAACATATGATGAAATAAAAAACATTTTTAATGTCTATTTTTTATTTGGAGATTATTGTGCAAGTAATTGTAATGCCTTTCCATGCTTTCCCCATATTTTGAAGTCTGCTGGTTGGTTTAGATTGTCTTTTACAGTGTTGAGAAGTTGTCTGTAAAACCTTTGTGGGTCCTTTTTGGAGGCCGTAATATCTTTGCCTCCATTTGTGCATTACGGGCTTGAACGCCAGGGGGTCTTTTGGAACCCATTGCAATGTAATAGCGATATTGGAACGTAACAATTACGGGCTTGACAGATCAAAGGCTTTGCATCAACGGAGTTCAGATTTCGACATCATGTAGGGTTTTTCCGCCTTTAACCCACAGGTCGTTTGTGGGTAGCTTTAGGAGGCCAATTTAATAGCCATAAGTCTTGCGGGCTATGTTACGGGCTACGGTTATACACATTGGGGGAATTTAATAGGGCTGATAGTGAACAAAAGGTGAATGAATTAGGAGGTCTGGGTAAGAATCAGGGGCCTTACCATGTTCCCAGTAGGACATTTGGCAGGCATTTGTAAGAATATTATCTAACTAAGGTGGAAACAGTATTGTTGGAGAATGTTTCAATGATTTAGAGAATTGTATTGAAAATTGGAAGTAGAGGGGAGTGTGAGTGAAATTGTGGAGAACTTAAAGGTGAGATGAAAAATAACGTCAGGAAAATAAGAGGGTTAATTCGGGATTATGAGACCGATTCAATTGAGCTTTTGCATGTTACTGTAGCCTGTAAGTGAGGTTGCAAGTTAATTTGCTATTCAATTGGCGTCTTTTTGCGCGCTACAAACAGGTTCGCGTTACGGCCTTGAAAAAATTGCGAATTTTATTATTCATGCTAAGGGAAGCCATTGGAGTCATAACCACTAGATATTTGTGGGAATCAGGAATAAGTGTCCAAATCAGATACATCCAAAGAGATGGTAATGTTCTCAGCCCTTGGATCTCTTTATGGATTTCAAAGATCAGAGAATAACATTATGTCATGCATCTAGTCTTTGTTAGTTCTATATTGTATGTATAACATAACACTTTTGTAAGACAATTCAAGGTGGGAATTTGTACATTTCATCTAATATTTTTTCTTAGAGTAAAAATACATTGAACTTTGTAATTTGTACTGGTCAATCAGCCTTTATGATCCACCACCATTACTTTAAAAAAAATGCTCATGTTAGTTTTTGTGAAAAAAGTGCTCAATAAAATGGAGGCCTTATGATGAAGAGACTGCTAGGTGTTTTCCAAAGTGTATTGTATATCCTCAAATGTCAAATCCTTCAATTATCCTTTTTTAAAATGACCTTAATTTAAAATGCCCTAGCTCATAGAAATGAAAAAAAAATGTATATGTTTAAATAGAGAGAATTACTAATTGTAATAATATATTATAAGGTTTTGTGCCCCCATAATCTGTTATCTTTTCGTTACCTTAATGTGAACTGGTTTGCGTTATTTAGAATTAAACAATGCACACTCTAGTTTGTCTACATTATAAAATAACTTTGCTAGAATAAATTCATATTTTTATAGATTAATATTGATAAAGCCATTGCCTTACATGAAGAACGTCTGGAAAACTTGTGTTAGGAATAGTTGAACTGTCAGCTAAAACAAATGAAATATCATCAATTCAAAAAGTCGGTAATGGTGTGTCAAAAAGGTGAGTGGCTGTTGACTGTGTGAAAAATGTTCTTTTTTCATGAACTCCTGGTGCAGCTGTACACTAAAAAAGTACCTGTGTTATTTTCTCATCGTTATATTTATTTAATTTGTGGCATGGTGGAAACTAGTATACACTTTTTATCTCTTTTTATGTACTAACATTAAGATAGTTGTGCCTAAAATTATCTACAGAAGTTCAGACCCATTACCAGATTTTCAGCGGTATATAATTATTTCTTTTGAATTTACTGTAAGAATAAATCCATTGAATATATTGTGTGCAAATACACTCTATCTGCATATTCAGACTTTGCATATGATTTCAAGGTGAAGAGCTACTTAAAAAGGATGTTACTTTCATATGAAATAATAGTCTTACAAAATGTTATTTATGCATGCAAAAGTAATCTGCGTCTTATTTCTACAGGAAATGTATATGTTTAAAGGAACATGGAATTCATCAATCTATCAAACAGAGCATTTAAAACAAAGTGAAAAACATTTTAAATTTTTTTAATTCATGCATATTTCATTGTTTAGTAAAAGTTTTTTATATCACCCAGTTAATCCTGAAACAAGGAGCCTCATTCAAATGAGCTTTCGGGAGATCCGGGCTTCGGAAATGGAGCCTGTAACTTTTTTTCCTATTCAATTGGTGTCTTTTTGCAGGCTCTAATCGAGTTACGGGATCTGGCCTCTGATTCATGGCGGTTACCATCGCAAATTAATGCCCCTCCAAGCCTTTGATCTTTCACAGCCGTAAGAATTCCGATCGCTAAAATCGCAAATCGCTATTCAATTGCTCAGATTCCCCCTCGTTAACCACCCCCCCAAGGCAACAAATGGCAAATGTCGCTCCAGAAGTTAGGGGTTCCAAGGAGGACTCGCAAAGGGCTTAAAGACAAGTCCAGAGCACTTTAAATGCAAAAATAAAATCAATACTGTACTTTTATTAAAAGGGAAAGTGATGTTATGGCTTAGAATTAATAGCACAACATTCTCAAGCTCGCAAATGGGCCCCAAAAATACTTTATTTAATGCTTGATTTCCGTGTTATATGGATCCCGGCAATCAATGTGTTAATACAGAGAACTCTCATGTAACAGAATATCATATTTACGATATTGGTTAATATCAGGAATGTGGGTCCGATCGTAACTCGTAATTAAAGCTCGTAGGTCTTTGAAATCCAAACTCCATTTTTTATTGTTGTAATGTTGACAATCTTTGTTTCCATTGGCTGTTTCTATCTCGGGAGTTACAGCCTTGGCTAATTGATCTGTTCAAGCTCGCAAATGCTACATACAATGGCATGGTTTACGAATTTCGCTATCGGCCCCTAACTTGTGGTCTTGCCGAATTAAATAACACCCTAACTCAAGCGCCCTGCAAGCGCAAAGGAGGCCCGTAAACATATGGCCTATACTCCATAACTTGTGACCTCTGAATTAAATGAGGCTCAAATTTATTTTGGTTCTTTAGAAATCCTAAACAGTGAAAATTATTATTGCAGTGAAGACAATACATAAGCATTTAGAGAGAGCTTAACATTTATGGTCCTTTCAGGACCTGCTACTGCAAACAAACTCCTGTCAGCTCAAACTATATATAAGTGACCATTTTGACTGCTGTCAATGTTATCACATCAGCTTTTAAAAAAAAAAAATAACAGTGAAATGAGCTCCATTTTCTACTCCACTTGATTTGATTTTGATTTGATGATGCAGAGAAGCATCATCAAATCAAGAGAAAATGTAATTACTTCAGTGGCCCATTAAATAAGCCAGTGATGGCTGCTACAAGAGAACAGATATGCATAACTATTATATCACTGTTAGTCTTCTGGGGTTGCAACAACACATAAGAAATGGCACTTATCTACCCTCAAACACAAGGGGAGCGACTGTGAGGCCAGAAGAGTAATGTACCAGGGAGATAGTAAGATCAGGGGGAGACAAGTAGTTAGTTCAGGAGAGAGTGTAGTCTTGAAGAAATACTTAAAATAGAAGGAACCTTTATTAATTCTGAAAAAATCTAAACAAATGTAATAATTTTATTTAGATTGTGGGGCACACCATAGCCCTTCAGAGACTGTTCCTGTATATATCAAGTTATGTGTTTTTGACTAATGTATATATTGAGAGTGATTAATACTATGAGGTTTCTTATCTGATATTATTGACTGTGGATAATATAAGGTGTTCTCTTGTCCACAATTTGGAGTGATGTAATGCTCATACTGGGGAACTTGTACTTCATATTACACTGTTGGATACCTACTATAATATATACGACATCTCAATCTTATTATTATTAGATAGCAGATTTAATTTCTAAACAACATGCTTTTGTAGATTTTTGGGGAATTCATAAAGATTCCTACTACTGTATATAAGTATAATTCATTAAGGGTTAAGCACTAGAATCATAAAAAGGCCTATTTTGTGGTTATTATTATATTGAATAAATACAGAGAGCATGAGGGGCCCTAGGAGGATAGAGGAGTCAAGGAGAGCTATTTAGACACAGACGGCTCAATATGCTAAAGCTATAGATATGATTAAGAGAGTATAAAATAGACCTGCAGAGGCAAAAGAGCAAGTGACATATAAAAGCAAAACCATATGTGCCAATATAACCATGCAAGAAGACCATTTGGATTTTACTTTCCTACCTTTAACGTTTTAAATGCATTGAACTTATCTATATGACACATATTTTTCTGATAATCACTGCCTGTTATTTACCAAACATTTGAAACCGAAGAAACTTATATATACCTTTAGATGGATGTGGGAACACCTCTTGAATGTTTGCCATGGAGCCAAATATGCTTTTCATTTAGTCACAACCTAATTTAAATACATCTATACATCAAGTACTTTTAACATTTCTATTATAATAAAATGATATATTCTTCTGTATATTTGTGTGATAATTTCTGATAAATAAACATCTCTACTGTACCAATGGAATGTATGTAAGTTGCAACTTTTGCATTATCAACTAATTTGCATTGAAATTAACCTTGTGTACCAATTCAGTTTTAAGAATTATGTATATAATTAATCACACATTTATTTTTATATATAACTCTATATAACTCTTATATATTGTGACCCATCAGACTTACCATAGTGAATTGATCCCATTGTCTGCTAAAAGGGATTCAAGGCCTCATAATGGATAGAACTGGACACTGAATGTCAGTAGATCTATGCAGACTTGCACTGCATTTAAACTACAGATCAAGATAATATCATACCGAACCTTGACTCAGTCCATGAACAGTTTTGACAGATAAGTCTAAAGATGAATTGTACATTTATAGTTTTGTACAAGTATCTTAAGGCTTTAACAGTGCACAGTGAAGTTCTCAAAAAGAAAGAAGCTACTTGTGGAAATACAGTGAACAGACAGCTAATACTAATACAATGCATTATGATAAGTATATAAGCTAAATAATCATATGTATTATTTGTTTGTTTTCTCACTTTGCCTTGTATTTATGAATGCTCTATATAGACCTTTCTTTCCTAGCTTAAATCTAAGCAAAAAAAAAAAAATAGCTGAAAATAAGTGTTTTTAAATTTTAACTGGTGCTATTTAAAAAGTCATACTTTATTAAAAGCTATTTTAGTCCTGTTCCGACGATTCAAGAAGCTGACACATGAGGCATTGATAATAATCATTTTTCTTTGATAAAGTTCTTTGAAAAGTTCTCTCCACTCTTTGAAGGTTTTCATATTTACAACACAATAGATTAATGAAAATGTGCACTATGGAAAAAACACAAGGAGCTCGGTAGATGAATAGAAATTCATCAACGAAACAAAAGTGAATTATTTCACAATGCTTTCATCATGTTTCAGTCTTGGTCAAATATTCTGGTAAATAAAAAATCAATAGACATGAAGTGCAATACAGTTTTTCATGACATGAGCATAAATATCAACATATATAATCTTCATGTTTGCGCGATTCAATAGAGAAATTATGGGAGGAGAGTTTGTTCTGTGACAACCATTAGAAGAATGAATTACAGCACTGGGAAGATTAGCCAGTAGAAAATATCTTCTTCCCCTAACTTTCCTGTCCCTGGGTTCTAGCCTACACCCTCGCTCTACTCTCAAATACTTTCTACTAAGCCCAGCTGAGTAACCCAGCACTGGTGGATTGCATGTGTATTAATTACAGTATACATTATGAAATCTTATTAACTACACTCATAAGAATAGTTCATATCTATCATTTGAATATCTAACAGTGTTTTATGCAGCATGTACGGTCACCCCCCATAAAGTTCTCTTTGTTATTTTTTTTTTTTTAGTGCAGTTCTTTGTTTGTGGCTAAATATTCTACTGTTGCAGCCCAACTTGTTTCATATTCTTGCCACTTGGATATGGTGGTAAATAAAATATAGACCGACTTTACTGCAAAGCTAGAACCTGATAGATTTAAAGGCCTATTTAAGTTTAATTAATTATGATTTAATCTAAAGGAGGAGAATTGGTAGTGTATGAAAAAAAAATTTGCATGAAAAAAAAACTAAAATAAACTTTATTATACTTACCCCACAGTTTGCTAAAACTCTTCAGTTGATTTTGAGAGTTACCACTCCTGAAAATCCCTGCTGAAATTAGCATAAAATTAATAATTTGTTTTGGCCAATCACAGACAGCTAAACCCTGCTCTGTAGATATCTGCATTGTACTCCTGCTGGCTTGAAGGTTAGTAAAGGGTTAAAAGATGTACCCAAATGCAGTGTTTCTATTGGGAGGTTCACTGTGCCTATGTAGGCAGCTCTGGGGTTGTGGCAAACAAGTTTCATTTAAAAAAAATCTGTATGTGTATAGAATGACTCAATGTGAGGTATATTTCTGATATAAGAAGAATGTTTTAAATTAGAAAAAGGCAAAAAGAGGGAAACTTAGATATACCTTTAATGAGTTTTAGGTGCCTTCTCATTTAAAGCCCCTCCTCTCACGGAACACTCTAATATTCATAACATGCATACACATATGTACGTATGGAGATTTCAACACAGATGGAACTTTCCATGGCACTCTTTGGCCCTCATTCAATTGCAATTTGTCCAATTGAATAGGGGGCTAAAAATGCGCATAACAATTTTTTTAAAGAAGTTTTTAGTTAGTAAGCATCTATCCAAAAGCAAGGTTTTCACTAACTAAAAACTTCTTTAAAAAAAATATGCTATGTGCTTATTTAGAGTCCTATTCAATTGGCCAAATCGCAATTGAATGAGGGCTTTTGTGTTTTGCAGAGGAGGGACCATCTCAGAGTAATTTTGTATATATAAAGAATTATAGCTAACAAAATGCATAACCAGTTTCAATGCTCTTTAAAAAGATATTACCTTTGGAAATATGGTAAGGATGCTACATAAAAGTTTGTATGGAAAACATAGTTTAATAAATGTTCTTTTTTTTTTTTATTACAGAGAAATATCACAAAATGATGTCCTGAAATCAATAGAAGCTAATGTGTTCTCAAACAGCCCTCAACTGCAGGAAATGTAAGTAGATAAGGGTTTTGGAAAAACTCACAATATCATGAGTAGATCTGACAATTATTTATCAGAAACATTATCTCATGTTGGCAGCTATTACATGATTGACAAACTGGATAATCAGAAAATATTAACACAACTATTACAAATTGATTTATAATGGTTCATTTGGTGCTTACTTCATGCAAGTATATGGCACTGTAGTATAATGTTGTATCATCCAAATCATATTAAGGCATTTAGCTACAAAAATGTACATTCTTTTGAGTTTCACAGTTTCTTAAAATACCTATCAAAATATGTGTAGAAACATTGGACATGCTATTCTGTATATACCTTAGATTTTTTAAAATAATTATCAGAAATGTCATGTCAGTATTTCAGGATTGTAAAATTGCACTTGGACCAAAATTATAATGTCATGTTTCATTATATGCAATACAGTATAAAGCGAGTGTCTATATTTATTTTCATTATATCAATTGAAACTTCAGAATGTTCAAGCTCTCCATTCCCTTGGACGTATGCTACAAAAGGCAACATGAATTGTTTCAAAAGAGAAAAATACTCTTTTAATGGCGCACTTAAATACTTAGGGAGTAAATAACTATTAAAACTTAAGTTTTAATGAGATATCATTTGTAAAGAGTATATTGGGCTTAATACTCCCATGCAGCAATCTTTCTTGAAATACTCTGTTAAATACTAATTATAATTCTCAGCATAAAGGTTAGTAGGGAATATGCAGCAATACTAGTTTGGTTGCCCTATACTGTATTTTGTTGCTAGAATTCTTCACCACTGCCTTCATATAGCAAAAATCATACCATATCTTCTACTGTGGTCAAAAAGCAGAAGAAATGGAGTAGCCCTCATAATAAATGGGTAGCCAAAGCAATACTGAGCTACAACCCAATAAATTACAGAATTATTGCAATTCTAATTCAAGGTAAGCCATTTAACATCACAGTGATCCAAGTCTTTGCTCTAACCGTGAATGATGTGGAGTCTGCTGTTGTCCAATTCTACGAAGATTTTCAACACCTCCTAGATATAGCACCAAGTAAAGATGTTACTCTCGTCATAGGAGAATGGAATGCTAAAATAGGAAACCAAAAGATTCCTGGAATAATGGGCAAGTTTAGCCTTGGAGTACAAAGTGGAGCAGGTCAGAGATTAGTAGAATTTTGTTATGATAATTCTCTGGTCATAGCAATACACCCTCTTCCAACAGCCTTAGAGACAACTGCACATAAGGACATTGCAGGATGGATAATATAGAAATCAGTTTACATAGTTACATTGTAATTTAGGATGAAAAATTATGTTAGTCCATCAAGTTCAACCTTTTTAGATCTCCTCTGATCTGCAATACGCAGATTGTTAATTGATCAAGAGGAAGGCAAACCGTGAAACATTGCCAATTGTCTCAACAGGGGAAAATATATAAAATTCCTTCTTGACCCCAGATACTGGCGATCGGATTTATCCCTGGATCAATACTCTCTCTCTATTTATCCAGGATAGCCCTTAATGCATGTTTTATTTAAAAATATATCCAATCCTTTTTAAAGTTATCTATCGAATACTCTGTCACCACCTCCTTTGGGCGAGAATTCCACAAATTAACCACCCTTACTGTGAATAACCCTTTTCTTTCTTTAAGGCAAAATATTTTTACTTCTAATCTCAAATGATGTCCCCTTGTCAGTTGTAAACCTCTTGGCACAAAAAGTTGCCTTGACAACGCCTTGTATTGACCCTGGATATATTTATATAAGGTAATCATATCCTCTCTTAGATGCCCTTTTTCTAAAGTAAATAAGTTTAATTTGGTTAGTCTTTCTTCATAACTTAGCCCCTCCTTTCCCTTTATTAGCTTTGTTGCCCTTCTCTGTGCTTTTTCCAGCTCTAAAATGTTCTTTTTATGTAGTGGTGCCCAAAATTGTACTCCATATTCCAAATTAAGGTGTACTAGGGATTTGTATAGCGGGATAATTATATTTGCTTCCCTTGCTTTTATACCCTTTTTAATACATGCTAATATGTTACTTGCCTTTGCAGATGCTGCTTGGCATTGAGCACTGTTACCTAGGTGGTTGTCCACAAGTACTCCCAAATCCCTTTAAATATCTGATATCCCTAGATTTGCTCCATTAAGATAATAAATTGCATGGCTATTTTTCCTTCTCAGATGCATAACTTTACATTTATTCATATTAAATCTCATCTGCCAATTTATGCAAATCCCTTTGGAGAGAAAGTACATAATTTTCTGATTTAATTACCTTGCACAACTTTGTGTCATCAGCAAAAATGGAGACCCCACACTCCAATCCCACTTCCAAGTCAATAAATATGTTAAAAAGGAGGGGCCCTAATACTGAACCCTGAGGAACCCCACTTACCACATTAGTCCAATACGAGTATGTTCCATTTACGACAACCATTTGCTTCCTGTCTTTTAGCCAGCTTTCAATCCATAAGCAAATATTTATGACAATTCCTGTATCCCTTAGTTTGCTCAATAGTCTCTCATGTGGCACTGTATCAAAATCGTTTGCAAAATCCAAATAGGCTACATCCACTGAGTTGCCTTGATCCAAGTTCGTACTAACCTCCTCATAGAAACTATCTAGGTTTGTTTGACATGACCTATCCTTCATAAATCCATGTTGGCTCTTACTTATAATCCTGTTTGAATAGACATATTCTTGTATATTATCCTTTATTAATCCTTCTAAAAGCTTTCCCGCTACCAAAGTGAGACTCACTGGTCTATAATTCCCCGGATTTGATCTTGCTCCCTTCTTAAATATAGCAATTACCTCTGCCTTTCTCCAGTCCTCTGGCAGAGACCCTGTGTTGAGTGAATCTTGTAAAAATTAGATATAATGGTTTTGCTATTACAGAGCCCAGTTCCCTCAGTACACGTGGATGTATTCCATCAGGACCCTGGGCTTTGTTAACATTTATTTTTTCTAACCTCTTTTGGATTTCTTCCTGTGTTAACCAGTTATTTGGTTAAGGTAGTGTAGCCCCATTATGTTGCAGTGACCCAACCACTGCTACCTCCCTTGTGTATACCGAAGAAAAGAACCTATTTAGCTCATTTTAATTTTCCTTACCAGAGGGCTTGTGTAACATTATAATGTTCCTATAGCTTCCTTCCTGGCCTTCTTCCCATTAATATACTTAGAAAATATTTTAGGGTTAGTCTTACTCTCCTTTGCAACCAACTTTTCATTTTCAATTTTAGCACATCTAATAGCCCTTTTGAAAGCCTTTTTGATTTCCTTGTACTTACGTAAAGAAGTCTCTGTCCACTCTTGTTTCTATAATTTAAATGCTTGTTTTTTACTCCACATCTTCATCTTTAATTCATTCTTAAGCCACATGGGTTGTGATTTACTCCTTCTACTTTTATTTCCACATGGTATATGGTGATAAGTATGTTTATTTAGTAAGGATTTTAACGTTGTCCATTTGCTCCCTGTTAAAATCTGCCCTTTTAAGATTAAGAGTTTTCGTAAACCCCTTACAGTTATGAGCAATGAGACTGTGTCGTGATCACTGTTTCCCAAAGGTTGCCCTATTTCAACATTTGATTCTATATCAATATTATTTGTGAAAACTAAATTTAAGATAGCTTCATTTCTAGTAGGTTCTTGTATAACCTGGGCCAGGTAATGATCTCTGAGTGTACTCAAGAACCTGCTCCCCTTAGCTGAACTGCTGGTCTCATTTATCCAGTTTATTTCAGGGTAATTCAAATCTCCCATTATTAGAACTTGCCCATGCTTAGCTGCATTTCCAATTTGTAACAATAAGTGCATTTCCTCACTTTCAATTATATTTGGGGGTTTATAGCACACTCCTACTAATATTATTTTAGAATTTGCTGCTCCGCTATTTAACTCTACCCACAAACATTCAACATTACCACTAGTTCCCTCATAAATATCTTCTCTGACCATAGGCTTAGATTCAGGCTTAACATAAGACAGATCCCTCCTCCTCTTTTACCATTGCACCTATCTTTCCTAAATAGGTTATAACCATCCAGATTAACAGTCCAGTCATGAGAGTCATCCCACCACATTTCAGTAATGCCTATTAAATCCCATTTCTCATTTACTTCTAATATATCTAACTCTCCCATTTTTCCTGGCAAGCTTCTGGCATTAGCGAGCATACACATTATGTTATGAGTCTGTAGTTCTGAAGTGCCACTGTACTTGAGTTACTTAGCAATACCTCCCTATTGACTGTACTAACCCTCCCCCATCTCCTCCCCCATGACATAGTTAATGCATTCCTTACCCCCTCTACACTTTCTACCCCATTACTTCTATCTCATCCCTCACCCCCACCTACTAGTGTAAAAACTCCCCCAGCCGTTCTACCATCCTATCCCCTAGCACAAAAGCTCCCTCATCATTAAGGTGCAATCCATCCCTGCTATAGAGATTGTACCCAAGTGAGAAGTCAGCCCAGTGCTCTAAAAACCAAACCCCTCTTTAATGCACCACATTTTTAGCCAGGCATTAACCTCCCTAAGCTCCTTCTGCCTCCCCGGGCTAGCACGTGGCACTGGTAGTATCTCAGAAAATACTACCTTGGAGGTCCTTGCCTTCAGCTTATTCCCTAGTTCTATAAAATCATTCTTTAGGACCCTCCATCTTCCACCAACTTTGTCATTGGTACCAATATGTACCAAGCCCCAATAATTTATCTACCCGATCCACAACATGCCGAGCCCGAGCACGCGGGAGACAGCAAACTGTTTGATTGCTGGGATCTGGGTGACAAATCACCCTGTCTACCTTCCTAATAATATAGTCCCTAACCACCAGAACCTGTCTGTTGCTCGGCCTTTTCTGCCCTCCCAATCCTCAAGTAGAACTGTTCTCCCGGCTGTTAGAGGGCTCTATCTGGCATTGCCATTCCCGAATGGACATCCCCAACAGTTTCACTCAATATGGCAAATCTGTTGGTGTGTGCCAACTCAGAACTGGTCTGCCTCCTCCTACTGTTCCCCCTGCTTCCCCTTGTAACTGTAATCCAGCTTCCTCCCTGGTCATGCTCACTAGCCCCAGCTCTACCCTCCATGCTAGGCCCAGCTAAACTGTGCTCAGTGAGCACTAACTCCCTTTCCAGTGGAGCAATATCACTAAGTGCTGCAATTCTCCTCTCCAGTTCTCAAATTTGAGTTTCAAGATAGGCAACATGCTAACACCTCTCACAGAGGTGTGGCCCTCGGATCATCTGTTCCAGTATTGCATACATAATGACTCATAATTACAGTGAGACATTTTTTTTTGATTAAGCACTACAATGTGCTCCCCTTTTGCACTCCCTCCTTTTATTTAAACTCCTACACTTATACTACAACTGCCCTTATGCTAGAAGTGTTTGCACCTTTCTCTGTTTATATTAGGTTCTTACTACTCACCTGCCCACTACTCACTGCACAAGTATACAACACACTTACTGTTCAGGAGAAATCACAAAACAGATGCAAGCAAACCACAAAAAGTCACACAGTGATATAGTTTTACACAGGCAAAACCACAACCCCTCTCAGCTGCCACTAATCACTGCACAAGTACACACACTTACTGTTCAGGAGTAATCACAGAACAGATGCAGGCAGACCACAAAAAGTCACACAGTGATATAGTTTTACACAGGCAAAACCACAACCCCTCTCAGCTGCCACTAATCACTGCACAAGTACACAACACACTTACTGTTCAGGAGTAATCACAGAACAGATGTAAGCAGACCACAAAAAGTCACACAGTGATATAGCTTTACACAGGCAAAACCACACACCCTCTCAGCTGCCACTAATCATTGCACAAGTACACACACTTACTGTTCAGGAGTAATCACAGAACAGATGCAAGCAGATCACAAAAAGCCACACACTGATATAGCTTCACACAGGCAAAAACACACACCCTCTCAGCTGCCACTAATCATTGCACAAGTACACAACACACTTACTGTTCAGGAGTAATCACAGAAAAGATGTAAGGAGACCACAAAAAGTACCACACTGATATAGCTTTACACAGCCAAAACCACATACCCTCTCAGCTGCCCACTAATCACTGCACAAGTACACACACACTTAATGTTCAGGAGTAATCACAGAACAGAGGCATGCAGACCCCAAAAAGTCACACACTGATATAGCTTTACATAGGCAAAACCACAACCCCTCTCACCTGCCCACTAATCACTGCACAAGTACACAAGACACTTACTGTTCAGGAGTAATTTCAGAACAGAGGCAAGCAGACCACAAAAAGACACACACTGATATAGCTTTACACAGACCCCCCCCCCCCCCCCCCCCCCCGCCACACACACTCTCAGCTGCCCACTAATCACTGCACAAGTACACACACACTTACTGTTCAGGGGTAATCACAGATCAGTATATAATTTGACTATATACTTTGTAGCCAAAGATGGAGAAGCTCTTTACAGTCAGCAAAAGAAGACCTGGAGCTGCCTAAAGCCTCATACCATGAGCTTCTTATTGAAAATTTCAGAATTAAACTGAAGAAAAGAAGGAAAATCATAAGACCAAATAGAAACAATATAAATATTCATTGTGAATATGCAGTGGAGGTAAAGATAGATTTAAAGGACTGGGCATTGCCTGAAGAACATTGGACAGAAGTTTGTAACATTATTCATTAAACAGCAACAATTAATTTCTCTAAAAGAAAGAAAACTAAGAATGCAAACTGGCTGTCTGATGCTTTATAAAGTAGCCTATTAATGAATGAAAGTGAAAGCTTTTGTAAATAGTAAAATATTTGTCTAAATGAATGAGCATTCCAGAAGATGAGGATTGAAAAAAAAGAGAGTGCAAAAGCTGGCCTTCTGCTCAACATTAAAAGGATGAAGATGATGGCAAATCTCAATGGCAGTTCCTTGCAAATAGATGGGGCAGAAGTGAAGGCAGTGACACATTATATTTTTCTAAGATCCAAGATCTCTGAAGATGGTGACTTAGACATATCATTTTGGGGAGATAAGCTAAGGCTAGATTGGACAAGATAGTAAAATGTGACATTACATTAATATGTTCCCTTATAGTTAGAACTATGGTATTCCCACTAGTAACATACAGATGTGGGAGCTGGATCATAAAGAAGGGAGAAAACTGCTTATAGTTCCTTGGATTGCAAGAAGATCCAGTAAATCAATACTTCAGGAAATCTAGCCAAACTGTTCACTGGAAGGTATGATCATGAGGATGAAGCTCAAATATTTTGGCCATATCATGAGAAGACATGATTCCCTAGTGAATTATCTGATGCTGGGGAGGATTGAAGACACATGAAGAAGGGGATGACAGAGACAGAGATGGATAGATGAGGTCATTAAAGCAATGAACATGAGCTTAATGGAGCTCAGAGGGGCAGTGGCTCACAAATTTCCCTGGCTCTCTGTGGTCCATAGGGTTAAGGTGAGTCTGACATAACAGCAACACTCATTAAAAGTTTCATTAATTAGTTATGCACTCCCCAAGTCCTTGAGTGCACCCTGAAATGATTATTTCTCTCTCCTTAAACAATCCATGCTGCATATCATTCTATATAATATTGGCAGCACATGTATAACCATATCCTAAGACTAGATTAGAATAGTGTAAAGTGTACCTCTTTTTATTATTTTTTTGCAATTTTAAAATGGGGAGTATCCATTGTTTCAACACATACTTTGAGCTACCACACTAACTAGAGTCCCTTTAATATTGAGGTATATGTTCTGTCATTTTCCATACAATCATATTCACTGCCGTATTCAATGTTCAAGTATTGCCTTTTTTTTATTAGAGTGAATATTACTGTTTAGAAATCAGCAACCCTACAGTTTGCCACTTTATAATGATCTTTTCATCCCTCTAAACTTGAAGTCCAACATATACTACATCAACTACACCTGTTTTCAATGGAATGTTTGCATGTACAGTGCATTGTATATATATTGTGAGTATTCAAATAACACAACAGTAATCCTGCTACTAATAAACAAAATGTCATGTAATTTGCTAATATCTCAGTTTAGAAAACATAACTGAGAAATAGCTGGCAACGTGACACTAGTTCTCAACAGAATTTGAGTTTGTTCCAGGCTGTTTTTTTTAATCCTCATGTAATTATATTTTTTGCTTATCTTGTTTTCTTCTGGAAGAATAAGATAAGAAGATCATTTATCTTTAATGTTAAAGCTGCTTTGTAGGAAAGTACTAATCTAAGTGATTTTAAGTAATTTGCTGCCTCTTTATAAATCTGTGTTATTTTGCAAAAGTTCACTCACACAATATATTTATTTTTTTATAAAGAATGTAATATTGTTTGGGAAATATACTTTATTGCTAGATATGTCCCAATTTTCTATCAGCATGCACTGTACTGTATACACTACATCATCTTTCACGTAATCATCACGTACTGGACCCCAATTTCACTATGTAGATCTTTATCTATTCTCTACTGAGCCAGGCATAATACACAAATATAGATCACTTAATAATCATTGGCACATAAATATGTTGACAAACACATGGTTATGTATATTAATTGTCACTAAATGAAACAAAACATAAAGACATATCTAATGTATCATGGCATATTTACCTTGTATGCTGCCCTAGGCCCATATAGAGTTATGTGCCCCCATGCCCCGGACCACAGTTAGTACTACTCCCTTTCTCTTTGCTATATACCAAATCATAGGTTTATGAGTATGTATGTATATCAGGAAGTGTTAGGCACACTTACACACAGAAATATCACTACAAACAGGCATTACTGGGTCTATAAAACCACTATTCTATGGTACTGCACCAACATTTTCAGGCAGCTTGCTGCCCCTGACAATATTCTGCCCTAGCAATATTCTTTGTGGTCCTAGACCTAAACACCTCAGGTATCATTAATATAGTTTCCGTAAGTGCGTAGCGCTCCAGTGGGAGTACATGCACACTACGGAAACATTTGTACAGATTCTGTAAATGGCTCACTGCGCACATCGCTGCGCACAGCACTACACAAAGAACAGAGGGGGGAATGGGGCAAAGGTAAAGAGAGAGGAAAGGGGGAAAGAGACACAGTTGAGGAAGGAGTGGGAAATGAGACACAGGGCGGGAGGGGGGGAGAAACAGGTCGGAGAGGGGAGAAAGACACGGGGGAGAGGGAGGGGAAGAGACAAAGGGAAGGCGGGGGGGGAAGAGACACAGGGGAGAGAGGGGGGAAGAGACACAGGGGATGGAGAGGGGGAAAAGACACAGGGGAGGGAGGGGGAAGAGACACGGGGAGAGGGGGGGTGAGACACAGGGGAGAAAGAAAGGGAAAAGACACAGGGGATAGAGAGGGGGAAAAGACACAGGGGAGGGAGGGGGGAAGAGACACGGGGAGAGGGGGGGAGAGACACAGTGGAGAGAAAGGGGGAAAAGACACAGGGGAGGGAGAGGGGGGAAGAGATACAGGGGAGGGAGAGGGGGAAAAGACACAGGGGAGGGAGAGGGGGGAAGAGATACAAGGAAGGGAGAGGGCGGGAAAGAGACACAGGGGAGGGAGGTCTATTATTATACCATCATTTATGATGGGTAAATGACTAGTTATAAAATTGTAGCTCCAAAATTTTAGAGAAAGTAAAAACTCTTCCATATTGGGTAGTGTATTTTAAAAGGTGTGCAGTATGCAGAAGATATATATGAAGATGTTACCATTTCAGCTGACATTCAACAACCAATATGGAAGACTGAGGGCACTGCTCTTTCATATATATTTCACAAAATATCTTGTCTCTTTGTGTCAGTGTGGCCCGAAGAGCCTGGTGATCACTCTGTGTGGGTTTTGTACTGAAACGCACAATGACACCAAGAATACTTGACATCAAATGTTTTTTCTTTTAATATTAAAAAATACTAGTGAAAAAAAATAGCCTAGCTCACTTATTGGCCCCTCTCTATAAGGTGTGTAGCTAGGCCACTGCTACCTGACACACAATAAGTAATTTAAGAAGTACAACACTCCTTGCAGTGCCTTCACAGTTTTCTTTGTTGATATACTTTTGTGTCTCAGCCTTCAGATTTGCTGTTTCCTGCAGTCCCTTACACTCTGCAAACTGGACTCTCATGCAGCCTACACATGCAACTTTTAACTGTGTTTCTGTATTGAAGCTGCTCGGTAACACCCAGTCTCTGGTGATATGATTCTAAACTTAAAATTGCTCAGCTTGTCTCCAAGATGGCTGTTCCCATAATGTTAATTCCTTCAGTGGCACCCAGCATCTTGTTTTTATGACATTCCGGTCTCTCTTGGAGAACACACACTTCAATCTAATTAGAAAAATATTAAATATTTAGTTTTTCAATGAAACATGGGCAAAATATATTTTATTTTTAGTAAACCTTCAAGAAAAGGGTGTATGCTCAAACAAAAGTACAATGTGTCGGTATGTAACATGTTTTAATGAACTCATAGGCTTAGGATACTAGTGCGGCAAAATCTCCATGTTTTCTGTGTTATTCTGCGCAGCCTGTTTACTAAAGTATGAAGAATCTGCTTCCTGTCTCACATCTAAAGACTTTGCCAGCGACCGAAAGATAAAACTGATAACATCCAAAGCAAACTGTCCTCTCAGTGTGACTCAAACACATACTGTTCTCAACAAAAGATTGATAATACCCAAACTTTGCCCTTCCCAAGTCAAAGTATCACTTCTATATTGCAATTCTCCTGGAACTTTCTTCTCCACAACCTTCTTCTTATCAAAATTCTCCAGTCTCTTGGTGTCTGTGACACAGCTCTCTCATGGTTTTTATCTTATCTAGAAATTTTAACATTTAGTATCTGTTCTCTGGCACCACTTCTTTCCCACTCCCTTTAACTGCCGGTGTTCTCCAAGGTTCAGTCCTAGGTCCCGTCATTTTCTCTATCTATACATCCTCCCTTGGCACCCAAATAAAATATTTTCAAAATCAGTATCATCTTTATGCGGATGACATTCAAACCTACCTCTCAGCACCAGATAAATGCCACTCTCTTCTAACACATGTTGCCACCTGCCTCTCAAGCATCACCTCCTGGATTTCAGCCCGTCAACTCAAACTCAACATTTTAAAGACTGAGTTCTTAATCTTTCCACTGTCTACTACAGCTTCCACTCCTCAAATCTCCCTCACTTTTAACAATGCTTTGATCACTCCCACCTTTCAGGACCATTGTCTTGCAGTTCTATTGGACTCTGCCCTCTCTTTCATCCCTCACATGCAATTAATAACCAAAACATGTCATTTTTACCTAAAACTTCTCCAAAATATATCACTATCTTACACAAGATACAACTCAAATTCTAATCCAATCTCTCATTATATCTCGCTTTGTCTACTGAATCTAGCTTCTTGCTGGCCTCCCCATCCCCGTCCACTCCAAATCATAATGAAAGTCTCTGCTAGGCCCAACTACAATACTCTACCATACTCAATGTTCAGTGACCGTCTGCAGCACCACTCTGTCGGTCGCGCTATTGGCTTCCCATAGCCTTCAAGATAAAATTAAAAATAATGACCCTAAAGTATAATAACCTTAACAGTGCCTAATAATTTTGTCCTCATCTTAAAATAATTTCACTACCGCCTTCCTCCTAATGACCTTCCTTTTTCCTCCTCTCTTGTCACCTCCTCTCACTCCCGCCTTCAGGACTTTTTCTCAAGCTTTTTCTCGAACTCCTTGTCTCACTCTATCAGACTATCGTCCTGCCTGAAAACCATCAAAAACTCATAAAAAATATCATCTGTTTATGGTGGCTTATCCCCTTCAGCCTTAGAATGCAAAACTGCACACACAACCTACAGTGGAACACACAGCCATTTGCAGCAGACTACTGTTATATGGAAGTTTGGGGGATATTGTGTGTTTTACATTTGTCTGATTGGGCATGTCTCATATCAAATAAGTTTATATAGCATTTCTGTATATATATAACTTAAAGTCAATTTGAAACTGTGTGAGCTCCACCCCCAAGATTTATGCAAATGTTTGCCCTAGCAAACAAGCTGTCATCATCAGCCTCTAAATGGCCACAACTAATTATGCATTTTATGCTAATTTAGCTTGGATATTTAGGGGCATTCCTTCTCAAAATCAACTGCTTAAAACTAAAGAAATTTTACAAACTTTATGGTAAGTTTATTTTGGGATTGTTTCGTGCAAAAAAATGTTTGTATACTGCCATGCCCAGGGCCTGACTGGAGTGTTTTGGACTATGGCTTGGGTCTGGACTGGGAATAAGTTATCCTGTTTATGGTTAAAGTATGTATTTTCTATTGCTTATGGTTTGAACCAGAGGTAGTAAGAACTACATGGTCCTGCTGGGGTAGGCTTGAACTAGGTTCTTGTCAAGCCCCATTGAAGAAGCAGGTTGTGACATTGGTGGCAGTGGTGGGACCTCTGTGGAGTACAGAAAGATGGCAACTTATAAAGAGATGTCTGCAACAGAGGAGGAGGAAGCGTTCAGGAGATTCCAGAGATGAAAAGCAGCCTTGTCAGAGGATATTACTATGGAGCAGTTGATGGACCTAATGACACAGATCATACAGGAGGTACAGGAGGAGTGGAGAGGGGTAAGCAATGGGCCTTTCCTAGCTCTTGTGGATGGGGTGTGTTTATCTCCAGTAGAGACAGAGAATTTGGTGGTGACTGGAAAGGACTGTCAAAGAATGGGCCTTTTAAACAAATGGATGGTGTTTCTGGGACTATGGGCAGGTTGCAAGCTAATGGAATGTCTGAAGAAAATGGTAGATGATGAGCAATGTGCTTATTGGGTGGGACCTGTTGGGATACCTCATAGGGGGTCCTGTTTTTCACTGAGGATGGAGAAGGCACTTTGGTACATTGTGTATGGGGATCCAAATTTTGGCTTGGGGACTGAAAGAAGACAGCTGAGTTTGTTTTCCAAGTGCTGTCAAATGCTAGGACTGGAGCCAGGCTCCCAGACAGCTATCTTACTTTGGCCTTTGATCCAGCAGGAGTTACAGCTGGAGATGGATTATGTAGACTTGCTAGATAAAGCATCCCTGAATGGGTTGTGGACACCTAGTTGGGCGGGGGGGGGGGGGGGGCTCATGCCAGTCAGGCATGGAACAAAACCACCTAGCAAAGGTTGGGTCTGGACTGTTGGGGAAATCCTGATTACAGGGAATTTAACAAGGACTCCATTATGCAGTGGGTTGACTGGCAAGAGGAACAACTGGTCCCTAACTTTAGGGGGCTGAGCCTCGTCCAGTTAAAGGCATGAGGATAGGGCCTAACCACAGCAGTGCCAGGGGAAGACCTGGGGGAAAGCTACCCTGCTCCTAGAGTCAGAGAAGAACCTAATGAGCACTGGGCCCTACCAATGGACTGTACGCTTAGTGGGGAGCTTCCTTGGATATCCATTGTCCAGGAGCCAGCCACAGACCCTGGAGCAGAAAAAGCAAGCAGTAGTGCTCTCCAGACTGTGCAGGAGGCAGTAACAGCCGGTGCTCAGGGGCTGCCTGCATCTACACACCAGGCAGTCTCAGATGGAGAGAGCCAGAAGGTTCTGACTGAGGATCAAGAGACCAAAGAGCCTAGGCCCAGTGACGGTTGTAAATACCATCAACTGTTTGTACTGGCTTGGTTGGGGGGGATGGGGCCTCAGGATTACCCCAGAGTGTGGTTTGTCACCTGGCCTCCCTACATTGACTCCCCTGCAGCTGCCCAAAGACACTGTTGGTGTACCTTTAACACTTGAAAGGAGGGGGGCACTGGCCAGGCTTTTTGGGAGGGGGTTGGCTACTGAACCCCAATAGTTATGCCAGAACCGCCCATTACTCTGGCATGGATGACACCAGAGAAGGGCACTAACCCACTTTGCAACTCCTGCATCTCAGTTCATTGAAGAGAAAGTTTAGGCCGGACAAAGGGAAACTTGTGCTCCTCAATTTTACACATGGGACTGAGCACTGTTCCAGAATCAGCAGGTCAGGAGGTCTCCCTGGCCTAGAAGGAGAGGGATTTGCTGGGAAAGGATTCTCCCAAGTTTTTGCTGGACCTACTAGCCTGGATGTACTGTTTTCCCTGGACTGCCTTGAAGGGTCCAACAGGACAGTAATATTGATGCCGCAACATGCTGACAATCATCTGATGGAGATAATAGGCAGGATATTGCATTGACAAAGGAAGGGGCAGTTGTCATGCCCAGGGCCTGACTAGACTGTTTTGGACTATGGCTTGGGCCTGGACTGGGAATAAGGTATCCTATTTACGGTTAAAGTATGTCTTTTTTATTGCTTATGGTTAAAGTTCTGCAGGCTATTGCATCAGCCAACACCCAAGACCGTAGTCTAATAGATAATCCTTTTACAGGGTTTCCCAGTAAGCAGGAGCAGCCTATTATGTACAGTGTTGTTATCTGGTGATAACTCATTCAGCCCACCTAAAAATAATCAACAAGATGAGATTAAAGAGCTGATTTCATCAGAGGTACAGGGTTTCCCAGTAAGCAGGGGCAGCCTATTATGTTACAATGTTGTTATCTGGGATAACTTACTCATCCCACCTAAATATAAGCAACAGGATGAGATTAAAGAGCTGATTTGATTTGAGGTACAGGGTTTTCAAATTGAACAAGGGGCATCCTATTATTTAGGTATGTGGCTTACTGATTGGCCAGCCTGTGTGCCCGAAAATTGTATACAATGTGCCAATTAATAAAGGTATGTCAGTGGTATCTGAACTTACATAGACAAGGTGTAAGTTTAATTCTGTGTATTCATCATAATTCTAAGGGCTTATATGGTGTTCCGGATATTCAGAGGTCATCTTCTGTACCAGAGGTAGTAACATGGTCCTGCTGCGGTAGGCTTGAACTAGGTTCAAGCAGGTCATGACATATACAGTGGGAGGAAAAAGTATCTGATGCCCTGTTGATTTTGAACGTTTATCCACTGACAAAGAAATGATCAGTCTATAATTTTAATGGTAGGTGTATTTTAACAGTGAGAGACAGAATAACAAAAACAAACAAGAAAAATGCAGGTCACACAGGTAATACAGGTAATACAGGTAACAAGCTGAGATTAGGAGCACTCTCTTAAAGGGAGTGCTCCTAATCTTAGCTTGTTACCTATATAAAAGAAAATGCTGCCACTTTATAAGTAAAGAGTAATAACAAAACTGGTCAACATGATTTTTCTGGCATAAGGTTTTCCAATGGTTTTAAGGTAATTTTGGTGTGCTGATTCCAGTTTTTGTCTATCACATCAGGTTTTTGAGATATCAAAAATTGCATTTTCCATAAAAACAGCAATTCTATGCTTATATACAAAGAGCTAAACAGACATACAGACAAGAATAAGATAAGATACAATATACAATAGTAATGAAACAAACATTTAATTAGCCGTAGCACAAAGTTGTGAGAGTGACTGCATATAAATGTGTGTGAATGCATATTACCATGCAAGAATTTAAATGTGAAGATAAAAAAAATATGTACAGTACAAAAAGGTAAATTGACAATAGTGATGTTACATCTGCATAAACGACCTCTTCTTTGACAATCTCCGATGTACAGCTTGTGGAATGTCTCTCATCAAGGACCAGCAGCCATCATTGTGGAGTCCCATCGGCCTTGGTAACGTTCTTCCATAACTTTAATGTCTTGATGAAAGCGTTCACCTTGCTCTTTGCTCATGTGACCCAAGTTCTCTGGAAAGTTGCCCAAGTGACTATGTAAGTAGTAAACCTTAATGCTCCTTCTACATCCAAGTTCTTGAAAACTCAAGAGCAGCTCCTCCACAATCTCTTGATGGTTGTCCGCTTTACTGTTCCCAAGGAAATTCTGCACCACATCAGAGAATGTATTCCAAGCTCTAGCCTCTGCCGCAGCCATTGTTGTAACAAAGTGTGGATCCCTGATGAGTGTTCTTATTTGAGGGCCATTGAATATTCCTGCCTTTTTCTTCTCGGCACTGAGACTTGAAAAGGTTGAACATACTGTATATAGCTGTAGCAGTCTCCAGTGTGATCAAGAGCTTTGACAAATTGCTTCATTAACCAAGTTTTATGTGCAGTGGGGAAAATACAATTTTATTCCTATCAACCAGATGCTCATTCTTGATGTTCTTGTCACCAAGCGTCAAACTAGTTCTTGGTGTCCAGGTCTTTTTCACCCAGTCTTCTAATGTAGGCCTGCTGTCCCAGTAGCACAGGAAACATGGGTATTTGACATTTCCTCCTTGCTGCCCCAGCAGAAAATTAACCATTTTCAAATCAACACAAATTACCCATTCATGAACATGGTATTCCTATCTATTTAGTATATTAGTTATAATAATAATACAGAACAAAATAGTGATTTAAGAAAGATGTCTCTCCTCATTAGTGTGAAACTTACCAATAAAGGCCCTATGTACATCCGTATTTCTATGCATATTTATACTGTATCCCACTCATAGAGCATTCACCCCTTACAGATCATCACACCTCCTTCCTGATCTTTCTGACCTGTTAAATATCATCCATGACTTGCTCTCACATTACAATAATCAAAATTCTGTTCTTAAACATGCTAAATTCATAAACATATTATGTTCCCTCCATCATCCTATCATATACATGACAAACTCTTGAAAAATAAACAATCTCGCCTCCATTACCTGTATGATTATTACAACCAACATGTAAATTTGAGTTTCTCTTCCTCAGACTTTCTTGCAGACCATTCATATGAGCCGTTGTTTTCAAACAACTAATCTGCTACAGACAGCTGAAAATGACTTTACACACTTATATAATGGTCAGGCTGTTAACCACTGTGACATATGGTGATGTCATCCACAGGGGAGCATTATCCAAGGAGCTTGTCTTCATGTGTGATACAAAACTCCTTTATATGAGTTTTATGCTTAAACAAATGGAACTGGAAACCTTAAATTACCTTAAATAAAAATACTAAAGAAGAAAATAATAAAATCCTAGCTCCCATTCAGAGCCTATCTTACTTATTTGCCTCTCTCTTTAAGGGGGTTGCTAGGCCACTGCCACCTTATACATAACTAAAGATACCAAGTCCTTCTTGCAGTACACTCCTCGCTTGCTCTCAATTAGTGTTTCAGCCTTCCAGCTTGCTCTCCATTGGATCTTCTCCTGGATTGATGTCTCCTGTAACCTGCTGTCTCTGACTACTTCATGCCAGGCTCTATAGAAACCTGCAACTTCTTAACTGTATCTCAGTCTTTCTGCAGTTCTGCAATACCCAATGGTCTTGCCACATCTCATATTCATCTCTCTTTTGATATGCATCTTGTTTTTGTAACACTCTTAATGAAGATGCAACAGTTGCCGGTGTTTACATTTTCAACTAAATAAGAGAAAAATATTTGTAATAACATTTTAAGTTTTATCGAGCACTTTCACTCTAGTGAGACAACATCTGTCTGCTATTCTGTGAAGTTTATTTACCAAATTATGAAGCAATTTCTTCTTAGAATAACATAGGAATTGGAGGTGCTACCCCTCACTAGGGAGAAATCACTCAAGTTACTCAATATAGCCCTATCAATACTGCATCCCACTTAGAGCATCCACCAATTACAGATAATCACATCTCTCACACTTTACAATAACAAGGCTTTTTACCTACACCTTAAGCTATGAAATACATCCTGTCCTCTGCATTCCAGTTGAGTGGAGGGGCTCTTTTAGAATCCCAGTCCCCATAAATATAAATGTGGTCAAGAGATTACCATATTATAGGCAGTCTCTTGTCCTTCATATACAATTATGAAGCCACTCTTAAAGGGAAATCTCATTTTTTAAATGAGGGGGTCCCATATTGTGTTTAATATCTGGGGAGAAGAGATAGAGGCTCTAGTGGTTGACATGTCATTACATTTTCTATGCAATACCCTGATCTTTACATGGGCATAGGAGGACACTCTTTTCCAAGAAGGATCCATTACTACTCTTCATCATGCAAGGGGGAGACACGTGTTCTTTTAAGATCCTTTACAATGAGAGCAAAGTGTAAATCCCTGTTGTATGTGACCATGAATGTTATGATGCCACTATGTCGCCAGTTCCTATTAAATGTCTCATGATGTTCCTGGCAGGGACTAGATATGCTCTAAATTATAAGGGAACAGATTTAGCACCCAAGGGGTTAACATAAGTAAAGATACCTACGAAAGTTCAAAGATAAAAAAACAACAGCGTTGTTTGGTGGATATAGCATAGGCATTTAGATTTTTTTCTGTACTAGACCCTTTCAGACTTATGCAATTACCCCTTCCAGGCCCTTTGCTATACCCCAAATCATAGGTTAATAAGTATTTATTTAAATCAGAAACTGTTAAGTCCCCTTACAGACAGAAACGTCAGCCATTATTACACGGTACCTACCTCACAGGAGTATTCAAACAGCCTGCTGCCCCCAAGAATGTTCTGCCTACTGTACTGTATAATGTACTGTAATAGGTGTCCTCTCCTGACATATAGTACAAGTATATACTCAAACATTGTCAGTGAGAGACATAGAGACAAGTTTGCGCATGATGAATGAGGATAATTGCCTTGCATTTCCAAAGTTTAAGAGATGTTTGGAATATTTAAAATACTCCACTTAACAGAAAGTGCTCAAAATTATACAATCCTTAATAAGGGGTATACTAAAAAGTCAACCATAATCGGTCCAAGTGAGTCATATTTCCCGATATGGCCTTTAAGGACTTCCTGCTGCCATCTCCAAATATCCGTCGTTCACTGCGGCGTCTGGGGGAGAGACAGCGCACAAAGCCTAGTGCAGGTCATGTTTAGTCTTTAATATCATATCGTATAGACAAAAAAAATGTCTCTCACCTCTTACAACCTCAACAGTTTATGAGGTATATTAAACGCCTATGGTTATTTGTTCCTGGAGCTCTTGTTGAAATCCATTGGAGACTCTCCTTAGTTTGACTTTACAGAAAAACATTATTTGTATAAACCTGTGTGCTAAGTGTATACAACCAGTGTATGTCAGTATGCACACTCTGGAAATGCTCCTGCACTCCCACCAAGAATACTATGTATCCATGTTTTGGGAAAAATATAAATATTTATTGTTTCCACATATGGTAAAAATACATTGATAAAAAAAATCTTTGATGATGAAGCAAAAGTTATAGCAGAAGGTAACTTTGCTTTAAGAAGACGCGTTTCACTACTATCTTAGTAGCTTCCTCAGTTTGAACACCTAAAAAATATATATGTATATATATATATATATATATATATATATATATAAATATAAATATATATATATATATATATATATATATATACACACACACACACATTTATATGTAAAATTTGTGATATTCATCACCTAAAATACTTTCCAGTAAAAACACACATTAAAATAACATAAAAAATTTAAACAAATTATATAATATAATGTTAAATAACATGATGACAAAAGAACCAATAGTTTGTGGTCTCATACAGTCATAATATGTATTCGTATGCGGACTTAAAGAAATGTTGGACCTCCCTGGGGTTTACTCCTAGTTGGACAATTATTCAGCTGCCAACTAAGAGTGGATATAGTTGTAATAGTGATAATTGATATAGAGAGATCTTGTTCTCCATGAATGTTTGATTATCGAATGCACAATAAAAACTGATATTTTAAATTCAATTTTCTCCCTTTATGTAATGATCCACTTGAAACATCAACTAAATATTTTAAAATAAAAATGTGCTATATTTAAATTTCATTACACTGTAATAGTTAAACCATTAAGATAGTGTCATAACACAGGACCAGCATGACCCACCGGTTAAGTCCTCGTGTTGGATGGATAAGTTTATCCTCAGTTTTCATGTGGCCGAATAAAGATTTTTCCCTTGAAAGTAGAGGCTCCCTGCAATAAACAGATGTTTTATTGAATATACTGTATATATATATATATATATATATATATATATTTATATATATATATATAAATCATTCATACAATCTTTGTACAGGTGTGACAACAGTGCGTGCAAAGCTTAAACTTTATTCATACAACACATTTTATAAAGAGATACAGCTCTCACTCTTGTGTTCATTAATCAGAACAACAATCTACATTTGGGGGATAGGTCTTATGGTTATATGGAAGGGAACGATAGGTAACTCAGACATTAAACTCATTAATCTCAAAATGAGCAACTTGAGTTCTGCGTGATTGGGTACTTTTGAATCCAATTGTCCAATCTTGTATAGATCTCCCTGCCTATGGAATTCAAGTCTGCTTTCAATCGCTAAAGCTATGGGGTATTGGTGGTGCCAGCATGCTAGTCTTATTATCTTAATCCTGTGGCACTTGTAGACTGCATCTAAATACTTAGGGGCTCGCAATGACAGGAGGTGGCAAGACGTGAAACTGGGTGATAGGCATAGGCCCAGGGAGTTGGGGAACCAGGCAGGAGGAAGAATAAGGAAACAGATCTTGCTGGGATGGAGAAGTTAGCCTAGACTCAGTGTGGATTGTAGGCACTGGTAAAGGTATCAAGTCATTTGTCCCAGATAGTAAGAGATCTAGATTATTGACTGCATTTGATGACCAAAATACTTTATTACTGTTTCATTACTAAACTAGAGCATAGTTGGTTATATTTTTGATAACATTATTATGTTTATGCTGTTTATTTATCTTAAGTCCTATAAAATGCATGTGTACATCATATGACACTTTCCATCAGAAGTGTATTATGGATTCTAATAATTCCACTTAGGGATCATTATGTCTTTCTGCATTTACTTTATTGACAGCTCAGTTTCATTATTGACAGCCAAGAAATGTGAAGAACTAAGCAGATAATACCATTGAAATCAATACTTCTGCATCATTTCCTCAGATGTATTGCTACCTAAATTCTCTCTAACAGAAACAAATGGTAAATAAAATGCCTTGGTTATTACTCTGATAGCATTATATAGTTACATCCAAAATGGGATTATCAAAAGCACAAAACTTTTAAATTCAATATAGTATACATAAATCCCCTCTGTTCCATGATTATCTAATATCGACTCTTTGTGTTACATATGTTTATACTGGAATCAAGACTTTGACTCTATACTCCCTTGTATGAGTGTCCAGCCAAAGAAAATTAAACATGTATCTGGAGTTAGCTTTTTCTTCTGTTACAAAGGAATTGTTTGGTATTTCTCATGGATGGAACCAGTCTGATATGTACCAGAATGCATCTCTTTGGTGCATCATACACACACATATACACAAATACCAACAGTAGATATGAATGTTCTTCAGTAGACTAGAAACCAGTGAATTTATGAACCAAGACTCTGTAGCAAAATGAGTATTAATGGACTATAGTATGATGAATGGCAAGAAATACAACCTTTTGTTAATATCCTTTGAAATATGAAAGACATTTTGGAAGCTTTACTAACTTGCTTATGTCTCATTTTTCTTGCAGAAGAATTGAAAAAGCAAACAACCTTGTAAACATTGACCGGGATGCTTTCCAAAATCTTCCAAAACTCAAGTATTTGTAAGAAATTGTACAGATTTATTTTAAGTTTATGTGTGGTTATAAAACAAGTGACATATTTCCTTTGCTCCTAATCCACAGTAGTTATGCTTATGAAAAGATTAAGGTACATAAGAAGCTATCTGTTTATTTTATATTAAATTATAGAATAGCTCAAAAATTAAAGCGAACCACTACATTATGCAGATAGAAATATTTAAAATAGTTTAATAGATTTAATTATAATTATTATTAGTAGTAGAACTAGTAGTAGTATTAATAATAAAAATAATAACACAAATATTTACTGTTATTATTCATTTGATTAAATATATTTATCATTGTTTATTTTTTACTTTACTTATTAAATTTGTGTATTGGAGATAAAGTACCAATTTACAAACGTATCCTCCATCAATAAAAAGGATCTTGGGAGACCAGTTTGATCTTAAAATCTGGAGAATAAAATTTAGAACAAATTACCACTTTAATTCATCATATTGAGATTTGCATTTGAATAAAAGCAGCAGCATTGTAGCATTGCTGGCATACAAGAAATACACATGACACTACTTGGCATCTGCTGTAACATCTACACATTTCCTCATGGACTCTGTCAGTGTCTATAATAAATATGCTGTTGAGATACAGATGTAGCCCGACAATGCCAGCAGCCAACTATGAAGCAGGCACAGACGGCAGCAGATGCTCATTCCTTGGAGCCGTAACATTGTATTTTATTGGTGAGCTTTTAGGAAAAATAAATCGGTCTACATCTGTACACTATAGAGAAAAGTATGGTGTTTATGGACAATAAACAGCAAACAAGGCCGGGTTTGTTTTACAATTTGCATATCAATTAAGCAAATAAATAATTACATTTATTGATACATTTTTATAGCATACCATTAACCGTAATGATGTAATTTTTACATTGGAGACAATCCATCCTTCTTCAGCACCCATCTCATACTTTTATCCCATATATTTTACAGTAAATTATATATCTAATCATACTTTCACTATTTTATAATGGTATAATGTGTTAAAGTAAATATTATCAGAGTACTTATATTACTGTTTTTCTTATTGCAACCACAGTTTTGTGTATTTGAGCTTACCTCTCGCAAGAAAACATTACGTGATTACGGTTGCTATTGTAAAAACTACAAACTTATTGGTTGGCTTTTTATATATATTCAGCTTTGCTTCATACCTTACTAAATAAGTCTTTGTTCACCGTCTGACCTACACAGGGTTATACTTATGCTCCATGCAGTTTCAAGATGGGTGTATAGATTAAAGAATGGCTGACAATCTCATATATTGTGTAACACAAATTCATAACAAACAAACAGAAAAAAATTATTAAAATATAACTTTTATTAATATCATAACATCTTTTTTTTTTTTAAACAAGCCAACATTCATTAGAGTATTTGTTTTGATATACTTCGGAAAAATGATTCTCTGCTCAATATATTTTCTCCTGACACTAAAATACATACAATATTGATTTGAGTGGTCACCTCTTACAGGTGAGGTCACTTATCCAAACTAGGAGGTATAGTGCCGTTTAGAGATGTAAGGATAACAATTATTTAACTGCCTATAATATAACTGTTCCAAAAAAGAAAACCATACCAGATGTCTGAAGTATAGCGTGCAAGAGGCTTCCTCACAATAGTGACATAACCTTGGGATTATCAGTGCTCTAGAATATCATAATAGCCCTTATAATTGGCCAATACAAATATTCTCTGGCTACTAAAATAAAATTAAGTCCATCAACAATACTGGGTTTGTACTATGAAGCTACACTGTCATTTACTGTAGCTGAAAATGCTCAAATCTCACTTTCGGCAGTCCTGAGATGTGCTAGTTGAGACTGGCTGAAAATAAGAAAGAGACGAATGGTGCTGTGTTACCTTGCTGCAATCCTCAGTAGCACTGCTAGCAAGTGGCTGGCAGAAGAAACATTCCTCTGTACTACCTGCGGCAATCTTGAGTTGTGCCGCTAGAGGCTGGTTAGAATAGATAAGAATAGTATATGCTATCTCGCGGCAGTCTTGAGTTGTACCGCTAGAAACTGGCTAAAGTGAGAAGCAATCATCTGTGCTACCTGACGTCAGTCTTGAGTTGTGCCATTTCGAAAGCTAGCCACAGTAACACTCTCTATTAAATTAAAATAAAACACACAACTATGTAAATTGTAAAGTCACGGCTACTTTAGCTCTAATGTAGAAGCTGCTCTCCTCAGACATCACATAACCCCATCACAGTTGGTTCTATCCGAAGTCATCACCTGTAAGAGGTGACCACTCAAATCAATGTTGTATGCATTTTAGTGTCAGGAGAAAATAAATGGAGGACAGAAGATTTTTTTTAAGTATGTCATAGCAATTACTCTATTGAATGTTGGCTCGTTTTAAAATAAAAAAAGATTTATGAAAATATTAAGAAATATATTACTGGGTGTATAGTTGTTCTAACCACAATTTGCCAGTATGGATTATTTAAATAGATAAAAGGTATGGGGGAAAGAAGCACATCAATAACTAAAAGTGCATATGAATTATAAAAATAAAACACTCACATACTAGGTATATGAACAGCATGTAGATATATCTGTTATGAACAGAAGTGCCCACTGGACTGTTTGGGGTTCATCAGTTATTATATGTGTGGTTAGAAGGTACTAACAACTTGCTTAACAGTTATATCATGGATGTAATAAGTGCATATAGTACTGTCATTGATTAACATTAAAATACTGTATCTGTATTAGAAGTAGGATAGTAGAGTTTGCTTAGATGATAAGGTTAATGCAGTCATATCTGGGGTATACAAAGGGCTAAATAATTCTAAAGAATTTATATGGCTTTGGGAGGTAAGTTGAGATCTGGAAACTAAGATATGGGGGATGTATCATGGGATAGACTTCTCCCAGGTGGTGAGAGTGTAACAAGCTATTGCCCACAAGAGGAGGGGTTAGGCATCTGTGGGGAGTGAGATCTTTCTGGGTTTTTATATATCTCTGTAACAATAAAGAAGTGCCAGTTTGATTTTGGACATACTAAATAAAGGTGGTGTCGGAGTCTGCTTGTACTAATCAAAGTTACATGGTGTGTGATTCTGAGATCCTAAGAAAAGGGGTCGGATGGTGCCTGCCTCCTCAGAAATGATGCTGTCATCTGAAGTGTCTGCTGGTGTCGAGATCTGAACTAACAGTTGTGACCATAGGGAAAAAAAGAATTGGAGTGAGAGTAGTCCCTCAAATCTGGCGGGCGTAACAATATCTACTTGTAAAGATCTTGATTCTTTTGTTCTTGAAGAGAATGGATATGTATATATATATATATATATATATATATAGCTCAATCATAGTCAAAGGGTGAATTCTTAGACATTCTATTTGCAAGACATAGGAGCCTCTCAAGGTCCTCCTCCTCAAAAACCACTCTAAAAACTTTTAGACCAATATTATGAGATATAGGATAAGTGCTGGTAAAACAGTAAGGCACTAATAAGAATATCAACACCCCTCATTACAGTGTAATGCTCAACATTCAATAATGGTAAAAACGGATAAGAACTGATGTAGTAAATGTATTTCTATATGGTCTTTGAATAACTAAACTTGATATAAAAAAGGAAAATATTTTAGAAAGTACAGACAGTTACATTACATTTTTATCTGTTATACCCAGTTTTTGTTGTTTTACTTATAAATCCAAAGTAAATCCAAATTAAACTTCACGTCATGCCACAATATCTTTATATTATTTATGACACGTGCTTATAAATAACAGCTTTTCTTTTTCTGGAATACCTACTTGTCCTTACTTTTTAATTACTGCAGGATACAACAATCTAAGTAAGAGTTTTTATTCACATATTTTTTTTCTCTAAAGCATATTCAATTAAACTCTCTTAATAGAGTTAATAGACAGACTATATATTAAGATAGTTTTTTGCAAGGTGGCATATGTGGGGTTTTGTTGTGGCTGCCCATATTCTCTTGAATGAATGAACCTTGAATATTAGTCTGTTGCCTTCAGCCATTGAATGTTTCCAGTCATCCCTGTATGTAGGGTTGTCCGTGGACCTTTTATTGCAACACAACTACATGTGTGTGGAAGGTGCTATTTTTGCTAGAACTTTGGTTGGCAGATAACAAGGCGCCAGGGTGGTAATAATTTGTAGTGAAGTGGAGGGAAGGTTATGACTGGCATCTGGGAATATATGAATCCCCTGGGATCTGTTTAGCTGACAGCTTGGTAATGTTCAGGTTTTCAGCAGCTGGTTTCAAAGAGGAGGCAGAAGGCAGTGTTGAGTACATAGCCCAGAGGTCAGTGCTGGCCATGAATATAAAAGAAGACTGGCTGGCAGCAGATAAAAAGGGTCCGGGTAAAACAAAACAAGACAAGACTGGAGGCAGACACATGAGTGAATATGCACAGAGTAAGCAGGTTAGCTAATGTTACTGGTCCACTTTAAGAAACCACATTAAGAGAACAATCTGGCACATTCTACAATGAACAGTCATCAACATCTGCTGGTGATCTAGCTCACACTATATACTGCTCTAGTCTTGTACTGGATGGCCCATGTAAAGTATTCTGTTACCAGGACATTTATTCCTGCTCTTGCATATGTCCTGTCTGTCACAACCCTGAAATGAGGGCCACATGCACCCTAAAACTCTCCTACTTCAGCTTACAGGCGCAATCTCCAGGTTGTGACATTGTATTCATCTCAGCCACCAGCATGCCAGTACAGATTAGAACATTATTCACGGAGAAGCAGAATAGCAGGCTTATTGCCGAATGTAACTTTAATCCCTTAGGATATCTCAGAATACAAAAAATAGCAGCTCACACCTTTTCTTAGTGCCTCAGACCGACTGACACTTTATTCTTTTTACACAGATAGTTTTAAAACAGTAACAAAGAATTCATCCACATGGCACCCTCATAATTCCTCTCTCTGTATGAGGGGTCTTGTTTCTTACTGTGATATGCCCACCCCATTATTATAGTTATCAACCACTTCCTGGTCTCCATATAAGAGCCTGGGAGGGTTCATCTTGTACTTTGATCATGCAGGACGTTTGCAAGGAGGGTACAGGGGAATCCTATTTCTAGTTCACAAGCCAGGTGTTTGGCAAATTGCTCTTTCTGGTTTTACAATATTATTGTTTATATGTGCCATTGGGGAGGAAAACATCCAACATATTTAACATAACAGCAAAGATAGAAAATAAATGCAGAAATTACATAAATAAGCAACAAGATATTAACATTAGTCGCTTTTAAAATAACACTGAATGTCCATTTTATAGCCTTGATGTTAGCATCAATTACAGGGTTACTTGGGGGTCCCATCCTGGCCACAAAATAAGTCATGACACTGTCTGGTTTCTGACCTCTGCATATTATCAGTTCTACTTGTAAGCTTCTCTGTGGTGGTTTTGGATAGTTACCTGTGTTTGTCTGCTGCCTGTCCTGACATAATAATTTGATAGCTGACTCTACCTGGTATTAGCCTGCCTGTCATTAGCATGTCTCCTGGAGAAGGTTGTTTAGTGGTCAGTCTTAACTCAACCCAGAGGATCCTTGACTTACCTGTCATGTGCATTGTTACAATTATACAATGAAGTAGTTGATGTTAAAACTTTATATAGTAAAGTTAAAATAAAAAACATAATCAAATTATTCATATTTTAACATATACTGTGCTTTTGTATGATTTTAATATTTTCTTTCTGCTGTTAGTTCACAATTGAGAGGTAATATATTCTAATCATTTTTTATTTCCTATACTACCTCATCACTTTATAAGAATGAAAGTAAAACTTCCATCAGTGCTGTGATAAGTGAATTAGCATTTTAGTGAATAATCAATGCATATGGTAGACATGTTGTCTGCACAGCAAAAAGAACAGTAAATCTTATTACTCTTTATAGAGATTTTTGTGACAGTAATGGTGAAGGCAAAATATATGTCCTTGCAAATCAATGGAATATATATTTCCAGTGTAAACATTACCACCAACATATTTACTTACTGCATCACTTTAAACAGACAGTAGCCTGCAGGTACTGTGGGTCCATATACAAATATATATATTTGTACCTACCTACAATAATACAGACCTGTGCACAGCCCACGGAACAGAACATTTTGTTTTTAAACTGTAAGTTGTGTTTCAATGGGAATCTATCAGAGATGCTTCGGACTTGAAAAAGAGAGGTGCAATCTCAAAACCTAGTTATGAAAACTATGAATATGTTTGTCCAATAAAAAATGTATCACTATATACTGCAATAGTCTGATTATTCATCTAGATTACTGGACACTCATGGCTACGGTAGCCGTGAATGTCCAGTAATTGAGAAGATGAATAATCAGAGTATTGAAGTATATAGTGATACCTTTTTTATTGGACAAACATATTCATAGGTTTCATGACGAGCTTTCGAGAGCGTTCCTCTCTTTGTCGAGTCAGAGTCAATACTGATTATAGATTCACAAATACAGCAAAAAATTCCAGGATTAACAAATAATGTTCTGATCAGCCAGCCGTGCAAGTGTGTGGGGGTGCAGACCAGAGTAAGTAAATTGGGGTCGTAAATAGTTTTACATCTAAGGAAACATAGGGCTGTAACCAAACTCAGGATGAAGGCAAAAGTAAAAAAATAAAAAAATCAATAAACACACATATATATTTACAAGCATGAATGTTGGAGGTTATAAGAAATGTTGATAATGAGATAAGAATTCAATGTCGACATTAAGTCCCGACTTATTACTGTTGAAGAACATAATCATTTTAATTTCAAATGTCTTTCTTTCCTTAGTGTTTTTAAAAAAAAAACTTTGAGTATTTTGATTTTGAGATTTTTCCTGGAGTGGTTATTCGTCACACTGCAAAAGAAGGAACCTAATCCCAAATGGACTACAGATAAAAAAATCCACTCACCACTACCCACAACTCACAATATGCTGATAACTTCTGCAGACGTACAAGCGAGAAACTGAGAAACAACCTAATCCACCAACTATATGGCAAGAAACAAAGACTAAAGGACCAAATATCATCCCTTCTTCAACAACTAAGGGAACACAACATACATGATGCTGAACTATTTGAAAAGGAAATACAACACCTCCAGAGGAAAGATCAACAAGACCTTATAAAGAAGAAGAAGAAAAAACTGAACTGCCTCTCTCAAAAAAACAACAAAATACAGATACAGGAAGAAAGTGTGAATGGCCCAAACACTACTGTGATTTCTACTATGACCAACACTTCTCCTGAAGACAGCTCAGACAAAACAGGAATTATAAACCTATCTAACCACCAACTAACACTGCCAGAGATTTCTGTTCTGTCCAAGCACAAAGCTGGACAAAATTCAACTATACTCAGACATGGAAGAATTCTTTAGGAGGCTGAGACTCACAGAATACTTTCACAACAAAGAGGATACCACACCCAGATTGGATTACAATAGCAGGAAAAAGAACACAAATTTTACCCCAACACCAGGACGCAACCCTAAACTCAACAGTTACAAAGAAAGCGTTCGCCTGAGAACGGCTTCCTTAGTAACAAATCAGCAAAAAAGACAATTATACAATATCTCCCCATTAGAAAGAGCTGCCATAAAGGGCTTAAAAGAAAACCCCAACATCACCATCAAACCAGCAGACAAAGGAGGCACAGTTGTGATTTTGAACACTCCGGAAGGTAACAGACAATTGACAGACCGCACCTATTACAAAAAATTGGACCAGAATCATACAGAGGATTATACCAGCCAACTCAGGGAACTTATCCGAACGTTCCCCAAGATCGTGCAGCACGATTTGGAGCAGCTCATACCCACCCATCCTACAACTGGGACTTTCTACCTGCTGCCCAAGATCCACAAGCCAGGCGACCCAGGGAGATCGATTGTTACAGGTATGGACACACTGACTGAACAGTTATCTGGTCTTGTTGAAAACATCCTGAAGCCACTAGTTAAAAACACTGACAGCTATATACAAGACACCACTGACTTTCTTAACAAACTCAGTCAGATTAAAGAACTACCTGCTAACACACTACTCATAACCATGGATGTTGAATCGCTTTACAGCAACATCCCGCACAAAGATTGTACTGAGGCATGCCTCAAAATTCCTCTCAACACACACTCCGAACTGCAAATATAACCCTGATACCATTGCCAAAATACTAGAATATATCCTGACCCACAATTACTTCACCTTCAATGAACAGGTTTACCTGCAAATAATGGGGACCCCAATGGGGACTATAATGGCACCACAATATGCCAATTTATTTATGGCTGACCTTGAACAGAGATTCCTGTCCACATATATCCACAAACCTTACAGATACTACCGTTATATAGATGACCTGTTCATCATTTGGACAGAGGGAGAAAAAAAGCTGAGAGACTTCCACACTACCTTTAATACCTTCCACCCATCTATTAAATTTAAAATAGATTACTCTGCGGAACAGGTGAACTTTTTGGACACCACCATATCCATCACCAATGGTAAACTTAACTCATCGGTATACAGAAAAACCTACAGACAGATGCAGTTATCTCCACAGCTCTAGCTTTCATCCCTCACATACTAAAAAAACGATTATCTATAGTCAAGCCATCCGATACCACCGCATATGTTCTAACAATGAGGACCGTGATAAACATTTAAAAACCCTGTCTGACTCCTTCAGGAGAAAGGGCTACACACCTAAGGTCATAACACAGAAAGTAACCTCTGCCATTAAAACACCCCGGGAACACCTGCTGCAATACAAAACTAAAGAAATAACCTCAGGTACACCTCTGGTAACCACATACCATCCGGATCTAGAAGGAAACCGCAAAATATTTAAGGATCTACAACCACTGCTAACAGAGGACACTGAATTAAAACATATATTCCCCAAACCCCCCATTCTTGCATTTAGGCAGCCACCAAATCTCAGACAAACATTGGTGAACAGTAGATTGGCCAATGAAGAGCTTAACATAGAAAATGGCACAAAACCTTTCAATAAAAATCGGTGTAAATTGTGCCAACACATCTGCAAAGAGGACACAGCCACGCACAACAAGAAGACCTATAACATCAGAGGATCATATTCTTGTACGTCATCCAATGTAGTCTACATGATACAATGTACTGCATGTGAGAGAGGCTGCTACATTGGAGAAACCAGACAGAAATTACATATGAGGATGAATCTACACAGACATTCCATCAATAAGCACAATGAGGAGACTTACTGTACTCCAGTTGGACACCATTTCACCCAGAATAACCACTCCATGAAAAATCTCAAAATCAAAATACTCAAAGTTTTTTTTTAAAACACTAAGGAAAGAAAGACATTTGAAATTAAAATGATTATGTTCTTCAACAGTAATTAGTCGGGACTTAATGTCGACATTGAATTCTTATCTCATTATCAAAATTTCTTATAACCTCCAACATTCATGCTTGTAAATATATATGTGTGTTTATTGATTTTTTTATTTTTTTACTTTTTGTTCTCTGCCTTCATCCTGAGTTTGGTTACAGCCCTATGGTTCCTTAGATGTAAAACTATTTACGACCCCAATTTACTTACTCTGGTCTGCACCCCCACACACTTGCACGGCTGGCTGATCAGAACATTATTTGTTAATCCTGGAATTTTTTGCTGTATTTGTGAATCTATAATCAGTATTGACTCTGACTCGACAAAGAGAGGAACGCTCTCGAAAGCTCGTCATGAAGCCTATGAATATGTTTGTCCAGTAAAAAAGGTATCACTATATACTGCAATACTCTGATTATATATATATATATATATATATATATATATATATATATATATCATCAGCTTATTAAATTGTGATTCAGTTATGGAATAAGTCATTATACTTGAATCACTAGGGGCTGCTAGTTTCCCCATTGTTCCCACCTGCAATGATCAAGTTTTTCTAGCAATATGCATATTAAAAGGCTAGACTAAGTTTCACACAACCAAATTTTAGCCACCATATCACCACAGAAACATCAATTACTACATGTGCTAAGATCAGTAACTGTAGGCTTTCTAAGAAAATATTTAAAAAGTTACCTTGATGCTACAATAGCTTCCCCCACCTCCCTGAGTAGATGATAATGCCGGTAGTGAGGCTTATGAAGATCTAGTATTTGTAAGAAAAACTTCTAGCCTTTTGACTAATGTAGGATGATAGGATTATCATCAGTTAACAGTGTGAACCTATAAAAGATAAGCAGGTTCCACCCTTCTATCATATTCAGCTAAAGTGTAATTTGAAAGCATCTCTTTTGTTATCCTAGACAATTTACAATCTCAGTCTAATTTCTTACAAATATGCGGTCTTCATAAGCCTCACTACCAACATTATCATCTACTCAGGGAGGTGGGGTAAGCTATTGTAGCATCAAGGTAACTTTTTAAAATATTTTCTTAGAAGGCCTACGTTTACCGACCTTAGCACGTGTAGTAATTGATGTTTTGTGGTCTAAAATGATTATGTTTCTGCAAGTAAGCTTTATTTTTAAACTGAATGAGGCATTCTTTTTGTTAGAATAAAGAATTTTGCATTACTAAAGCATAGTATACCAGGGCAAATAAAGCATATGGAAAAATAATTGTAAATCATATAATACTATATGATACTATGAAATATCACCTCACTGGGCCTACAGCATATTTATATTCCTTAAATGTCTAAATTTTACATATGCCTCTCTAATATACATTAAATATCCAACTGTATTGATGTGATACAGAACAGGCCAATAAGAGTATATGTATTAAATATGATATTGTAATGTAAAATCAAAGTAAGTGACGCTGGTTTAAAATAATACATATTCCACGCTCATGAAGTTCAATTAATATATTTATTATTTTAATGCAAACTTCAAACTTCTCAATAAATATTATTTTAACTCTAGCAAAGGATGTAGCTGTAGAAAAAGTACTGTTTACTGTGAACTTCTGTTGGCAAAACAGAAATCTGCTTGAGATGTGTAGGGATACTCAGAATGATCTTTTATTTTCTTCCAGCATATACAGCATTACTACCTACCATAACCTGTTTAAAGGACCACAAAAGGTCCCATATGTGCTCCAAAAGTCCACCATTAAATAGAGGGTGAAAAAGAATTTTATATTTTAAAGTCGATGCTGATTTCATGGAGTTATGTTCCACAGAAGTGAGGCTATTTCAATGTGTTGCCTCTGCTTGATTGAGTAATGAGCTCTGCATCATGCAGAACATAAAGAATATATAATTCAAATCAGGTGTAGAAGCTTTGAATTAGACAGTGGCTAAGTCATTTGTAACTGCATTATATTCTAGCAGCTAGTATAGCAACGGATCAGATAGCAAAGTTGGTAATGCTGAAGGTCCTGGATTCAAATGCCTACAGTGGTTGATATCTTTCTTTACATTTTTTTTTTTTTTTTTTTAATAATTTGTTTAGGTTATATAATAAAGCATATTTCAATATGAGGTAACTGTGTTCTTTTTTAATATTTATTTTTAAACTTTTAAATAATTATTCAAATACTTATTTAAAATATATATATAGTTCTAATAATTAGAGTGTGTTGATGTAGTGGTTTAAAAAAATGTTGGCAGTAGTAAGTCATTGGTTCTAAATCAATGCCTTCAGTTTGTTTTTTAAATTAATGAATGTATTTATTAACACAGATCTGCTTGACGTGTAAATAAATGAGTACATTAGTTTAACAAAAAATTAAGTGGAAGGCAGGGGAATTGAAATTATGATTTACCAATTAAAACAATATTTAAAACAAATTGCTTATCAACACACCATGCTTTTAAAGAAAATGTGAATCTATAATAGAATGTGTAACAGTACAGCCTCCGGCCTTATTATTTATCCAGATTCTCGCGGGATGGCTTAAATAGCTAGAATGACAATAAGTGAAGTCTTGATCAATTTTTAAAATGTAAACACATTTTTCATATAATTTTCCATCCTCTAACTGATGGTGCAGAGCACATGTGGTGACTTTTGTGGTCCTTTAATGTTGTCATATATATTAATTGGTTCATAAAACATGTCGTAAATTTTGTGCATGTTTCCCATAATTGTAGACAATCACATCTCTGATTTGTATTATAATAGAAGTAGTCATTAATATTGATTGTTTCTATACAGGACTAATATTACATCCAATAAGTGGTTCTTTGATTCTTTATTAAGTTGAATCATCTGTTATAAAACAATGATCTAATTACACATGAAATTAGCACTAATAGAGTTTTTCAGTAGTTTTCATTACAAAAAAATTCAGATCTATTTTTTTTTTTTATTCGTTCCACAAATAGTTATCTTACAAACATCAAAATCAAATAACAACTCTCCTAAATACCAAAATGGCAATATTTTGAGGCAGTATATTAATTTTAAGAATATTAAATGGACACTAAATTTACACATTTGAAAAAATGCATTTTAGAGAGCAATTGTTAAACACTGCAGTAGATTTAGGTTTTACATGTTTTAAATGTGCTTTTAACTGCTTTTTCAAACTGCTTTTGGAACAATGTCAGGATCTCCCTCTGCCTAATTCTAATTAGGGTGTGTCAGGAAACTGCACCAATTGAATTATATGCTCTATGGAAATATCCGGTACTGCCTCTAGTGGCCAATTATGACACGCTAAAAAAAGGGTGAGGTCCTGACTATGGTGTTACATACATTAGAATTTTTAAACAAATTACTCAGTGGCTCTAATTTTTCTCATTCAATTAATTAAATTTTATAATATTTAACTCATACCATGCCAGTAAAATTGTAACTTTCTTGGAGGCCACATCTGTCATCATAAACGGGTTGCTAAATACTAAAAAAAATTAATCTGACACTGAATAATCTAGGACTGCAAGCATTGTATATGATATGGAGAATTATGGACCGAAGCACTTACACATAATGACATTTTATTAAACTCAAACCTCCCTGACTCCATAAACTAATGAAATTTAGTAAAGGTATTGGAGCATTTTCATGGGATAACATGGAAAGATTGGTTTATATGGATTGTATTAGTTTATAGTGAAATGTGTTGTAGCATGTGCCTTGTTTTGGTTAATCTTTTTATTTCTTTATATTGTTGTTTATTATAATTTTATTACCCCGACTATAGTAAATGGGAAAAGTTATAGTTATAAAGGTAGGAGTGAATGCTCCTAGGTATTTATCACAGGAAATTCAGAAAACTAAGATTGAATGTATTAGCATACTGTATATAGATAACCAGTGTTATCATACATAACATTATGTACAGGATGTATATACATGTGTGGAATTATTTGTAATGTCTTCAATAAAAAGATTGGTAAAATTCCCTGAAATATGAATATCTCTCCCATATACCTGTTAAACAAAATTAAAACTAAATTATATCTCCACCACATACTTATTTTTTTATTTTTCACAATGCTACTTATATTTTTAATAGGGAAGTATACCATAAATCCATACAGAAAACGGACATTTATTTTAAATATATTCAATCCAGCAGATGCCATTATTATAATAACTGGGGTATTGCATAATTCAAATCATAAAATTACTAGCAGATGAGATAAGGAAAATGTCATTTGTCGATTCACTACTATTCTTTCTTTCTAACAATATTATTAATGTTCGTACACTTCAATAAGCTTCTATTTTTAAATTGTTTTAAATTATTATAACATTATCATGCATAGGGTTAAGGCAGCCTTGAGCTATACTTATAGGTATATATTCTTAATTACCTTAGTAAATGATATATTGCATAAAGGAGGATGTGAAACATAATCTGCTATTTTATTTTCCCCTTTAGGTTAATATCCAACACTGGAATTCATTTTATACCCGCTGTTTCCAAGATACAGTCTCTCCAAACGGTGCTACTGTAAGTTGCAAGCAGATCTACTAAATATTTAATAAATTCACAATAGAGGATTGTATGTGTCCAATGGGGAATTGTTTCTGTTCACATTTTATATTGCATGTGTTTAAACCTCGGTCATCAGAGTGTTTGCTTAATTATACATGTGTATTGTTGTATCTCAGTGCTTCAAAACATGCTAGCAACCTATAAATAAAGAATAACAGCAAACAGAGAGAAAATATATATTTGCACTCAGACACAAAATATGGTGATTTTGCATTAAAATCCAAATATAATAGAAAATGTATTCTAGTACTAGAAAATAATATTTTTATTATAAGAATTGTCCCATCTGTAGACAAGACCTTTATCAGAGCTGCTATTTTCATGATTGTAGGCAGTAAAATCAGAGCTTTTACTTGTTTCTTAATAAAACAAATTACATAAAAGTAAATACATACATAGGTATATTGTTGGTTTTTAGTTGTTCAGTTGTGTCCAATTCTCCTTCAACCTATGGACCACATCTTGTCTCTGGTTGTGCTAATCCATAAGGTTGCCAAAGATACTGGAGTGGGTTGCCATTTCCTTTTACAGTGGACTAGGCTTTGTCTGACCTCTCTGCTATGATCTGCCCATTTTGGGTGACCCTACATGGTATATCTCACAGCTTCACTGAGGTACACAAGCTCCTTCACTACGACAAGGTAGCTATCCAGAAGATGCATAGGTGTATTATATACTTAGGGCCTCATTCAATTGCGATTTGGCCAATTGAATCGGGCTCTATAAAAGCACATGGCATATTTTTTTAAAGAAGTTTTTAGTTAGTAAAGACGTTGCTTTTGGATAGAAGTTCACTAACTAAAAACTTCTTTAAAAAATATATGCTATGTGCTTATTTAAAGCCCTATTCAATTGGCCAAATCGCAATTGAATGAGGCCCTTAGTAAAATCCAGAAATTTACAATTTCCCTTTAAGTCTAAAGATACCATGATTTCTCTATTTATCAACTATGTAGCGGATGAGTCACATAATCAAATACTTTATATGTGGAAAGTAGGAAAGGAACGCTGTTTGTCTAAAGAATGCATGCTCATTCTGCTTCTCATTTTAATAGGTAATTTAAATTGCAGTGTTAGACTCTGCACATATACACATATAGATGTTTTTTCTATTACACCGCGTGAGAGAGGTAGGCATCATATATTCATGTCTATAGTGTCATCAGAGCAATATTATTTAAAAGCCAAAACCGCAACTGACATTATGAAATACTAGCGACTTACCCGTCAAAAATGACTGCATGATATACTGTTATACATTGTGTCTCTCACTCCCCTGTGTTTCTCCCCCCTCTCCCTGTGTCTCTCCCCCTCCCTCCCCTGTGTCTCTTCCCCATCCTCTCCCTCCCCTGTGTTTCTTCCTCCTCCCTCTCCCTCCCCTTTGTCTCTTTCTCTCCTCTCCCTCCTCTGTGTCGGTTCCCCCTCTTCCTCCCCCGTGTCTCTTTCCCCTTTTCCTCCTCTGTGTCTCTTCCCCCCTCTCCCTCCCCTGTGTCTCTTCCTCACTCCCTTCCCCTGTGTCTCTTTGCCCCTACCTTCTCCTGTGTCTCTTCCCCCTCTCCCTCCCCTGTCTCTTCCCCCTCTTCATCTTCTGTGTCTCTTCCCCCCTCTCCCTCCCCTGTCTCTCTTCCCCCTCCCTTCACCTGTGTCTTCCCCTCTGTCTCTTCCCCCTCTCCCTCCCCTGTGTCTCTTCCCCCCTCCCTTCCCCTGTGCCTCTTCACCTCCCTTCCCCTGTGTCTCTTCCCCCTCTCCCTCCCCTGTATCCTTTTCCCCCCTCTCCCACTGCGCAATGCGCATGTGCATTACCCACCACCCAATGTGCATGCGCGTTATGCGCCGCGCATTGCGCATGTGCCACACCCAATGCGCATGCGCAGCTCACAACACGTATTGCGCATGTGCAATCATATATAGTTGTCGGAATTACGAGTTTGCGCATGCGCAAACCAGTAATTTGCAAGCGTTACCGACGAACTCGCAATTACGACAACAAACCAGTAATTTGAGAGCGTTACCGACAAACTCGCAATTACGACAACTATATATATGATGAGAAATGCCTTCCTTCTAAAATCCCAGAAAGACACAGTAGAGATCTGTTAAAGGGACACTCTCATTCCAGCAGAAAGTTAGTTTTATATTAAAAAGCCTGAAATAAAAATGGTTCTATAATGCGCTGACCTTCTTTTTTCTACAGTACATCATTCTTGAGTAATAAAGCACTTTTTGTAGCAAATGTGCAGCTCAATATGCTAAGACACAGCTTGGTAAGGGTGGGGAAGGGTTATAACAGAATGACAACATTGAGGGTCATTGTTTTATCTACCACAGGGCAACCAAACAGGCAAATTAGAACATTAAAGCACTGTGTTAGTATTCAGGATAAATAATACTGTATGTCTCAGGAATTAGCTAATACTATTTATATATTTACTAGCGACTTGCCCGTCAAAAATGACGGCAATAAATTGAAGCCTGGCAATGGTGTTTGTCACACACTGCGAGCCTCTCCCCCCTCTACTTTATTGGCCTCGCGATGAGCGCATTCAGCGCTAATCACGGGCCTCGCAATGAGCGCCTTCGGCGCTCATTGCGAGCCTCTCTACCCCTCTACTTGACCGGAGGGGCTCATTGCGAACCTCCTCCCCCTCTACTTTACTGGCCTTGCGATAAGCTCCTTCAGCGCTCATCTCGGGCCTTGCAATGAGTGGCTTTGGAACTCATTGTGAGCCTCTCCCGCCCTCTACTTCCTCTCCCTTCCCTCTGTCTCTTCCCCCCCTCTCCTGTGTCTCTTCCCCCTCTCCCTCCCCTGTGTCTCTTTCCCCCCTCTCCCTTCCTTGTTTCTCCTTCCCCCTCCCCTGTGTCTCTTCCCCCTCTCCCACTCCTGTGTCTTTCTCCCTCCCCTGTGTCTCTTCACCCCGTCTCCCTCCCCTGTGTCTCTGCCCCCCTCATCCCTCCCCTGTGTCTCTTCCCCCCTCCGCTGTGTCTCCTCCCCATGTCTATTCCTTCCCTCCTCTCCCTCCCGTTTCTCTTCCTCCCCTACCGTTTCTCTTCCTCCCCTCCTCTCCATCCCGTGTCTCTCTTCCCCCTCCTCTCCCTCCCCTGTGTTTCTCATCCCCCTCCTCTTCTCCCTCCCCTGTGTCTCTCTTCCCCCTCCTCTCCCTCCCCTGTGTCTCTCTTCCCCTCCCCTGTATCTCACTTCCCCTGTGTCTCTCTTCCCCTCCCCTGTATCTCACTTCCCCTGTCCCTCTCTTCCCCTCCCCTGTATCTTACTTCCCCTGTGTCTCTCTTCCCCCCCCCTCTCGTGTCTCTATTCCCCTGTCCCTCTCTTCCCCTCCCCTGTATCTCACTTCCCCTGTGTCTCTCTTCCCCCCTCCTCTCGTGTCTCTATTCCCCTGTCCCTCTCTTCCCCTCCCCTGTATCTCACTTCCCCTGTGTCTCTCTTCCCCTCCCCTGTATCTCACTTCCCCTGTCCCTCTCTTCCCCTCCCCTGTATCTTACTTCCCCTGTGTCTCTCTTCCCCCCCCCCCCTCTCGTGTCTCTATTCCCCTGTCCCTCTCTTCCCATCCCCTGTATCTCACTTCCCCTGTGTCTCTCTTCCCCCCTCCTCTTGTGTCTCTATTCCCCTGTCCCTCTCTTCCCCTCCCCTGTATCTCACTTCCCCTGTGTCTCTCTTCCCCCCTCCTCTCGTGTCTCTATTCCCCTGTCCCTCTCTTCCCCTCCCCTGTATCTCACTTCCCCTGTGTCTCTCTTCCCCCCCTCCTCTCGTGTCTCTATTCCCCTGTCCCTCTCTTCCCCTCCCCTGTATCTCACTTCCCCTGTGTCTCTCTTCCCCCCCTCCTCTCGTGTCTCTATTCCCCTGTCCCTCTCTTCCCCCTCCCCTGTATCTCACTTCCCCTGTGTCTCTCTTCCCCCCTCCTCTCGTGTCTCTATTCCCCTCCTCCTCTCCCTCATGTATCTATTCCCCTGCGTCTCCCCTCCTTGGCCCCGTGTCTCTCACCCTCACCTCATTGCGGTTGATGCGTGCGCGCGCACGCATATGTGACGTCTTCGCGTGCGCGCGCACGCTTGTCTGAACGGCTACCCGCGCACGCGACGTCTTCGCGTGTGCGCGCGCGCGCACGCTTGCCGGCTACCCGTGCACTCCTGCAGTAGGGGTGATGGGAGCAATGGTGAAACTGCGAGTTGTCGTCAGTTGCGGCCCTTCCTTTGCGAGGGCCGCAAAGCGTGACGACAACTCGCAGTTAGACAATTATAATATGTGATAGCCAATTTTTCATGCTCTTTAGGGGGAGGCATGGTGAAGAGTTACACTCTAATGTCCAGCTGATGTCCACCTAGTGGTCAGATAATATAACATGCACAGTACTTTAGGTTGACAGGTTTACTGGTGGTCCTGTGGTTAAGATTCAGTGCTTTCATTGCTGCGACCTGGGGTGGATTCCAGTCAGGGAACCAAGAGGTCACATCACCCTGAAGCCAAGAAGGGTTGGGCCTGGTCAGCACTTTGATGGGAGACCACCTAGGAATACCAGGAACTGTATGCTGTGGCCAACTGGAGAAGGAACTGGCAACCCACTCCAGTATCTCTGCCATAAATACCAAGTGGATCAGCATAATGTGCTGCCGCCCATGAGGTCACGGAGAGTCAGACACAACTGAGTGACTCAAACACACCCATTGATTGCAAGTTTGCAAGTTTTTAATCTTCATGGGTGTCTTAGGGAGAGCACAGTGTACGTTTGATTTTAAGCTCAAAGACAGGGCCTCCATTTTTTTTTTACAGAATATGTTGACATGTTACAAATAAAGGAAATACTAATAAAGTACTGTAATTTAGAATTGGCAGTAGAATGAGGAGACTTGAGAAGGTGGGCTTGGAGTTAAGATGAGAGCCTCTAATATTGAGTGTGAGCAGGAAAAGCTCAGATTACAGTATACAGCTTTAGGGGCCAATTTAGGTTGTATGTTATTCTAGGCCCATTTAGACTTGTGCTTCCCCATCCTGCAGTACTACTCCTCAATTCCTATTATAATATAACAGTATCATATATATAACGGTTCATAGATTAGCACACAACTTTATATAAAATCAAAACTATATGTGTATTCATCTATATATACAGAATATCAGAAGAAGAATCAGGTAACCATGATATAAATACAAATATCAGGTAACCATATAAACACAAATATCACTTCATTTAGGTATGTCTTGGCATTACTTAAAGGTGCTGTACCAGCCTGCTGCTCTGTGCTGCCCTAGGCCTGGGTCTCACATACACCACGGTACAACCTGAAATTATTTCTTCACCATTTTCACTGCTCATGATATTCCCAAACATCTTTAAGTATAAAACAAATATTATAAGTATTTTGATTCCTCACACTTTGCTACAATCACAAATTCTTATCTCTCCACAATCTAATTACTTTGACTTTCAAAAGGTATTGTTTCCATGTGTTGATGTGAACAGAGTACAGCGGGTCTCTACAAATACTACTGATTGGGATTGTAAATGCCAGCAGGAAGATTTTATATTCAATCAGCATGGCAGTTTATACTTTGATAAATAATCCCACACAACAGTGAATGTTTCAAAGAAGCTGAAGCAGATGAGAGCTGAGTGACTTCCACAGAATAACAGAAAATATTTCTTAGGGCCTCATTCAAATGCGATTTGGTCAATTGAATAGGGCCCTATATAAGAACAGAGCATATTTTTTTTACAGAAGTTTTTAGATAGTGAAGACCTTGCTTTTGGATAGAAGTTCACTAACTAAAAACTTGTGTAAAAAAAATATGCTCTGTGCTTATATAGAGCCCTATTCAATTGGCCAAATGGCAATTGAATGAGGCCCTATATTACTACACAAAATGTAATTCTATGCAACTAAATACATTCTATACATAGTTACGTAGTAGTTGAGTTTGAAAAAAGACTTTTAGTCCATCAAGTTCAACCATTTAAGATCTCCTCTGATCTGCAATATGCGGATTAATTGTTCATTGTTAATTGTAACGCTATAAAATCGTGAGCGTACATAAACCAATAATTAACTATATACTATGGCCCTCATTCAATTGCGATTTGGCCAATTGAATAGGGCCCTAAATAAGCACATAGCATATTTTTTTTAAATACGTTTTTAGTTAGTGAAAACCTTGTTTTTGGATAGATGCTTATTTAGGGCCCTATTTAATTGGTCAAAGTGCAATTAAATGAGGGCCTATGTGCAGTTGTCTCAGATTAAGGTTCAACAATGAGTAATATAGATAGATCAAGATTTTGAACTCAAGTAATTGAGAAATTTTGAATTTCTCTATGATAATTTCTTAGAAATTTGTGAACATGCAATATACATGGCCAGGTCTGACTTGATGTTGGTAAGGCAAGTACTGGCTAATCACCTTGAATGTTTGAGGCAGATCCCAGGTGTTGTTTTTTGGTGCTTCAGAATGGTCCTCCTGCTTAATGACCACATGGCCATGCTAAGGCTGCCACCATGAGCGCTACTTTGATATTTATAGACATGCTCATTTGTACCTTGAATGGGCCCTACAGTAATAATTTGGAGACGTAGCAAAGGGAGACAGCTGAAAGATGCTAGATTTAATGAGGCATACCACAGACTCTTATCTTGTCTTATACTATCTATGTCATAAATGCAAATTTAATCTATCTGCGCAGCTAGATTCTTCGAATGTCATGTAACCCTGCAAGCAATATTCTAATATATATCCTACCATCCTCCGTCAGAGAAACTGACTTTATATAAAACCTGAACTCTCACAAGTAGTTGTTGTTTATTGTCATGCACACAACTCTACATGTGACATCATTGATAAGTATGCACTTCAACTCTAAGTTGAATACAAAAAGGAGGCGCATCATATAGCAAGAATAAAAAGAGTAGGGGCCTCATTAAATTGCGACTTGGCTAATTGAACAGGGCACTATATAAGCACACAGCATATTTTTTTACAGAAGTTTTTAGTTAGTGAACTTCTATCCAAAAGCAAGGTCTTCACTAACTAAAAACTTCTGTAAAAAAAAAATGCTGTCTGCTTATATAGAGCCCTATTCAATTAGCCAAATTGCAATTGAATGAGGCCCTATGTATCCACCCATTTCAGGGAAAGACAAAATGCTCTCTTTCAAAAAAAGCTTGGACGTTGGCGCATGTTGCTAGCCTAAACCTGCAGAATTACAATTATAATGCCCTGTAGCTGAATCTTGCAATATTCAGTATACCACGACAACATAAACAGCCTTATTAAATTGCAATTTGGCCAATTGAATAGGGCTCTATTTAAGCACATAGCATATGTTTTTTTACAAAAGTTTTTAGTTAGTGAACTACTATCCAGAAGCAAGGTCTTCACTAACTAAAAACTTCTGTAAAAAACATATGGGGCCTCATTCTATTATCGGCTGTAAACCGGCCGTAAGGCTGCGATTCCTTGCGGGGGTTCCGTTACCTCGCGATTCTATTATACGGCCCCGCAAGGATCTCCTCTTACGGCCGGCCCTATATCTTGCAACCGGCCGTAAGCTCTGAAATCTAAAAAGTCAAAAATAAATTCAAGACAGCTCTGTAAAGCTCTGTAAATGCTAGGGATCATACTGGGGGACATGAGGATTAAAAGTAACCCCCTCTCAAGCTTGCACATCAGCCCAAACCCGAGTTTAAATTAACTGTTTATTTTCCGGCTGCGGCGTGGGCGGGTCTGAGGTGCTCCAAGCACTCTGGACTTTTTACATGGATATTTGACAGATATTAAAACATTTTTTTTTTACGGATTTGAGTATAGGGGGAAAGTTGTGCTATTTTAGCTAACACCGAAAATCACTTTATAGTCTTCTCAAAGTGCAGGATGGCTTTATTTGGGCTATTTTTCATGCTTAATTGGTGCTAGCGGGACCTCTTTCCTGCAAGTAAGCTGCAGCTCGGTTTTAGCCTTGCAGAGAGGGTTCCCAGAGCAATTGAATTGCAAATAGGATTTTCTTACGGACGATTTCCTTTCAGCCGTTTTAGATCAAAGGATTTCCTCCGGCGCGAGCGGCCGCAAGAGATAGCAAGGCACCGGCCGCAAGCCTGCCGGAATCCCCGGCCGGAGGGGAATAGAATAGCCGTAAAGCTTGCGGCCGGTCCTTGCGGCCCCGCAACGGCTGCGGCTGATAATAGAATGAGGCCCATGCTATGTGCTTAAATAGAGCCCTATTCAACTGGCAGAATCGCAATTTAATAAGGCTGATAGAATTTAGTAATCCAGTAATCAAGGAATACCTTCAACCCATGAACATATTAGCAGTACCTATAGTACGTATTGCATTTGTGGCAATATGACAAAGCAGAGATTTTATTTAAATCAGTTATGTGCTTTATATAAATACAATATTTGTTGTGTGATATCATACCAGTCCATTAGTTTTTTTGTAAAATCACTGGCATCCATTATAATTACAAGACTGTTAATATAGCACAACTTAAACCATTATAATAAAAAGATTAATGTTGAAAAGTATTAGTATAGCTATTTAGTTAGTAAAATGAAGGGTTAGCACATTTTTCTGCCTATGAAAATGTAATGCTGGAAAATCAAAATCTACATTATTGTATGAAATGTTTGGGGAAGATGTGGATGTTTGAGCTGTTTATTAGACGTCAATATAATTCAGTAGCAAACAAAATGTAAAGTTATGATACTGTAACACTTTGCTTGTTGCTTCTTTAATAATCAGCTTCACAATCTAATTGATAATAATATGTGTCTACTCAATAACTAATTTATTTCTTTATTTATAACGAAAATATTTCTAATATTATCTAACATCATTCTTCCTTTACTTTCTATTATAATAGGAGCTGAGTTTTAAAAATGTTAAATGTATGTATCAAAAATTAACTCTGCTTCTAGACTAACACATTTCAGAATGAATAACAATCTTTAAAAAGCATTTTCACTTTGGTTTATGTTACAATGCATTTTACATACGTTAGTTATCTTTACAGTTAAAAGTAATTTTATGGTTTATCTCACTGGTGTGAGTCAGCAGTATAACAGGAAATTAGTGACTACAAGAAACCTCTCTATAGAAATTATTCTTTTAAATGTTCATATTTAATGTTATACATCTGTTTTAGGGAAATTCAAGACAATATAAACATCAAGAAAATTGAAAGTAACTCCTTTGTTGGGCTTAGTTCTGAAAGTATCATAATGTAAGTATTCTTCATTCAGTAAAAAACAATAATGTATTTAAATCACTACCTATTGTCACTGCAAATCTAATTTTCCAATATATATATTATTTATAAAAAGTCTAAGCATGCTAGGAACATACAGCCCTATTAAATTCCCGCAAGACATACGGCTATTAAATTGGCCCTGTAAGGCAAGCCACTGCCGAGCTGCGGGTTATGAGCGTCAAAAGCCTATGGGACGTGGAGCATGGAACGTCTAGCCCACAGATCCTTTGTTCTGTCAAGCCCGTAACTGCTACGTTCCAATTTTGCTGTTAAATTGCAACAAATTCACTGCCGTTCAAGCCCGTAACCTGCAAATGGAGCCACAAAGCCAACTGGTACTAGAGAGGACCCGCAAGGGGTTAAAGTTAAATCCGTAGCACTGTAAATGCAAATATACACACACTACTGTACATATAATAAAAGGGAAAGTGATGTTAGGTATTAGAATCAATAGCACAACATTCTCAAGCTAGCAAATCGGCAATATAAAATACTTTATTTTATGTGTAATTTCCGTGTTATATTGATCCCGGCAATTAATGTGTTAATACATAACTACCGGTTTGACTAATTGATCCCGTTCGACAAATGGTTTGCGGGTTTGCTTTTCAAGCCCAAAGCTTGCGCCCTGCTTGAATTTAATAGCTCTGTAACCAAATTTCAAGCCTCCAGCCATTGCGGGTCTCACATTGCACTTACGGGTTTCGAATTTAATGTGGCTGATAGTCTCTTGAATAGTTAACTGAGCTGGAAAAAAAGTAAGGTTAATTGTTATAAATTATTGTATAAATAAAAGTCAACACAACAAGAAAAAAGATTAGATCTATGTTACTAGTATCCTTGGTGCTTAACACCACTTACATTTTGAAAATTAACAAAAAATCTTTAATTGGATACTGAAAATTTGAAAACTACGCCGCTTAAAATTTATAAAAAAATATATAGAGATACTATAAGTGTTTAAGTATATATGAGGTATAAAAAAACATTTATATTCCCTCATTATAAAGTGTCCTTCTATAAACAATCCTCATTAATCAGAATATACTGATTATCCTGTTTTGTACAGGATATGCTGATAATCACAGGATTAAAACAAGGGGCATAAAAACACGTATATCTATATAAATAATAATAAAAACAAAAAGGTCTGTAACCAGGGATACTTTAAATGGTACTGAAAGTCAATGTAATCAATTATAATTCACTCTATATGGGAATATATATGTTAGAGAGATCACACTACTAAATCAGAGCTAAGAAACACATAGCAGTATAACAGTATACTTGCTGTTCAATAAACAAGCTCTCCATTAACAGAGTGTGATAATACAGTGAAGTAACCCCAAAGGGTATTAAATTTAGCTTTCAGTAGTCTCTGGTTCAGACTGGAGTGAAAAATAGATTGCCAACGGGCCGTTTCGTCCCTCCTCTGGGACTTCTCAGGCTTTTTGTTTTTATTATTATGTATATAGATATACGTGTTTTTATGCCCCTTGTTCCAATCCTGTGATTATCAGCATATCCTGTACAAAACAGGATAATCAGTTTATTCAGATTAATGAGGATTGTTTATAGAAGGACACTTTATAATGAGGGAATATAAAAAAAATTATACCTCATATATACTTAAACACTTATAGTATCTCTATATATTTTTTTATAAATTTTAAGCGGCGTAGTTTTTTGGATTTTCAGTATCCAATTAAAGATTTTTTGTTAATTTTTAAAAGTCAACACAGCCTTATTGAATTCCATGTTATCTTGCAACCAAAAAAACTCAAGAGAAAAACAAATAGACAATTATTTTTATTGCTTTGCCTCACAAAACCTGCAGTCTCAATAAGGGTGTGTAGACTTTTTATAGCAACTGTATATTGTATATCATTTAATATTATAGACAGTAGCAAGTTGTTAAAATAATTTTATATTGAAGACTGCATTGTCAATCGGTCTTTCTGGACCACCCACCAAACAAGTGCTGCCATCAAAGTAATGATTGCTCCCATTTTAGTCCCTGGGGGTATGCTGGCATTGTTTTAAGTCTAATGTCATCTGACATCAAGAGGATTGAGCACATGCAAATTACTTACTGTGATCTCAATGTGCTTATTCTTCTTTAAGTCAGGTAGTTTTAGACTAAAAACAAAGCAGGCAGATAGTAAAAATAATTTTAATAACAGAACATGTGTTGGTGGGTGAATCAGAAAATATTTCATTTTAAAATCTATTATATTTGGAACCAATGTGTCTCTTTATGTTCCCGGCTACTTACTTGAAGGAAAAATAAGAAATATCAAGCATCTCTGTTATAGAGGTGCAAAGAGATATTCACTGCAAAAAGTGTATCTTACGGTTTAAAAGACCAGTGTGATCAAATATTTAAAATATATGTTTTTGAAGAACTACTCTTCAAAATATATAAAATGTTTTAGAATTGAATATAAAATAATACAGCCTCTAAAACATTACCTATTATATGTCATTATGCTTCTGGATATACCATTTTGGTTTCTGATGATCCACTTCATGAGGTGGGAGGAGACTTTGAATACGCAGGCAGTTTCCATCTCCGCAATGGGTATGTGGCCTCGTTAACGGTTAGATCATTAATTAGGTCTAATAGAATGCTCATTTATTTACAAGGGCACAGCCTTCTGAGTATCAGACAGGATCAGCTGACAGAAAAAAAAATAATGCCTGCAATTGAATTTATAAAAAATAAAACTGTAAAACTGTGTCTTTTTTTTATCTGCTTTCTAAAAAAAATCTGCTTGTTATCAAGTTATAGAAAACATTTGACCATACTGGTCCTACTTAAGAAGAAAGATATGCTCACAAATTATAAAACAACAATATGATGGACATGCCTATATGCAAATGGTTATAATAGTAGGTTATAATAGTAGCACAATAAAGTTTGTTTTTAGTTTCTTAAGATTTCTTAAAAATCTAGCAATTGTAATATAGTACTACGCTTATGGATCAGAGTGAGAGATTTATCAAGCTTGGAAAAAATAGGAATAAGTTGAGTTAAAACATAAAATATATCTACTTACTATGAGCCTCATTCAATTGTTGCAGGCTTTAACTCTGCTACAATTACGGTGCTTTTCAATTGATCAAGCCCGCAAGTTACGTCCCGAAAGCCAAAACTGTAAACAATGCAATCGTATGTAGCTTTTCAGTGCGTGAACATGATCAATTAAGCAAGGCCGTAACTACCCATTTGGAAAACGCCAATAGAAAATGAGACCGTCATCATTACGTCAGTAAAACATGGAGGTTACACATCAATCAATTAGCGTTTAGAGGTCCAATATGCGATCAGACTCGCAAAACCGCAAAATACAAAATAATAAAAATGAATTCCAATACTGTTCTAGGCCATGTGAGTGGTCTGATATGTATTAATTCATTGATTCCCAGGATCAATATAACCCCGAAATGTAACATAAAAATAAATTATTTTTATTGCTGATTTGAGAGCTTGAGATTGTCGTGCAAATAGTTCTTTCATCGCTTTCCCCTTAATTTACAGTGCAGTATTATATATATTTTTTTTATTTGCAGTTCTACGATCAGGTGTTTAACCCCCTTGCGAGTCCTATCTGGAACTCGTAGGATTTTCTTCTACATATGCTTTTTACGGGTATGAAAACATTTGCTGGCTTGTGGAATTATAGCAAATGAATAGTGATTTGTGATTTTAGCGATCGTAACTCTTACAGACGTCAAAGATCAAAGGCCTAGTTGTAACAACCGCAGGGATTTTCAACCCGGAATCCGTACACCGTTTGCGGCTCGCAAAAATACACCAATTGAATAGCAAATTTGTTTACGGGCTCTATTACGGGCTCTGGTAACTTAGCATTTTTCAATTGAATGAGGCCCTATATTTTCGATTTCAGCTATTTATCAGTTAGGGATAAACTTTAACTCTGTCATATATATATCCAATAGAAATCATATGAAATAGGGTTATTTAATTTTACTTTTTTATCCCTACTTAATAAATATACCTGAAGTGTCTTTATTAATGTTGACAGTAAAAAATTATAATAAATGGACACATGCATAAGAAAACTAAGTTTATACTTTTACTGGGTCATTCAAATTATGTTGTCATTTAAAGAGATGCCATTTCGTGTACTTCATTGGTTCATTGGTTATGAAATCTACCGAATGTACTATTGTACAAAATATCAATCATGGAAGGTAACAGGTTGTATTGCACATTTTTGGGTTATGTATATATATGGGTATATGTATATGCGTATTTTTTATATATATATATATATATATATATATATATTGTGAGAAAGGCAGCACGAGGTACGGACGGGCTGATATGTCAGTAACAGGCTGAACAAAGCAGTTCTGAGAGAGTTAAAAAAACAAAGCAATTTGCTGCACCTGAAACAGCAGTTAGGATATTTAAACCTCAGGATTACCAACCCAGAGGAGAGCCTCAGTTTGAGAGCGAGAGTAGAGCTGAGGAGACTCCAGTCCAGAGAAAATGCTGCATTTGGATAATATACCAGCACCTGAGGATCAATGGGAAAATACACTTACAGTGTACCTTTTGAAATCTGCATTTCCTACCAGACCAGAGGAACACACTCCCTGCAACCTGAAACAACCGCAGAGATTTACAGCCTGCTTATAACAAGGTATCAGAACCCTTTATTTCTATGATTTACCCCCAGGGAAAAGGACTGTTTGCTTGAAGAGATCATTTTCTTACTAGAATACCTGCAATACTGTTTAAGGGACCCTGGGGGAGGGCACTTGGAGAGACAAGCAGGCACACAGGAGAAAATAGTGCTTCATTTATTTTGTTTACCCCTGAGGCAGATAAGCTGCTCAGGCATAGTCAGTGCATTCCTGAAGGTCAGTCAGAACGTTTATGCAGATTATTTTCAGCAATTATTATGTTTATATTATTTTGTTTTCATGTGCACATTAAACATCCTGTTTACTGCACTCTACTGTACTATCTTAAATATCTCTTTCAAAGAAAGAATCAGTTTGTTGCGGCCATCCTTGTCACACTGGTGTTAGAAGTGGGATTTTTTTTGTGCCGCAAGTCTTGGTTTATAAGACAACCCACCTACAAGCATGGAGGAAATTTTGAAAGCATTAATGTTGGCTACGGCATCTCAGCAGGAGAATAACCATCAAAGAGCAAGAATTTAACTGGTTAATGGCTACCCAATTGGCTCAGAACCAGACAGATCTGGAAAAAACTCTCCAGTAACCGGGAGACAGAGGGAGGAGTTAGAGCCAGCCACCGGTTACAAAAGATGAGCAAAGAACATGATATAGAGACTTACTTGATGTCCTTTGAAAAAATTGCTACACGTGAGGCTTGGCCTAGGTACTAGCTCCCTTCTTTATTGGTACCGTCCACCGCACTTATTATGACCTCATGGCAGATCAAGCCTCTGAGTATAATATATAAAAAGATTGAGATTCTCACCCGGGGTAAATCCAGCGGTAAGGTCCCAAAGATACCATCAGTGGCTATATTACTGAAACCAACTAGCCCGGCAACAAATGTATGATCTCCTTTATATCATTCGCAAGTTGTTCTGCCCCTGAAAATAAGTCACCAGACTAAATAGTGAAAACAATAGTCATGAACCTTTACTGGAGGGCCTTTACCCAGGGAGTTGAGAGAATTGGTAGGTCATGGGGGAAAGGGAGGGCTAAAACCATGGATGAAATGATCAATTGGGTGGAGTAATTTCAGGCCTGTAAAGAAATACCAGACAGTCCCGGGCCGGAGGGACATCAAGAAGAGAGATGGGCACGAGTGGAGAGAAGGAGGCCTACGGAAAGAGACTCCGCTAGATCCTGGGGCACTCAACCAGATGTTCAGAAATCTGGCGTCTCCGGGAAAACAAAAACTGGGAAACGAATTGGCATTGCCTGCTTGCATGGCACGGTTATGACTTGTCCCATCCAGACATTTTGGATTGAGGTACAGGAGATACGGGCGAAAAGAAAGAAAGGCCCAAGTCAGACCTCTCGTTAAGGAGCACATGGAACGGGCCCAGGCTCAACAGGATACTGGAAGCAAAAAGGTAAGAAATAAGTGAGGAGGTGAATAAAATGCTTAAAGCATTCCCAAACCAGATGGAACTACATGTTTCTGAGATGCATATCCCTTACCTCGGATTGACAAATGTATTGATAACAGGTTTCTATCCACTTTAGACCTCACAAAGGGGTATTGGCATGTCCCACTTGCTAAATCCACAAAAGAGAAGACAACTTTGTGTACACCTGAGGGCCTATTCCATTACAATGGTTTGCCATTTAGGTTACATGGAGCCCCAACGACCTTCAAGCGTCTCATGGACAAACTCCAGCGACCCCACCGAGGCTATGCATACCCCTGATTGGGATACCCATGTGGATGAAACACCGGTCTGACAATCAACCCAGCTAATAGTAACTTGGGAAAAATAGAGGCAAAATACCTGAGATACATAGTAGGACGTGGTTTAGTCAGACCCGAGTTTCATAAAGTCAAGTCCATTCAGGCATAGACAAAAAAGACTAAGAAAAAACCCAAATCCGAGCCTTTTTGTGACTGGTTCATACCGAATTTTGCCACCATTGCCGCAAGAGCGCCAGACACAATTAAATGGAACACAGAAGCGGACTTGGCCTTCAAAGCCCTACGGTTAGCTCAATGCCAAGAGCACGTGTTTATGCCACCTGACGTCGACCGGAGTTTTTTTCTGCAGATGTATGCTTCTGATGTGGGGCTTGGACCGGTGTTGTCTCAAGTGAATGAGGGCAATGAACTGCGCCAGAGGGAATGGAAGTACTCCATGGTGGAAACGAAGTGCTTGGCTGTCAAGTGGGCCATGGATGCTTTGAGATACTTCCTGTTGGGGAGACGTTTCACCCTGATCTTTGACCATGCATCCCTGAAGTGGATGCACAATAATAAAGAGGCTAATGCTAGAGTGATAAGGTGGTTCCTCTCTCTGCAGCCTTTTCGTTTCGACCTGGAACACTGGGTTGGTAAACTCCATGGCAACGCAGATGCCCTCTTGCGGGTTCACTGCCTCTAAGCAGACGCACAATCCCCAGCCCTTGAACTGATGGGGGGATGTGTGAAAAAGGCAGCATGAGGTACGGAAGAATTATAGAGGGCAGATATGTCAGCACCTGGATCAGTTTGTCCAGTCCTGAGAGCGTTAAACAAACCAAAGCAATTAGCTGCACCTGAAGCAGCAGTTAGGCTATTTAAACCTCAGGATTAAGGATTACCAACCCAGAGGAGAGCCTCAGTTTGAGAGAGAGAGTGGACATAGGAAGTGTTGGAGCTGAGGAGACTCCAGTACAGAGAAAAGGCTGCATTTGGATAATATACCAGCACCCTAGGATCAACAGGAAAATACACTTACAGAGTGCCTTTTGAAATCTGAATTTCCTACCAGGCCAGAGGGGCACATTTCCTGCAACCTAAAACAACCGTAAAGATTGGCAGCCTGCTTAAAACAAGGTATCAGAAGCCTTTATTTCTATGATTTACCCCAAGGGCAAGGACTGTTTGCTTGAAGAGATAATTTTCTTACTAGAGTGCCTGCAGTACTCTTAAAGGGACCCTGGGGAAGGGAGAGTCGGTGCCCTAAACCACGTTATTGTGGTTGTGACTATGGAACTGAGATCTGCAAAATACAGAGACTGTAGAGTGCATGCAGGAGAAAATAGTGCTTCATTTATTTTGTTTTCCCCTGAGGCAGTTAAACTGCTCAGGCATAGTCAGGGCTTTCCTGAAGGTCAGTCAGAACATTTATACAGATGTTTATTTTCAGCAATTATTATGTTTAAATTGCTTTGTTTTCATTTGCTCATTAAAAACCCTGTTTACTGCACTCTACTGTAATATATATACTGTATATATACTAGCATCTTGCCCGTCAAAAATAAAGGGGCAATACAAATCTAAGGCAGGTAATGCTGTTTGTCACAGACATTAATTTTTTTTGGTGGTCTCAGATCCTTCGGCGCTTATTGCGAGCCTAGCATGTGGGTTGTTGTATTTATTTTTCTGATAGGCGCTTTTGCTGTTATTGTTTGGTCGGCACTGATCTGCATTTTGTGCTTATTGCAAGGCTTTGTTTGCTATGAGCAGCGTTATCGCTCGTTGTGAGGCGTGTAGTGAATGGCTTTTGTGTTTATTGCGAGTGTTTTTTTGTTGTTGAAAATACTTTACCTATTTGGAAGTAATATATGCAGGAAGCAATGTGCTGAAGAGCTGACAATCTGTTTTGATGTTCCTTCAGCATACAATGTCGGTTTGCACTGTTGTGGAGCTGAGGTGTAAGTGTCAGCAATGTGTGCAGTGTGTAGTGTAAATAGGCTGCGTGCGGTGGGGAAAGCCGTTAGGGTAGCTGGGTACTTCCGCATTGTGTAATTTAGTGTTGTAAAATGGCGGCGAATGTGTATGTGGTACGCGGCTGTGGATAATTTAGCGTCCTTGCTAAAAGTGTACCTTGTACGGCTTTTTTGAAAAGCCGTATGTGATTGGTGGTGTTTTCCATCTTATAGGGTCCTATAGCCTCGTTTTCTTTTTTTTCGACTGTTATTTTTTCTCTCGATTAGGGGACTTTCGTGTGTCTAAACTCGGGAATTTGGACTTAAATTGAAGTGTGACTTCACTTGCAGAGGTCCTGTGTGCCCCCCCCCCCCCCCTTGCTGTGGGTAAGTTTGTTATGTCTTTTTTGTGTGTATTGTGGCAAAGCGGCCCCTAGAGGCCAATTTGGAGGTAAAATGGTGTTTATTCCAGCAGGGAGTGAGTTAACTCCTGCTACAAAAGGCTCCCTTGGAGAAATGGGTGTGGTCCCTGCCAGAAGCCTGTCTGTGAGACAGTGTGTGGAGCTGCAGGCTTGGAGCTGCCCGGGAGACACAGGCCCAAGTGAGGAAAGGCCTGAGCTGGAGTTGGTGAGCAGAGGCCGAAGCTCCAACCATGAGAGTCTCAAAAGCGTGCAGTCCAGAAAGAGACCCCAGAAAGGTGACTACACAGTAGGGGAATGGCTGCAGAGGGAGAAAGAGACTGCTCCAACTAGAGGGGCAAGAGAGAGAGAGGGACCTGAGATTGCAAGCAAGTGAAACCCCTGAAGAGGGTGAAAGTATTTAAAGACACAGAGTGGCCTATGATTACAGGCAAATGAATGTCCCCGAAGAAGGTAATACTGAAAGAGTGAAGCCAGTATCAAGTATTGGGACTGTGTATAGTGAGAGCTGCAAGGAAGCTACATTTATTTTCTGTTTATGTTATTTTCATGTGCTGGCTGTGTCAAAATAAAAACCAGGAGTGGAATGAAAAGCCTCCTGTGCCTTCCTCCATTAAGATTAATAGTTGGTTAAAACAGGGCACTGACCCCGCGAGTGGTAGTGTCCTGTCACAGTATTTATTGTGTTTTTAATGTTTTCAGGTGCACGCGGTTCGGCTGTTAAGGTCGTATTTTTGTTGTAATGTTTTTTTTTCTAAGTCCCAAGGTTCGTATTTTTTTTGTGTAAGTCCGTATTTAGTGATTGCGTGTTAGATCTATTTTGTTAAAGTGCCACTTGTGTAAGTATTTGTAACTGCGTGTGAGGCGCAGCAGAGACTCCACCTCCGCAAATGCGGCCCGTCGCTTTGCGAGGGTCTGCATTTGCGGCCTGCAATGAGCTTTTGGTTCATTGCAGCCAACGTGGGAACAGAAAACAGAAAATTGGCATGAGCGTATGTATTCAACCCATTTGTTATGAAGCCCATAAAATGCTCTTGTGCAACCAATTACCTTCAGAAGTCACATAATTAGTGAAATGATGTCCACCTGTGTGCAATCTAAGTGTCACATGATCTGTCATTACATATACACACCTTTTTTGAAAGGCCACAGAGGCTACAGCACCTAAGCAAGAGGCACCACTAACCAAACACTGCCATGAAGACCAAGGAACTCTCCAAGATTTAAGGGCCAATGTTAAGTACAAGTCAGGGTTAGGTTATAAAAAAATATCAAAATCTTTGATGATCCCCAGGAGCACCATCAAATCTATCATAACCAAATGGAAAGAACATGGTACAACAGCAAAACTGCCAAGAGACGGCCGCACACAAAAACTCACGGACTAGACAAGGATGGCATTAATCAGAGAGGCAGCAGAGAGACCTTAGGTAACCCTGGATGAGCTGCAGAGACTGGAGTATCTGTACTTAGGACGACAATAAGCCGTACGCTCCATAAAATTGTCTTTATGGCAGAGTGGCCAGAAGAAAGCCATTACTTTCAGCAAAAAACAAAATGGCACGTTTTGAGTTTGCAAAAAGGCATGTGAGAGACTCCCAAAATTTATGGAGGAAGGTGCTCTGGTCTGAAACGACTAAAATGTAACTTTTTAGCCGTCAAAGAAAGCGCTATGTCTGGCGCAAACCCAACACATCACATCACCCACAGAACACCACCGTTTTTCAGCAGCCGGGACTGGGAAACTGGTCAGAGTTATGGAAAAGATGGATGGTGCTAAATACATGGATATTCTTGAGCAAAACCTGTACCACTCTATGCGTGATTTGAGGCTAGGACAGAGGTTCACCTTCCAGCAGGATAATGACCCCAAACACACTGCTAAAGCAACACTTGAGTGGTTTAAGGGGAAACATGTAAATGTGTTGGAATGGCCTAGTCAGACCTCTAGTCCAGACCTGGTCAGACTTAAAGATTGCTGTTCACAAGCACAAACCATCCAACTTGAAGGAGCCGGAGCAGTTTTGCAAGGAGGAATGGGCAAAATTCCCAGTGGTAAGATGTGGCAAGCTCATAGATACTTATCCAAAGCGACTTTGAGCTGTGATTGCCGCAAAAGGTGGCTCTACAAAGTATTGACTTTAGCGGGTGAATAGTTATGCACACTGACTTTTTCTGTTATTTTGTCCAAATTGTTGCTTGCTTCCCAATACATTTAAAAAAAAAAAAATAACATCTTCAAAGTTGTGGGCATGTTCTGTAAACGAAAAAAATAAAAAAAAATCTGTAAATTAAATGATGCAAATCCTCAAAGAATCCATGTTTTTTCCAGGTCGTGAGGCAACAAAACATAAAAAATAACAAAGGGGGTGAATACTTTTGCAAGGCACTTGTCCCAGCAATAACTGTTTTTCTCTAAACTCTGAGCTGGAAGCAGGTTTTTTAACTTGCTTTAGACCTTCAAATGTGAAAACAGAAGTACTTTTTATTTACTACATTTATACGTGTGTGTGTGCCTGCCAAAACCCGTTGGTAACGCAACGGGGAAACTGCGGCCCTTGCAAAGCGAGGGCCACGGTTGCTGCCAGGCAGGAGCACCAAAGGCGCTCCTTGAGCTGGATTACATGAGCGCCACTTTACCATCATACCTACGACTTGCGGGACTACACTTGAACACAACACTCAATACACAATTCACACTGCGAGACCCGTAGCACTTTGAAATAATTTCACGAAAAAAATACGGCCTGTAACACTTACAAAAGGAAACCGCGACTTGCAAAATACAAAATAAGAGCCGCAAAAAATTTGAACTTAACGACAAAACCGCGCACACCGAAAAATAAGAAAAAAAAACTAAATACAAACAGAAATCACATAAAAACATGGGGGACACGCAGGACGTCTGCAAGTCATCTTACACGTCAATTTAACTCCAGTTTGTAAACTCAAAAATCCCCTAAGCAAGGCTACACGACCCCTAAAGCCGCAAAACACCACCAAGCACATACGACTTTTACAAAAAGCCGTACGGGGTACCACATACACTATTACCAAGGACGCTAAATCCTCCACACCCGCGTACCACATACACATTCACCACCATTTTACAACACTAACTTACACAATGCGGAAGTACACAGCTACACTAAAGTTTTTTCCTCGCACACACAGCCTATTTACACTACACACTGCACACATTACTGACACTTACACCTTAACTCAACAACAGTGTAAATCTACATTGGATGCTGCAGGAACATCAAAACAGATGGTTAGCTCTTCAGCTCATTGCTTGCTGCATATATTAATTACAAATAGGTAAGGTATATTAATTTATCATTTCATTTATTTAGTAATTAATTATCATTAAACCATACAGATATACAACACTTTAAAAAACACCACAATACACAATAGCAATAAACGGCGAAGGCGCTCACCACGAGGCTCGCAATCGGCGCAAAAAGTACTCCCACAACCAAAACACTTAATTTGTGTGCCAAACACCATTCCTTGACTTCTTCTACTTTAATTCTATTGACGTCATTTTTTGACGGGCAATTCGCTAGTATATATATATTATAGATATATAATCCAACCTTGGCTTTTCATTAAAGCTGTGTAATACAGAATGCATAAGCTTAAAGGAAGCCATGTTTGATAATGGCTATGGATTGAAGAGCGAGGCATTTGTGGGCACAATTGCATGTCCCTGCTCAGCTTCCCAGAATGCAGTGTAATAACTGTTTTTCTCGGAATTCTGAGCTGGAAGCAGGTTTTTTAACTTGTTTTAGACATTCAAGTGTGAACACAGATGTACTATTTATTTACTATATATATATATATATATATATATATATATTATATATACATGCATATATGTATGTATATATGTATGTGTATGTGTGTATATATATATATATATATATATATATATATATATATATATATATATATATGTGGGTGTGTGTAGCTTCCCAGAATGCAGTGTAATAACTGTTTTTCTTGGAATTCTGGTCTGGAAGCAGGTTTTTAAACTTGTTTTAGACATTCAAATGTGAACACAGATGTACTATGTATATATATATATATATATATATATATATATATATATATATATATATATAATGTGTATGGTACTGTAAGAGACAGAGTGTTAAATGTATTTAAAGGGACATTGACAACGTGTCGCAGTGTGATTTCAACTAGAGGTCTCAGAGCACAAGAACATATTCAGAAGTTTAACTGCTCCTGGGGCTTACTCTCTGCCGGCCAATGAGAACTTTGCATTCCCTATTAGTTTCAATAAAGTGTAACCAGATTTAACTTTTTTTTTTTTTTGCTAAATCAACTTTTGGTAATGTTTAAATCATGCACTTTTACATGCTTTGTTAAAAACAGTTGTGTTCCATGTCCCTTTGCTCATTAAAAACACTGCTTTAATGATATGACAGTCAGTTGCCTGTAAGCTACATTAGGCGCAGGAACACATTTCTGGTTATGCTTTTAGTCAAATTCGTTTTAAAGTGTCATTTTCTAGTATTCCGTTACCTCCACTGTCTCTGCCTATATGAAATTAGAAATGACGCCAAAAATGCCTAGATCCACATGTTTCTACTATATACTGTCTATTTTTATTTTTTTATATGCATTTATTGTTTATTGCATATACAAGAGATCTGTATTTGCATGTTATATAGACCTTTAAAAATACTTATTTTGAAAGATTCACTGTATACACTTTAGATTGTAAGTTTGCGAGTTTTCACTCGTGCAAGGCACTTTGGGGAAAGCACTCTGGACACTGGATTCTAAGCTCAAAGACTGAGTCCTCCATTTTGTTTTGAACTTAACTTTTGTATAGCCCTACGGAATATGTTGGAGCATTACAAATAAGAAAACTATAATTTAACACTGTATATATAGTTAAATGATAGCAAGCAATTATTAGTATTATCTTTTATTTGTAATGCACCAACATATTCCGTAGCGCTGTACAGGGGTTAAGTATATTTCGCAAATAAAATAAACACATAGCAAAGAATGGAGGGCCCTTTTTTTTAGCTTAAAATCAAATGTACATAGTGCTTGTTTTCAAAGCACCGACACAAGATTGAAAACTCGCAAACTTACACAAAGGGTATGTGTGTGATACAAAAGGGTGACAAATGCAATATGGCAGTGTGAAAGCAATTGATTCAATCAAAGTGGGGGTGTCTGTATGTTGCTCTGTAGATTGTGGGTGTAAGTGTTCTTAAGCTGTGGAGCGTGCAGTTGTGCATATTAAGGTAATAAGCTTTATTTAAACAGATGCATTTTTAGTGATTTTTTTTAAAGGGTTTGAGGCAGGAAGATAGTCTAGTGGAGCAAGGCAAGGAGTTCCAGAGAATAGGGGCAGCACGAGAAAAGTCTTGATGGTGGGAGTGAGAGGAGGTGATAAGAGAGGAGGAAAGAAGGAGGTTATTAGCAGAACGAAGGAGGCGGTGTCACGGATGCCAAGAGAACGGAGAGTTTGGATTAGAAGAGGGTGGTCAACTGTATTGAAGGCAGCAGAGAGGTCCAGGAGAATTAGAATAGAGAAGGACCCTTTGAGGTGGCTATTAGCAAGTCATTGGTGACTTTTCTTAGGGCTGTTTCTCTGGAGTGTTGGGCCCGGAAGCCAGAATGGAAGGGGTCAAGAAGGAAACAGAAGGAAATAAACTGGGTGAGGCCATTGTAGACGAGCCGCTCAAGCAGTTTATATATAAAAATTATATTAATCCAAATATTAAATTGAAAGTATAAATATTGAACTTGTATCAGTAAAGAAACTTGTCATTAGACTGACCATTATGAAAAGTCAGTTTTCTGGGAAGTGCAATAGAAACTTAACTTTTTCTCCTTGTTTTTCTAGACGGTTGAATAAAAATGGAATTGAAGAAATAGAAAACCATGCTTTCAATGACACACTTTTAAATGAGCTGTAAGTTTATTACAATATCTTTTTATCCTGTAACTTTTATACAGCAAACATTTCATACTGTTATTCATACCATTTACTATATTTCACAGAATCCTCAGTGGCAACCACAGACTGTCAAAGTTACCTGATTTTGTTTTCTACAAAGCCGTTGGCCCATTTGTATTGTAAGTTTTTTTATGTACTAATGAGATTTAACCTGATTTACCAAATTTACTTTGATTGCAATTCATCGTGAGGTAGTGAATGCAATTTAAAATATCTAAAACATATTTGAAAAATAGACAATTTTTAGAGTATTCTAAATTGAATGCAGAGATTACAATACTATATAAACATATATAATACTATATGACCCTGATGGAGATAAAAACCCTACTGTGAGTTGAACTTCTATTCAGTGGGAAAGCTAATGAATGGATGGTCCATGAGCAAAACATAAATAAATAAATACCCAAATAGGCAAAGCCACTATACACAGACAAAAACAATAGTTACAAATAATAATAATAATAATTTAAATAAAAGGCAGCATTGATGCCCCACTACAGGAGAGGTCCCTTGTGCAATGTGCCACTTGTATCACCTGTATTGCTGCCTTTCCTTCTATTTAATTTAGGAATAAAAGCAATATTGCTTCCCTCAGTACAGCAAAATCACATTTAATGTCTGTATTTAAAATAAAGGATATATGTTTGTTTTTTTTCAATTCATTTTACCATTTAGAAAGTCAAGTTCTTTAAAAGTGATTACCGTACTATGAATGGCACACATCAGTATTTTTGAGTAACTACAAAACACACAATACTATATTTATAATTCAAGATGACTACTGATACATGATATTTGCCTAGATTCACTAAGCTGTTATTAAATGTTGTTAATTGAAGCCTAAAAATGCTGAATTCTAAAAAGAAAATAGGGGAAATTTGTTTAAAGATTAGAGGAAGCCATCACCTACTGCGCAAACTAGTTGCTATTGACATTTTGCGGATTTACGGAGCTATTAAATTAGGACATGCTGCGAGTTACGGGCTTGAGAGGCAAACCCGTAAACCATTTTTCGCTCGTTGGTTGTGCGGCCGTGAACATGAACAATTAGTCAAACTCGTAGATACGAGTTGAGATGGAGCCAATGGAAAAAGAGATTGTCAGAATTATGTCACTGAAAAAGTGGAGGTTTCAAAGTTTTACGGGATTCAATTATGAGTTACGATCAGACCCGCATTCCAGATATAGTGCAATATTGATAAAGCTGTAAATATGATATTCTATCACATGCGAGTTCCATTATATTAACACATTGATTGCTGGGACCGATATAACACAGAAATTACACATGAAATAAAGTATTTTTGGGGCCAATTTGCGAGCTTGAGAATGTTGTGCTATTAATTCTAAGACCTAACATCAGTGTGTGTATATGTGCATTTAAAGTGCTACTGATTGGATCTTACCCCCCTTGTGGCTCCTCTCTAGCACTCCTTGACTTCTTGGATCCATTTACGTGCTACGGGGTTGATTATGCCAGTGATTTTGATGCAATTTAATAGCGCAATTGGAACGTATTGGTTACGGGCTTGACAGATCAAAGGATTTAAGAGCTCGTAGGGTTTTCTTGCTCCTACCCCGCAAGTCGTCGGCCGGCTGGTTTAAGAGGCCAATTTAATAGCCAGTAAGTCTTGCGAGCTACGTTACGAGCTACGGTTTAGCATGTTTGGGGAATTTAATGTCGCTATTGGTCCACTGATTTTGTTAACAAAGCTATAGCACAGGCTTGAAACAGATAAAACGGAGATATACATATGGAACACTCAATCCATCATTGCTCTGTAGAAAAATTTAAGTTGCACTGTAACCCTCCGGCAATTTGAAAATGTCAGTTCTGCACATCAGTAGAAACAACTTTTACATCCACTATAATTTAAATAATCCTTTTAGTGAGAACATGCACATGAACTTTTACCAATAGGTAATGAGTCCCTTGCTATTCAGTTTATATTGATTATATTAAAGGGCCAGTTAATTCAGTACAACCTGGAGCATACCACTTTAAAATAATCATAAAACCATGTTGAAACTTACTTTTTTAATTTTTGAATTACAAACTTTTTTCACAGACAAATTTATAAATGAAATGTCTGTTTACAGGCAGTAACCCAAGACAGACACAAAGCGGCAGCTCTGTGCAGAGAGCATAAGCAGAAATAGAGTTAAGCCTTCACAAATCCATCTGTGCAGGAAAACGACTTCTGGAATGGACTAAAAATTACAGTTGGGGTTAACATCTCCTGCTGCATTCCTGAAGTTCAGGGAAAAACTAAAAAAGTATTTGTGTTCATGGAGTCTTCACCGCTCTGTGTCAGCAGATGTTATTCATGGGACAGTTAGAAGTGTGTTTGTAAACAGCCATAAGACTGTAGATTTTTAGCTGTTATTAGTGTAATTTAAAAAAATAGGTCATGCTAACATACAAGCTTTTGCTTGTTCACACCATGAAGAGCACCTATAATTAGTTAAATGGTATTTTAAGCAAAATGTATAAATTTCACCTAAACATTATGATGGGATAGAGCCATTGAAGGCATTTCTTCTTTGCTGCATCAGCCAATGTGCCACAATATAACTATATGAGCCATAAGTGTCTGAGAGAAGAGAATATACACTATAGATCTCATTGACACAGAGGTATTTCCTCTGCCATTTCCTGTTAATTTCCAATAAAGTTAAATACGTTTTATTAATTATTTTTTCATCAAAACTTTTATAATGTTTAAAACATTTACTCCTAATCTTAATATGCTGCTCATCCCGTCTTTTTCAGTGCCATATGCTGACATTCCTTATCTGAAGGTTACTGTTTACTACTTAATGATAATGGTACAAAAACAGGTGTAGTGGCTTAAGGTTGAACCAACCTCCATAAAGGCCCCTGATAAAATATGAAAATGTGCTTTGGGTCATGCATGACTCAACCAGTCACAGACACACCAGCTTTTAGTGGTGTTGGTCATACCAGGGCAATATCTAATTTAAAGACATAGCTAGAATCATGGTACAAAAGATAACAGAGTTTAAAAAAAAGGGAATATTTGGAAACTTTAGTATCTAATGGAACGGAAGGGAAGTGTATCAGAAATGTTGTAATAACTATCCTCTGCAATAACAGGACAAGAATAGAGAAGTGTAATGGGAACAGACAAATAATACATACAATTCTAACCACCTTAAATATACAAAATATATTCTCTTGTGAGGAGCAGCTTTGTGTTACAATTTAAAATAAATGAAGGCTGATTTTTGTATATTTTTTGGATCAATATATTTGGAGGAAATAAATACTATTTAATTAATCCAGATAGTATATACTGATTAAAGATATTATCCTATGCCAGACTTAACTATTACTATCACAAATGTTTTTTCTTTATATCATATTACTGTCCACATTTTATATTTAATTTTCATATTATATCTGACACTAGCGAATTGCTCGTCAAAAAATGACGGCAATGAAATTGTAAGGTAGCTAATGCTGTTTGGTGTATAATAATGAAATATATAATACATTAATAAATGAATATACTTTACCTATTTTGAAGCATTGTGTTGAAGAGCTGGCAATGTGTTTTGATGTTGCTGCAGCATTAGCGGTGTGGAGCTGCTGTGTAAGTGTGATGAATGTGTGCAGTGTAATAGTGTAATTGTCGTAAAATGGCGGGTAATGTGTGGTATGCGTCTTAGAGGAATATCCGTAGGTCTTTTGTGGTGTTTTGCGAGTTTCTTGTGGTGTTTTGCGTGTTAAGAGTGCTGTAGCCTCGTTTTCGTTTTGTTCGGCGGACATTTTTTCTGTCGCTTCGAGATTTTTTTTTGTGTCTAAACTCTTTTATTTTGATTTAAATGAAGGTGTAAGTTGCTTTTTTGAGGTCCTGGGTGCCCACTCTTGCTGTAGGTAAGCTTTTTATGTATGTGTTGTGTGTATTTCTTGTGTTTTACCTTTTTTTATGTTCGCGGGTTGCGGCCGATTTTTGCGAGGTAGTAATGTGTGCTAACGTGTCTCGTATGGTGTTTGCGTTTGTAGGTTCGTTTTCGTTTTGTTCGGCGGACATTTTTTCTGTCGCTTAGCGAATTTTTTAGTGTCTAAACTCTTTTATTTTGAGTGAAATCAAGGTGTAAGTTGCTTTTTTGAGGTCCTGGATGCTCCCTCTTGCTGTAGGTAAGCTTTTTATGTACAGTGGATATAAAAAGTCTACACACCCCTGTTAAAATGTCAGGTTTCTGTGCTGTAAAAAAATGAGACAAAGATAAATCATTTCAGAACTTTTTCCACCTTTAATGTGACCTATAAACTGTACAACTCAATTGAAAAACAAACTGAAATCTTTTAGGTGGAGGGAAGAAAAATAAAAAATAAAAATAATGTGGCTGCATAAGTCTGCACACCCTCTTATAACTGGGGATGTAGCTGTGTTCAGAATTAAGCAATCACATTCCAAATCATGTTAAATAGGAGTCAGCATACACCTGCCATCATTTAAAGTGCCTCTGATTACCCCAAATAAAGTTCAGCTGCTCTAGTTGGTCTTTCCTGACATTTTCTTAGTCGCATCCCACAACAAAAGCCATGCTCCACAGAGAGATTCCAAAGCATCAGACGGATCTCATTGTTAAAATGTATCAGTCAGGAGAAGGGTACAAAAGAATTTCCATTGCATTAGATATACCATGGAACACAGTGAAGACAGTCATCATCAAGTGGAGAAAATATAGCACAACAGTGACATTACCAAGAACTTGAGCTCCCTCCAAAATTGATGAAAAGACAAGAAGAAAACTGGTCTGGGAGGCCTACAGCAACATTAAAGGAGCTGCAGGAATATCTGGCAAGTACTTGCTGTGTGGTACATGTGACAACAATCTCCTGTATTCTTCATATGTCTGGGCTATGGGGTAGAGTGGCAAGATGAAAGCCTTTTCTTATGAAGAAAAACATCCAAGCCAGGCTACATTTTTGAAAAACACATCTGAAGTCTCCCAAAAGCATGTGGGAAAAGGTGTTATGGTCTGATGAAACCAAGGTTGAACTTTTTGGCCATAATTCCAAAAGATATGTTTGGTGCAAAAACAACACTGCACATCACCAAAAGAACACCATACCCACAGTGAAGCATGGTGGTGGCAGCATCATGCTTTGGGGCTGTTTTTCTTCAGCTGGAACTGGGGCCTTAGTTAAGATAGAGGGACTTATGAACAGTTCCAAATACCAGTCAATATTGGCACAAAACCTTCAGGCTTCTGATAGAAAGCTGAACATGAATAGGAACTTCATCTTTCAGCATGACAACGACCCAAAGCATACATCCAAATTAACAAAAGAATGGCTTCACCAGAAGAAGATTAAAGTTTTGGAATGGCCCAGCCAGAGCCCAAACCTGAATCCGATTGAAAATCTGTGGGGTGATCTGAAGAGGGCTGTGCACAGGAGATGCCCTCGCAATCTGACAGAATTGGAGTGTTTTTGCAAAGAAGACTGGGCAAATCTTGCCAAGTCAATATGTGCCATGCTGATAGACTCATACCCAAGAAGACCGAGTGCTGTAATAAAATCAAAAAGTGCTTCAATAAAGTATTAGTTTAAGGGTGTGCATACTTATGCAACCATATTATTTTATTTATTTTTTCTTCCCTCTACCTAAAAGATTTCAGGTTTTTTTCAATTGAGTTGTACAGTTTATAGGTCACATTAAAGGTGCAAAAAGTTCTGAAATGATTTATCTTTGTCATTTTTTTACAGCACAGAAACCTGACATTTTAACAGGGGTGTGTAGACTTTTTATATCCACTGTATGTGCTGTGTGTATTTATTGTGTTTTGAATTTTGTAATGTTCGCGAGTTGCGTCCGAGTGTTGCGAGGTCGTAATGTGTGTTAACGTGTCTCGTATGTTGTTTGAGTTGCGAGGTAAAGATTGCGAGGGTCGTAGTTGGTGTGTCGTGTTGCGACGTAAAGTTTGCGAGGGTCGCAGTTGCTGGCAAGGAGCACCGAAGGCGCTCCATGCCAGCAACTGAGGCCCTCGCCCGCAGCCCTCGCTACGCGAGCCCGCAAGCGTTAGCAACAACTTGCATGCTCACAACTATATATATGTGATAGTAGATATTATCTAATACCTATTTGACAGTATACATATATTCCAGATATACTCTTATCTATATTCCTAAATTGCCCTGGTTTTGACAAGATATTTTAATGTTATTTTTTAATACAGTGAGGGAAAATAATATTTGATCCCCTGCTGATTTTGAATGTTTGTCCACTGACAAAGAAATGATCAGTCTATAATTTTAATGGTAGGTGTATTTTAACAGTGATAGACAGAATAACAAAAATAAAAACAAGAAAAACGCATGTCAAAAAAGTTATAAATTGATTTGCAGGTCAATGAGGGAAATAAGTATTTGACCCCTTGTTGACAATCACAGATGTCAGACACTTCTTGTAGTTGGCCACCAGGTTTGCACACATCTCAGGAAGGATTTTGTCCCACTCCTCTTTGCAGATCCTCTACAAGTCATTAAGGTTTCGAGGCTGATGTTTAGCAACTCAAACCTTCAGTTCCCTCCACAGATTATCTATGGGATTAAGATCTGGAGACTGGCTAGGCCACTCCAGGAACTTAATGAAATTGAAAATGGGTCTTGGATGGTTATTCCAGCATGACAATAACCCAAAACACACAGCCAAGGCAACAATGCAGTGGCTCAAGAAGAAGCACATTAAGGTCCTGCAGTTGTTTAGCCAGTCTCCAAACCTTAATCCCATAGATAATCTGTGGAGGGAGCTGAAGGCTTGAGTTGCCAAACATCAGCCTTGAAACCTTAATGACTTGTAGAGGATCTGCAAAGAGGAGTGGGGCAAAATCCTTCCTTAGATGTGTGCAAACCTGGTGGCCAACTACAAGAAACATCTGACCTCTGTGATTGCCAACAAGGGTTTTACCACCAAGTACTAAGTCGAAAGGGTCAAATACTTATTTCACTCATTGACCTGCAAATCAATTTATAACTATTTTGACATGCATTTTTTTGTTTTTATTTTTGTTATTCTGTCTCTCACTGTTAAAATTCACCTACCATTAAAATTATAGACTGATCATTTTATGTCAGTGGACAAACATTCAAAATCAGCAGGGGATCAAATATTTTTTCCGTCACTGTAAATATATTCTCTCTCTCGACTGACTCAGATATGTTTTTTATATCTATCTATCTATCTAAACTATCTAAACTATTTCCTTACACTCACCAGTTCCAAGCTGCCATAGCTCTCAGTCATTTAATTTTCCTGTTGTAATTTTAGTTTCAGATGGGTGTGTAGTGGTCAGTCTGTGAACTGCAGTATTTAGTTTTTTTAAGCCAGAAATGAACTTTTAGGGTATATTTAGCCAAAAAAACTAGCGCCGCTAGACAGCTGCCTAGTTGGCCTAATGGGTATTCCGGTCACGGATTTGCCACGTAATAAAGGTTCTTTTTCTTTGCTTGTGATATACTTAATGGTAATGGCCAACATAATTAGTCTGGAGTAATATTATCACACTCTGCAACCATCAATTGAGTGAACAGAGCAAGTTCCTATATGTTTGCTCATTAAAGATGAGATATTTTAATACCATATTATTGCAAAAAGTTTTTGATATTGAGATGTTGCATTTACCACCACATAATATGTTGGTGCTATAAAAAATTATAGTAAAAATAATAACAATGGGAAGACATACAGCTGTTGATTGAACCAGAATGAGGTCACTAGCCAATCTGGTTTCGTCTGCATTCAGAGGTGATGTGAGTATGCCCATTATTTTTTATTTTAAAAACAATGGATGTGGGGCATGCGTCTCTTTCAAGCCCTGGTTTGAATATAAAATTATATTTTATTTGAAAAATATATATTATGCACGTTACATGCTGACTATAGCTTGTTACTATTAAATTGAAAAAAATAAAAATAAGCATGCAGTGACCTTTAATGATCAATGACTGTCTGGCACCAAAGGATTTTGCTGTTCATGTACTGCTATTTAAATACATTCATTCATGACCCCACTGATCTTTTGTTCTTTGTTGTGGCATTTATTTATCAGTAAGATATTAATTATATTTCAAACGATCCTCTCTCTCTTTTTCTTGTAACTGTATGCACTGTTTCAAAGAGTTAAAAGATTTAAAAAAAAAATTACTTTTAACTTTTTAGATAAATAATATATCACCAGTAACTTTGATGGCAGAAATTATCAAATGCTAGGTTAAAAGTCAATTTATTTCAGGCTTCTGTTTTCTGAATTCTAATTAGTTTGGAAATAATAGGCAAACAATACAAAATGATTTGACATTACTTAGGGGATTACAATTACATTTCACAGAGATTAAATAATGTTTAGAGCTATTTTATATTTTATAGGATTGCCTTAAAGTGACCCTTTGTGCAATTGTTTTTTTTGTTGTGTTTTTACTAGATTTAATAAATTCATTTTATTATTATCCAAGTAATTTTCATATAAAATGTATACTTCACTGCATTCTGATTGGCTCACAGAGTAACTGTCTGAGCTCCTTGAACCTCCCATTTTCTCCATATATGCTTTCAGCTGCCAGTTTCTACAATTGTGAGGTTTAGCACTGATTTGTGAGCTAAGGACACTCCCGCAGGGTAGGAGATTCACACTACTAGTGTCATGCTGTTAGACAGTGAGGTAGTTTTATGTTGTGTATTGAAAGCTGCAAAAACAGTACATTGACAGGATTTTCACATTTACACTGCTCCTTTTTTACATTATAACATCAATGTTGTATTGTAACTGATTACATATAGTGATCATGATTGAATATCCTGTCAGTTGTTTTTTGAAGCTTCTAACACCCAGCATGTCACTGTCTCCTTGCTGTCTAACAGCATGCCACTGGCAGTTTGAATCCTCTCTCCTGTGGGAATGTCCTTAGCTCGCAAAGTGTACACGATGGCAGCCTACAGGAGTATACACAGGGAGAAAGGGTAAGGTTACATCCTGTATTTACATAGTTACATAGTATTTAAGGTAGAAAAAAGACTTTTAGTCAATCAAGTTCAACCTTTTAAGATCTCCTCTGATCTGCAATATGCGGATAAACTATTAATTAATTAGTTGTTATTCATTATTAATCAATTATTTAATTTCTTATTTTTTTTATTATTAATTAATCCAGAGGAAGGCAAACAGAAAAAAACACCCAAGTGAGCCAATCTTCTCAAAGGGAAATAAAAAAAAATGAAAAAATCAATTCAGACACCTGTGACCGGATTTCTTCCTGGCTCAATACTGTCTCTCTAATTATCCATGTTAACCCTGAATTCCCTTTTTAATTAGAAAAAAAATTTAGTCAAATTTATCTATCGAATCCGCTGTAACCACCTCCTCTGGTAGAAAATTCCACAGATTAACCACCCTTAATGTGAAGAACCCTTTTCTTTCTTTAAGGTGGCATTTTTTTACTTCTAACCTCAAGGGATGTCCTCTTGTCAGTTGAAAACCTTTTGGCACAAAAAGCTCCCTTGACAAATCTTTATACTGACCATGGATGTATTAATATAAGGTAATCATAACTCGTCTTAGATTTTCTAGAGAAAATAAGTTTCATTTGGTTAGTCTTTCTTCATAACTTAGTCCCTCAATTCCCCTTATTAGTTTTGTTGCCCTCCTCTGTACCCTTTCCAGCTCTAAAATGTCCTTTTTATGAAGTGGTGCCCAAAATTGTACTCCATATTCCAAATGAGGGCGTATTAGAGATTTGTATAGTGGCAGAATTATATTTGCTTCCCTGACTTCTATACCCTTCTTAATACATGCTAATATTTTATTTTCCTTTTGCAGCTGCTTCTTTGCTTTGAGCACTGTTACCTAGGTGGTTGCCCACAAGCACTCCCAAATCCCTTTCAATATCTGGTACACCTACATTTGCTCCATCAAGATTATAAATTGCATGGCTATTTTTCCTTCCATATGCATAACTTTACATTTATTTGTATTTAATCTCATCTGCCATTTAGATGCACATTCCTCAATGTTATGTTAATCCCTTTGGAGGGAAAGCACATTATCTGATTTAATTAGCTGCATTTCCAATCTGTAACAATAATTGTATTTCCTCACTTTCAGCTATATTTGGGGGTTTATAGCATACTCCTACTAATATTATTTTGGAATTTGCTGCTCCGCTATTTAACTCTACCCACAAACATTCAACTTTATCACTAGGTCCACCATAAATATCTTCTCTGACTATAGTCTTAAATTCAGGCTTAACATACAGAAAAAACCCTCCTCCTCGTTTACCATTGCTTATATCTTTCCTAAATAGGTTATAACCATCCAGATTAACAGTCCAGTCATGAGATTCATCCCACCATGTTTCGGTAATGCCTATTAAATCCCATTTTTCATTAATTGCTAATAATTCTAACTCTCCCATTTTTCCTGGCAAGCTTCTGGCATTAGCAAGCATACACCTTATGTTATACATCTGTAGTTCTGAAGTGCCTGCCACTGTAGTTGAATTACTTAGTACTACCTCCCTATTGACTAAAAGCTTCCCCTCCCCCATCTCCTCCCCTATGAGTTGTTAATTAATCCATTTTACCCTCTACACTTTCTACACCATTACTTATATCTAGTCCCTCTCCCCCCCACCTACTAGTTTAAAAACTCCTCCAGCCTTTCTACCATCCTATCCCCTAGTACATAATCTCCCTCATCATTAAGGTGCAATCCATTCCTACTGTAGAGATTGTACAGAAGTGAGAAGTCAGCCCAGTGCTCTAAAAACTCAAACCCCTCCTTAGTGCACCACATCTTTAGCCATGCATTAACCTCCCTAAGCTCCTTCTGCCTTCCTGGGCTAGCACGTGGCACTGGTAGTATCTCAGAATACTACCTTGGAGGTCCTTGCCTTCAGCTTATTACCTAGTTCTCTAAAATCATTCTTTAGGACACTCCATCTTCCACTAACTTTGTCATTGGTACCAATATGTACCAACACCGCCGGTTAATTTTCAGCCCCTCCCAATAAATTGTCTACCCGATCCACAACATGACGAACCCGAGCACCCGGGAGACAGCAAACTGTTCGATTGCTGGGATCTGGGTGACAAATCACCCTGTCTACCTTCCTAATAATAGAGTACCCTACAACCACAACCTGTCTGTTGCTCTGCCTATTCTGCCCTCCCTCTCCTCCAGTAGAGCTGTTCTCACGGCTGTTAGAGGGAACAGCTCTATCTGGCATTGCCATTCCTGAATGGACATCCCCAACAGTTTCACTCAATCTGGCAAATCTTTTGGTGTTTGCCAACTCAGAACTGGCCTGCCTCCTCCTGTTCCCCCTGCTTCCCCTTGTAACAGTAACCCAGCGACCTCCCTGGACATCCTCACTAGCCCTAGCTCCACCCTCCATGCTAGGCCCAGCTAAACTGTGCTCAGTGAGCACCAACCCCCTTTCCAGTGGAACAAAGTGCTGCAATTCTCCTCTCCAGATCTCCAATTTGAGCTTCCAGAGAGGCAACATGCTCACACCTCTCACAGAGGTATGGACCCTGGATCATCTGTTCCAGAATTGCATACATATGACAGGATGTACACTGAATAAGGTTGCCACTGGACTGACTCATAATTATTATTATTGTCTACAAAATTTCAGTGGAAACATAAAGAATATAAAATAATATATTTGTATAAAGTTTTCCTCCTTTGCACTATAAATCTGCCCTCCCTTTTCTTTGGAGTCCCTCCTTTTATTTAAACTCCTACGCTTTTACTAGAATTGCTTTTACTAGAATTACTGAAAACGTTCACAAGTTCGCCCCTTCTCCTGTTTATATTAACTTCTGCCTTCTCACCTGGACACAATTAGTGCACTCTGCAATTTATCAGCCTTTACTTGTAAGGTAAATCTAGAAAATGAGAAACTTACTCTTTGGACTTCTTAGAAGTAAGTGAAGAGTACATTTTATTTGGCAGTTACATTGAAGAGGATGACACGAAATCCAAATAAACATATTATTACCGTATTTATCGGCGTATAACACGCACTTTTTCTCCCTGAAAAAAGGGGGCAAATGATAGGTGCGTGTTATACGCCAGTATTCCCTCCACCCTCCTCATCCTCAACCTCCCTCCTCATTCTAACCCCCCTCCTCAACCTAACCCCCCCTCCTCAACCTAAACCCCACCCATCCTCAACCTAAACCCCCCCTCCTAAACCCCCTCCTCAACCTAAACCCCCCTAAATACCTCCCCCCCTCACTAATGACGTGGCGCGTTGGCTCGCATGTCACGTCACCGGGTCAAGGAGCGGAGCGGAGGCCGGAGCAGAAGCAGGTAAGTGAGGTATTTAGGGGGGTTTAGGTTGAGGAGGGGGGTTTAGGTTGAGGAGGGGGGTTTAGGTTGAGGAGGAGGGGGGTTTAGAATGCGGAGGGGGGTTTAGAATGCAGAGGGGGTTTAGAATGCGGAGGGGGGTTGAGGTTGAGGAGGGGGGTTGAGGAGGGGGGTTGATGATAGCGGGGTTGAGGAAGGAGGATGAGGATGGGGGGTTGTGGAGGGGGGTTGAAGGGATTTGAGGATGGGGGTTGAGGGAGGATGAGGAGGGAGGATGTTGAGGGAGGTTGAGGATGAGGAGGGGGTTTGAGGATGAGGAGGGGGTTTGAGGATGAGGAGGGGGTTTGAGGATGAGGAGGGAGGATGAGGAGGGAGGTTGAGGATGAGGAGGGAGGTTGAGGATGAGGAGGGAGGTTGAGGATGAGGAGGGAGGTTGAGGATGAGGATGAGGAGGGAGGTTGAGGATGAGGAGGGAGTTTGAGGAGGGGGTTGAGGTTGAGGAGGGGGGTTGAGGTTGAGGAGGGGGGTTGAGGAAGGAGGATGAGGATGGGGGTGGAGGAGGGGGTTGAGGATGAGGAGGGGGTTTGAGGATGAGAAGGGAGGATGAGGAGGGAGGTTGAGGAGGGAGGTTGAGGATGAGGAGGGAGGTTGAGGATGAGGAGGGAGGTTGAGGATGAGGAGGGAGGTTGAGGATGAGGAGGGGGGTTGAGGATGAGGAAGGGGGTTGAGGAAGGAGGATGAGGATGGGCGTTTTGAGGAGGGGGTTGAGGATGGGCGTTTTGAGGAGGGGGTTGAGGATGGGCGTTTTGAGGAGGGGGTTGAGGATGGGCGTTTTGAGGAGGGGGTTGAGGATGGGCATTTGGGGGTTTGGGGAGGGGGTTGAGGAGGGAGAATGAGGAGGGAGGTTGAGGTTGAGGATTTTGCTTCAAAGTTCTTTATTTGAATTTTTTTTTCCCCCCCCCTGAAATTACCTTCTTAAAATGAGGTGCTTGTTATACGCCGGTGCGTGTTATATGCCGATAAATACGGTACTTATTTCTTATCTCATAGTATGACTCTTTATTATAGAGTTTTAAACACAGTGGGCAAAAAACAAACTTTTACCAAATGATAGTGAGTCCTTTGCTAATCCATTACAACATGCACCTAAACATTATGAAGGGAAAAAGGCACAAAAAGTAGTTCTCTACCATCACCTCTCTTTCAGACCATTTGTCTCTTCTGGTAACTAACCATAAACCTGAAATCATGGGCGTAGGAGCCCAAACAAATCTGGGGGGATAATGCAACTCTACTACCAGGACAGGAAGCGGTGTAGGATCTTCCACCGGTGCACCCGGTGCAAGCACTGGGGCCCTGCTCTGAAGTTCTCAATGCTCCTGCCCCTATAATGCATGTCGATATGCCAACTTATTATGTATTTATATATATATATATCTACAGTGGATATAAAAAGTCTACACACCCCTGTTAAAATGTCTGATTTTTGCGCTGTAAAAAAAGGAGATAAATCATTTCAGAACTTTTTCCACCTCTAATGTGACCTATAAAGTGTACAACTCAATTGAAAAACAAACTGAAATATTTTAGGTAGAGGGAAGAAAAAATATTTTTAAAAAAATATGGTTGCATAAGTATGCACACCCTTAAACTAATACTTTGTTGAAGCACCTTTTGATTTTATTACAGCACTCATTCTTTTTGGATATGAGTCTATCAGCATGGCACATTTTGACTTGCAAGATTTGCCCACTCTTCTTTGCAAAAACACTCCAAATCTATCAGATTGCAAGGGCATCTCCTGTGCACAGCCCTCTTCAGATCTACCCACAGATTTTCAATCAGATTCAGGTCTGGGCTCTGGCTGGGCCATTCCAAAACTTTAATCTTCTTCTGGCGAAGCCATTCCTTTGTTGATTTGGATGTATGCTTTGGGTCGTTGTCATGCTGAAAGATGAAGTTCCTCTTCATGTTCAGCTTTCTAGCAGAAGCCTGAAGGTTTTGTGCCAATATTGACTGGTATTTGGAACTGTTCATTATTCCCTCTATCTTAACTAAGGCCCCAGTTCCAGCTGAAGAAAAACAGCCCCAAAGCATGATGCTGCCACCACCATGCTTCACTGAGAGTATGGTGTTCTTTTGGTTATGTGCAGTGTTGTTTTTGCGCCAAACATATCTGTAGGAATTATGGCCAAAAAGTTCAACCTTGGTTTCATCAGACCATAACTCCTTTTCCCACATGCTTTTGGGAGACTTCAGATGTGTTTTTGCAAAATGTAGACTGGCTTGGATGTTTTTCTTCATAAGAAAAGGCTTTCGTCTTGACACTCTACCCCATAGCCCAGACATATGAAGAATACAGGAGATTGTTGTCACATGTACCACACAGCCAGTACTTGACAGATATTCTTACAGCTCCTTTAATGTTGCTGTAGGCCTCTTGGTAGCCTCCCAGACCAGTTTTCTTTTTGTCTTTTCATCAATTTTGGAGGGAGATCCAGTTCTTGGTAATGTCACTGTTGTGCCATATTTTCTCCACTTGATGATGACTGTCTTCACTGTGTTCCATGGTATATCTAATGCCTTGGAAATTATTTTGTACCCTTCTCCTGACTGATACATTTTAACAATGAGATCCCTCTGATGCTTTGGAAGCTCTCTGTGGGCCATGGCTTTTGCTGTGGGATGCGACTAAGAAAATTTCAGGAAAGACCAACTAGAGCAGCTGAACTTTATTTGGGGTTAAGCAGAGGCATTTTAAATGATGGCAGGTGTATGCTGACTCCTATTTAACATGATTTGGAATGTGATTGCTTAATTCTGAACACAGCTACATCCCCAGTTATAAGAGAGTGTGCAGACTTATTCAACCATATTATTTTATTTTTATATTTTTTCTTCCCTCTACCTAAAAGATTTCAGTTATTTTTTTCAATTGAGTTGTACAGTTTATAGGTCACATTACAGGTGGAAAAAGTTCTGAAATGAACTTGTTCCTACACCCCTGCCTGTAAGTGATCCTATAAATAAACCTAAGTAACAATATAATTATGTTATTCAAGAAAATATAATAAAAAATAATCTTCAAATGCATAATTTATTAATAAACCTCCTACATTGAGCATATTCATCAATGTAGGAGTGGTGTTAAATAGAGTGTTGTTATGTTTCCCTATGCTATCTATGGTGCCTGTTTATCAAACCAAGTTAAAGTTTATTCCAGTTTGACAATTCAAATACATAGGAAGTGGGAATATTTTATGTTTTACCTCCACTTATTCACACTTAACCCATTTTTTACTGTTTGATAAATGGATTTGGTCCATGTAATTACAGTGGGGGGATAAGTATTTGATCCCCTGCTGATTTTGAACGTTTGTCCACTGACAAAGAAATGATCTGTCTATAATTTTAATGGTAGGTGTATTTTTAACAGTGAGAGATAGAATAAGAAAAAAAAACAAACAAGAAAAACGCATTTAAAAAAAGTTATAAATTGATTTGCAGATCAATGAGGGAAATAAGTATTTGACCCCTTCGACTTACTTGGTGGCAAAACCCTTGTTGGCAATCACAGAGGTCAGACGTTTCTTGTAGTTGGCCACCAGGTTTGCACACATCTCAGGAGGGATTTTGTCCCACCCCTCTTTGCAGATCCTCTACAAGTCATTAAGGTTTTGAGGCTGTTTGGCAACTCGAACCTTTAGCTCCCTCCACAGATTTTCCATGGAATTAAGGTCTGGAGACTGGCTAGGCCACTCCAGGACCTTAATATGCTTCTTCTTGAGCCACTCCTTTTTTGCCTTGGCTGTGTGTTTTGGGTCATTGTTATGCTGGAATACCCATCCACTACCCATTTCAATGCCCTGGCTGAGGGAAGGAGGTTCTCACCCAAGTTATCACAGCACATGGCAACGTCCATCTTCCCTTTAATGCAGTGCAGTTGTCCTGTCCCCTTAGCAGAAAAACACCCCCAAAACATAATGTTTCCACCTCCATGTTTGATGGTAGGGATGGTGTTCTTGGGGTCATAGGTAGCATTCCTCCTTCTCCAAACACGGTGAGTTGAGTTGATGCCAAAGAGCTCGATTTTGGTCTCATCTGACCACAACAATTTCACCCAGTTCTCCTCTGAATCATTCAGATGATCATTGGCAATCTTCAGGCGGCGCTCTACATGTGCTTTCTGGAGAAGGGGGACCATGCTGGCGCTGCAGGGTTTCAGTCCTTCACGGTGTAGTGTATTACCAATTGTTTTCTTGGTGACTATGGTCCTAGTTACCTTGAGATCATTAACAAGTTCCTCCTGTGTAGTTCTGGGCTGATTCCTCACCGTTCTCATGATCATTGAAACTCCACGAGGTGAGATCTTGCATGGAGCATCAGACCAAGGGAGACTGGCAGTTATTTTGTGTTTCTTCCATTTGCGAATAATTGCACCAACTGTTGTCACCTTCTCACCAAGCTGCTTGGCGAAGGTCTTGTAGCCCATTCTAGCCTTGTGTAGGTCTACAATCTTGTCCCTGACACCCTTGGACAGCTCTTTGGTCTTGGCCATGGTGGAGAGTTTGGAATCTGATTGATTGATTGCCTTTTGAATACAGGTAACGAGCTGAGATTAGGAGCGCTCCCTTTAAGAGAGTGCTCCAAATCTCAGCTCGTTACATGTACAAAGACACTTGGGAGCCAGAAATCTTGTTGATTGATCGGGGATCAAATACTTATTTCCCTCACTGACCTGCAAATCAATTCATAACCTTTTTGACATGTGTTTTTCTTGGGGTCTTTTTGTTATTCTGTCTCTCACTGTTAAAATACACCTACCATTAAAATTATAGACTGATCATTTCTTTGTCAGTGGACCAATGTTCAAAATCAGCAGGGGATCAAATACTCCCCCACTGTATGTAGTATGGATTTATTAATGATTTTGTATTGTGATGTATCATTAACATGGTACATATAATAACTATGGGCGCATTTGTAAATGTATGAGAGAGATTGAGAGAGAGAGAGAGAGAGAGAGATTGAGAGATTTTTGATTTTCAAGTTTTGGATGGAGTGATCATTCCAGGTAAATTGGTGTCCAGCTGGGCTACAATAACTGTTTTCAAGGCATTAGATACCCCCACATATGCTTAAACACTGCTGTGACAAAAATTCTGAATTCCACATACAAACTGCTTAGCATAAAAATACAATTATAAATTCTCACAGCAAAACTCTTCATTCTTTTTACTCTGGCAGCTCTCACACACTAACATACAGTTCAGTGCTTAGTAGAGAATTTTAACAGTACATTTATCGGCATCTTACATTGCCTAGTGCAGTTACGGTTACAGAAGTTTTTGAACATATCATCTACTAACACCTATGCTTTCTCTGATTAAACCTCTGTCAATAAGCAACCAATGTTTTGGGAGTGTACATGATGGTTTATGGTGAGCAATGGGATAAAACCTTACATTTGACAGGAAATCATATTATTAATCACATACTGTATATCAGGCTCATCTTGTTTATATGTATGTGAGTTACAAAACCAAGTAGCCTTTATACCAAGTAGAGAAGTCCAAGATAATACCAGAAAAACTTTTGCCTTTATGGATATAGCATCTAGAGATAAAATTAGATATCCAATCAAAAATAGGAATCAACTTAATTTGTTGCATCAAAGTAAAAATCAATACATGTTAAAAAGGAATACCATATATACATATAAAGCTGATTCCTATTTTTGACTGTATATCTGAGAAGAATTTGGTGTTAAGCACCTGGAATCCTCTAATTAGTTTTGAATTGAGTGGTGTTAGAGATAAAATTACTTTAATGATCTTATCCTTAGATGCTATAAGAGGTTTGATATGATAGCTTGGATCTATATGTATGAAACTTTACAACATTTTGGCCTCTGATTATATTCTGAAAAAGCATTATGACCCTTTATTCTTTCCCTAAAAGATACATATCTTATCAAGGCTATCATTCAAAATTATGTAACATTACAAGAGGGTCTAGACTAGGTTGTCCACTTTCCACTAAATGTTTGCATTATGTATTGAACTACTTGCTGTGCAATAAGAAAATATTGCAAATGTAAAAATTGATGATAAAGAATACAAATTTAGTCTTTTTTGCATATGTTATATTGTTAACAATAACAAAACCATTAATCAGCCTCCCTAATCTTTTGTATTTATTCAAGAAAATCAGAAATATTTTAGCATTTAAAGTAAATACAAATATAAGTGAAGCAAGACATATCCCACTCCAAAAGGAAACTAAAACATTAATAGAAATGTTTTTTATTTTAAATGGTCACAACATTACATAAAATGCCTAGGCATTTATATCCCTAAATTAACTAAATTGGCCTATATCATGAAGTATCCAAATATACTTAAAAATCTATTCAATGATTTAAATACTTGGAATACATCTAAAATGTCATGGTTGGCAGAATTTACTCAGTAAAGATGAATACACTACCCAAACAAATGTATTTATTTCAGACAATTCCAACAGCAATTAAAACTATAATGATGTCTTAAAACTACAAAGAGCGATCTTCCATTTTATTTGGAATCCTAAAAAGCCAAGAGTAAACAGAGCTACAATGATCTTCTAAAATATTATAAAGTAGCTTGTTTGGATAATTGACCAAATTGTTTATCAAGAACTCAATACCATGTTGGGTAGAAATTGAAACATAAAATCTTAAAGAACAAAATATTTTGATACAAGTGTTGTGGAACAATTTGAAATTCAAAATCAATATAAAAAATACCCCACAATGTATATCACATTCCTTAACTTTATGAAAACAAATTAACGAAAGAACAGGTTCTTGGCTGGAGGATTCTTGTCTTACTCTATTATGGTTATTCCATAATGAATCTAGAATAAATAAATCTTGTCAAATAAATGGTTAGATCCAACAAAATGTATTTATAGTAGCAGAAATCCTTACTATTCAAAACACCATTAAAACACCATTTGAAAAAAAATCTCTATAATTATTTGACTTGACTAAATTACTAAACTACCATTACTAAATTACCAGATAAAACATCCTGGGAAAAGGAATGTAATATATCTCTTAATTAGGAACAATGGGATAAAATAATTTAAGAGCAAATGCCTACAGAATAGTAGTGAGATGGTATCTTACTCCAGGAAGATTACAAAAATGAAACCCATCATTTAATGATAAATGCTTCAGAAGCTGTGACAAAGCTGGAACTTTAAGACATGCTTTATGGGAATTTCCTAAAATCTCACAACTATGGGAAGAAACACTCACATGATTCTGTATCCCTAGAAAACCATAAGAGGCATTATTAGGATTACCTATATTAAATATTTTTCCGCCCATATGTTTTTACTTTATTTTTATTTATTACTGTTAATATTATGACACATGATATAAAATAACAAAGAGATTGATGTATATCTACAACATAGTTGTTAATTATTTGAAATATGATTTAATTACAATAATAATCTGATAAGAAACAGAATTCTGGTGATCTGGTGCCAATTTTTTTTTTTTTTTTGCTGTTTTCATAATGCTGTGCTATCTGTTACTACAGAATTACAGATTCAAAATGTTTTTGTTTCACTGGAAAAAGGCTGAATTGAATGGGAAGTGCCACTGGCCCTTAGTGGCAAACAATATCTTTGGCTCCAACATACTTGGTGCTCATTTCTAGTAGTTTATTCATTTCACAGTTTCTACACTCTAAGTAAAATAGGTTAACACATTGTTTTAAGTTAATATCTAACACAAGTTATTTACAATAAGCAATGTATTGTACAAATGTGTAATATTTTGTGTCAAACTGAATCTTTCCTTTTAAATCTAGTTCAATAATAAAATGCAGGTATATATTTTACATCCTCTCTCCAGCATTTATTTCACAGTTGCCAGAACCATCCTCAAACTGATAATCCCATTATAATGGTAAAATAGCTGTGTGTGAATGGGTTTCTGGCATTGTAGCTTAATCCAAGACTATCTTCTGAAGGCTGCCTCAAAGCAGCACACATATGCTTAAATTAATTCATGTTAACTGGACTAAAGGAAAAAGTTGACACATTTTGAGTCTTGTTTGCATATAACTACCCAGAATCCTTAACAACAGTGGCAACACTGTTCAGTGAGTGATACAGAAACATACAGATGTGTCCTTTGTGAAACTGTAAGGGGAAGATGCTTCCAGCCTAAATAAAAATGAGGGTGACTCACCTATTGCCAATGGAGTGTTGGTAACAATGATTGGCTAAAATCAAAGAATGAGTAATATATTATATTTTTGTTTATGTCATATATTTTATGTATCTTGTAGTTGTTTACTAAATAATTGTTTACTAATTTCTGAATAGTCATTTACTGCAAAGTTTTAAAGATCTGTTTTTTTCCCCCCAGAGATATCTCCAAAACTCGAATCAGCTCTTTACCTAGCTATGGATTGGAAAATATAAAAAAGTTGAGAGCAAAATCAGCATATAATTTAAAAAAGCTTCCATCTTTGGACAAGTTTGCTGGATTGATTGAAGCTAATTTAACATATCCAAGCCATTGCTGTGCTTTTGCAAATTGGAAGAGAGCAATGTAAGTCTATTTTTCTTCTGAATGTCATCTTTTATTGTCTCACTCCAACATGCACAATTATATACAAAAATACACAAGCACATTATGAATACAAAGCAGTTGATTAGACACGTGTTACATTGCTCCTGAGTTGTGTTTAGAAGCTTTTTGGTCTGGGGACCAGCTGTTATCTTCCAATGTTCATAGAACAGAGTTCCCTTTAACTGCAGATAAGCTCTATAACTAATGGTAGTGGCATGTTTGAAGTTCTCATTATTCTATGTCCTGAGGACCGGCAGGTAAGATCTCAGGGACCCACTTCTGAGAACTATTACACCTGAGAACTTCAGACATTGATCTTGTACATCACTTTTCCCTCTCAAATCATTGAGAATGCAGTTCTATTTTAAGATATTTTATAGAGTATTGCTGTATCACAACATTTCTATCCTCCTATGATTATTCTTTTCTTAATCCCCATTTCTCCTCTCTCAGTAAATCTTATGTTCTCTCCAAATGTTTAATCTCTACTCTTTCTCTTTCTTCTCCTCGCTCTTTCTCTATTCTCATATCTTTAATGGCCTCTCTCCTCCTTTTTCTTATCCTCTCCCGTTATCTAAACATTTCCCACCTTCTCTCTCCCATTCTTTTCTATCTCCTCAAATATTGTCTCTTTTCCCTTCCAAACACTCTCTCCACAACTTTCATCTCCATCCACCTCTTTCTTGCTTTCTTTCTCCCCTTCCCCATTAGCTATTTCTTATTTTTCTCCTCTCCCTTTTCACCATCTCTGTTGCCCCCTTTTCTATCTTATTGCAACTCTCCATGTAGTCCAAATATTATCTTTCCTTTTTCCCTCTCTCCCCTTTAACAGTCACCTACATAGGGAAAGGTGGTACAATAGCAGCTTAGGCAACACATTCTGCAGCATCTTAGAAATTGATTAAATGACTATCCTCTTTATCATTATCCTCACTCGTCCGTTTATGCACGCCAGTAAATAGCCAATGTTGATCATTAATAAAATTATTATTCAATCATTTAAAAGAGCAATATTTAATATTGCATTTTTTTTCTCCCAAAGAGCAATTTTAGCTGCTGCTGCTGGTGCCCACCTGCTATAAATGCATAGATGTCTAGCAGGCAGTGCTAAATGTTCAGGCACAAGGTTACTATATGTGTAAAAAAGTAATAACGTATATAGGGATCTTGATAAAAATCTATTGTGACAAAGAAATGCAACATCTATCACTCATTAAAGGGATCCTTTGGCATTCTATAAATATTAATTAATTCTATAAATACTAGAACATGGTTTTGCAATACAATATAAAAACACTAGTAGCTTGTCCTTCATAAATAACGGTATCATTTAGTTTGTTCTGTCTCACTCAGTGCTGTCTCTCTCTGAGCGCCATCTGTCTCTCTGTGCACCCTCTCCTACTCGGTGCTCTCTCTCTCTCTCTCTCTCCTCTCTCTCTCTCTCTCCTCTCTCTCTCTCTCCTCTCTCTCCTCTCTCTCCTCTCTCTCCTCTCTCTCCTCTCTCTCCTCTCTCTCCTCTCTCTCCTCTCTCTCTCAATCTCCCTCTTCTCTCTCTCTCTCAATCTCCCTCTTCTCTCTCTCTCTCAATCTCCCTCTTCTCTCTCTCTCTCAATCTCCCTCTTCTCTCTCTCTCTCAATCTCCCTCTTCTCTCTCTCTCTCAATCTCCCTCTCTCTCTCTCTCTCTCTCAATCTACCTCTCTCCCTCCTTCTCTGTCTCCCTCCCTCTCTCTCCCCGGACTCATCAACAGATCCACAATTACATCCTCTCCTTCTCTGTGAGCCCTCTCTCTCTTTTTGTGCGCCCCCTCTTTCTCTGTGTGCACCCGTCCATCTCTTTCTGTCTCCCTCTCGCCATACCTCTCTCCCTCTCTCTCTCTCTTCCTCCCCCTTTCTCTGCTTTTCTCTCTATCCCTCCCTCCCTCTCCCTCCTCCCTCCCTCCCTCTCCCCCCTCCCTCTCTCTCCCCTCCCTCCCTCTCTCTCTTCCTCTCTCCCCCTCTCTCTCTATCCCTCCCTCCCCTCCCCCTTTCTCTCTTCCTCCCTCTCTGTCTCCCTCCCCCGGGCATTACCTACATTCTAACAACTATTATAGCAGACTTATAAAAACATTGATAAAAATAAGTTTAATCTTAAGCTTCATTTAAAATTAAGTCTGTCTGGGATTCAACAAGACCAACCCATTTGGTTTTTTTTTTCTAAATGCTTTGTGTCTTCTCCCTGAACAGAACTTCAAGTCACAGCTGTAGCAATAGAGATTTACCTAATTGCAGATTAACATAGTTATGACATTCTAAAATAGTGCTGACAATTTTTTTTTTTTCCTTTAAGAATAATTATATACTATAACTATATTAACTATATTGTTAATTAAATAGTTTGCATTTAATCTTAAATCTTTAAATGGTAAGTAAAAAATAGAAAACACTTTACAGTGACAAATTTATGTAAATAAACTAAATTCATAGGACCCCCTTTTCCCTCCCCTGTACCTTCTACCTCTCATGATGCCAGTGCTGAATAACAGCATGCCGGTGATGTCTTATGATCATGGTATCCCGTGATGTCACAATAGAGACTCGACTGCCATCGAGAAATTGTAGGAGGCGCAAGGGAAGTCTGAAAAGGGAACAGTTAAAAAAAACTTAATTAAAAACGTAATTAATTAACTCACTGCTACTGGAAAGTGGCTGCAATGTGACGAGTTTACTAATTTAACAGTGGGACGGTTAAACTGCTGTGTAATTCTACAGTTCACAATTTCATGATTAGGGTACACGAAATACAAAAAATCTAGGTCACCATGAAATAAAAGTACTTTGTAAAAAAAAAAAAATTAAATTATGCAAGCTCTGAGCTAAGACTATACATTATCACTCTCAAATTATTCACCTAATAATATGACATATTCCAGTAAAATATAGATCCTGAGTGAATAGTCCCAAGATAAGAACCTTAAAATAAAATAAATGATGTGTGGCATAGAGTTGTTAGAATGAAATCACTGGAACTCTGGGGACTTTTGAATCTATTTCTACTGCCAGAGAAAGCTGCCCACATTTACATCATAATCCTACAGAGTGCTCAGGATCACATCCTCAGGTCAGACAAGGCAGGAATTATTTGAATTAGAGATGTGTTCTCAAATTCATCTTCCTTTCCTGCACTTTATCAATCAATGTATTTAATATAATAGTATGGTATATATACTTTTATATAATATTGTATTATGAAATACATAGCCCCTACATTAAACACATACAATTCTACAATATATATATAATATATAGATAGATAGAACTAGAGATTATTTAGCTTGATAAACAAGTGGAATTCACAAAATGAGGAATTGTATAATATTTAGCTGTTTTTGATGAGTTGAGTTAAGCGTACAGTATCTGTTTCCTATGTTTTCTATGAAGCCTTTTTAATTTTTATAGAGTTTTTTTTGTCTTGGACAAAGAAAAAAAATATTGTTTACATGGCCTATATAGCAAATAAATATGAATTAACCAAAATATGAATATAGTTAAAGATACACTAAAAAGAAAAAATATATAATAATTGACAAATAAATAAAATATCAGAAACACAAATATAATTAGATATTTAAGTTTACAACAAGAGTAATATTTGGCAGAAAAACTGTATAAAAAATAACATAAATATAGTGCAATGTTGTTTTCATATAAAAATATTACATAATAAAGTGTTCATAGTTTTTAGAAAATTAAAATAGTCAATTATTAATTAATCTAATGTTTAATTAACCTCAAAGTGTGGATAAACTTTACAGTTGTTTGATAAATAGCTTTGATAAAAAAAAAATGGAAATTGGGATATTTGACTTTTTTAACCCCCTTATTCCAACATTAGTAAATATACCCCATTTTCTCTCTTTCTAGCAAATTCATTATATAAGGATAAATGGCAACAACAGTTCAGTGAGAGAAATTTTTCAAAATATAGCAATTTTATGTTTTTATTGATTATTTTTGTATATTAGCAGAAACAGCCTTGTAAATAGTCTAAAACAGTGGTTCCCAAACGCCTCCTCAAGACCCACCAGACAAGACCATGGTTTAGATCAAATACTATGTGAATACACAGGTGAAGCAATTTGAGGCTCCACAGCTAGTGATGTCCCGAACAGTTCGCCGGAGAACTATTCGCAGCGATTTTCGCATATTCGCGTCCGCCGCGAACGGTGAACACATGCGCTTTTCGGTTCGCCCCCTATACTTTATCATTGAGGAAACTTTGTTTATCATTTTTTTTTTTTTTTTGTGTAATCTATGCCTGCCTGCCAGCGTGTGTGTGTGACAGGCTAACAGCTTATATTGTGCTTATTTTCACTACTCATACCTGGTGGTGTAACATACATTGAAAACAACCATTTTTTTCCTGTAATCTAATTTCAGTTGCCTGCCTGTGTCTGGCTCACAGCTTATATTGTGCTCAGTGACATAAAACAACACTTTTTTGACTGTAATAGATTGAATAGCAATTGCCTGCCTACAGGCGTGTGTGTGTGAAGCCTATTGCATCTACTATGCCAACTTTTGCCAGTGCACAGTGACACTCATATCTGGTGGCACCTTAGATTGCACGCGCAGTGCCCCAAATTTGAAGTGGGAGGACCGACCAAGCATCTTTTTCCATCTCCCGCTTCCAAAAATCCATGCCATATACACGTCCCCTGATAGTGGACGTAACAGGGATTAAACCGATAGGAATAGTACTACTTAACAGTACACACCTTATAATAACGCAGACAGAGGCAACGCGTATAATCTTCCATGCTGTGCAGTGGAAGACCCCAGACCCGGACCTGTGTATAATCTTCCATGCTGGGCAGTGGAAGCCCCCAGACTCTGACCTGTGTATAATCTTCCATGCTGGGCAGTGGAAGCCACCAGACTCTGGGAGTCTGAAGAAGAGGAGTCAGAGGAGGAAGGTGGCTTTGAGGAGGTGAAAGACCAAACACAGCAGGGGGCTTGTTGTCACCTTTCGGGGACCCTTGGTGGCTGGGTGGAGGAAGAGACCTTCAATGACATCAGTGAGGACAAGGAACGGGACATGGCTAGCTTGGTATCCAACCTTGTGCAAATGGGGAGTTTGCAGTTGTGCAAAGGGACTGTTTGCGGTTGTTTGCGGTGCATTAAACGGGGAGATTGGTCTGTTACTGTGAAGCAGGTGTAACCCTTACACTACCTGATCGATACAACATCATACCTGATGTTTTAAAGCATGTTATTCCAAACAATTTAGGAATTTTAGGTGATTTATGCCCATAATGGCATAAAACCAGACTCTGCATCAACTATGTAATTTTCTGTGGGAGTTTTGCCATGGATCCCCCTCCGGCATGCCACAGTCCAGGTGTTAGTCCCCTTGAAACAACTTTCCCATCACTATTGTGGCCAGAAAGAGTCCCTGTGGGTTTTGAAATTCGCCTGCCCATTGAAGTCTATGGCGGTTTGCCGGGTTCGCCCGTTCGCGAACATTTGATGGAAGTTCGGGTCCGCTGTTGGCGAACCGAAAATTTGATGTTCACAACAATACTATCCACAGCCTTTTGAATGCTAGTTGCCTTACCTTTGTTCACACAGTATTTGACCTAAATCATGGCCTGTCTGGTGGGTCTTGAGGATATACTTCGAACCCCTGGTCTAAAGCATTTGTTTTTGTGTGATTGCACCCAGACTTAACTTGTACACTAAACTGACCTAAATGGTGACCACTTGACGATAAGTGTTCACCTACAAATACATCTGACACTCTGCTCTCTATTCCATGGTTTCCCCCAAAAATCTCAGAAGACTTTCAATTTCAATTCTATGACTCCCTCAAAAAAGAATCCTGTAAAACTTACCGACTCGCACCGAGGGGGTTTTGCCCTGAGTTCTCTAGCTCTAATGTGTGCTTGTAGCCAGCTTGCAGGAGATTCCAAATCTGAATGTCCGTAGTCTCCATTGCAATGCTACAGGATGATACCCACTAATTTGAGCACACCACACTAGCGGTAACATTGTCCCTTATCCCTGTCAGTCTATATAAACACATTACCATAGCATATCCCCTCCACCTATGAACTGCTATCCCCTGAGAGCCTAGAAATGCCTGGGTTTCCCTTCAATAACCATTACTCCTTATGAGCCTGGTGGTCACCCAGAATTCCCCCTTACTACCTGCTAACCGCTATGAGCCCAGGTATCCCCCCAATTAAAATATAACAATGGGGTCCTTACGGCACAAAATATTAACCAAAGGGATCCCATGGTAATCTAAAATATAAGCATGGGGGTCCCTATGTGCCCCCTGTCACATTGAATACTAAGCTATGATCATGGAAGTCCTCAAAGACCCACATGGCGCACAAAATTAACCAATATACTATGGGGGTCTCAAAGGGGGTCTCAAGTTTACTAAGATATGATTATGAGGATCCTTATATTGCTCCATGGCATCTAATGTCAACTTCTGTTCCATGGGAGACTTCACCACAGGGGTCCATATTGGACCCCCAAGGACACTAACCCCCTCCATCAGGACCCCCCATAGTCCCTAATACTATATACATAAAAATACTACATAAAATAAAAAGATTTAAGGCCGTAAATATATTATATATCCTTTTGACACCCTCCAGCAATGATCATCAATGCCCTTTATTTTCACTCTTCAGCCCTGAATAAGCATGCATTTTCATACTGACTGAAAAATCCATCCTCTTCTTTCTTGATTGAACCCTCATTCCTCATCTTTGACTTGTGGAATGGAGCCCTTGCTTAAAAAACCTGCCGCTCTCTAAAAAATTAACTTCATCAAGGAGCTCCTGCGCCAACTAACATTTTTTTTCAGCGTAGTATTCCCTATGGACACCCATGGTTATATTTTCCCTGGGGATACCTGGTCTAATAAGGAAAATAGGTATTAAGGGGGGATCTCAGGGGATCCCTGGACTCATAGGGTGTAGTGGGTATTGATAGGGGTTCCCTGGGATCTCCCCTCAATACCCATCTCACAGGTGGTAGCGGATTTTGAGGAGGGATCACAGGGAGCCCCTGACTCATTGGGGTAGCAAATATTAAGGTGGCATCATTGGGGGTACAGAGAGTTGGGTGTATTGAGGGGGGATCCTGTGTATAATAAGAGGTAGCTGTTTTAACCCCTTAATTGTGTCGGATTTGAGCATTCAAGCCTTCAATCCAATACAATTACGGTGTTAGTCTCTTCATAGCAATGGATTTGAGGCTTCTCAGAGGCGTTGTTTGTGCCTTTACATTGGTTTGAAGGTACCCGTAGGCTTTTTTTTACATTTCAGGCACTCAGGAAGACTTCACATATCATTATGGGCGGATTGTAATAGCCATTTTTAAAATAGTTATTGGGCGGTTAATCTGCGCTTAGGACAATTCAAGCACTTGGATGGCATTTCTCAGAGGTTAGATTTACGTGTGAGATCTGATAGCTCGGTAGTGATTTACAAATGAACTTCACTCAGTTTGATTCTTAGGGGATCTATGAAAAGGAGGCCTATATCACTATTTCTTAGTATTAAATCTCAAAAAGCAGCTTGCAAGGAATATAGAGTTGGCTGATGCAGTCATGTGAAACTTCCAGTCCAGATCTGGCATTTTATAGTCTCCCATAATTATTAACTCACACTTCATTTCATCTTGGTTACCTCATCAATTAGTGCATTGTCTAATTCCTAGCTTTCTATACAGTCAGCCAAATGACCACATTTTCTTTTACATAAACAGCAACTCTTCTTCACCTTTCCCTACTTGGCCTTTTCTGAATAAATGGTAATCAGGTATAACTGTGTTCTGTTCATGTGATCCATTATACCAAGATTCCATTATACCCACAAAACCAAATTGAACCATTATTGGCCATTATTGAAATTATTTCCCAAACTAGGTGTATATGAGTACATTTTCAGTATTATTAGGATTTTTTTGTACAATGCCATATATTCTTTATAGTTCAAGTTTTAATCATTTGTATAATAATATTGTAATTATATCTAGGTCTGCTTACATTTTTTAACTGTGGTATGAATAGTTTTTCTAGTTCATATGTTTTTGCTTCTGGTTTTGTGTGAGGTTTGATTGATTTCTTTCAGGAGTTTGAAAATTCATTACATGATGCTTGCTGGTACTGAATAACTTATGCTCAGCATGTTTCTTTTCCACAGTTAAATAATGATGTCTAACTTTTTTAATACTTGGATAAAAAATAAGAACAGTTTTATAGATCTTAAGTAACCTCTACATCAGCTTCTTGATACAGTCCAATAAAGGAGGAAACGTGTTGGTGGGCAGAACAGATCGTAGAGCCTTTTTCAAGCCACGCTTTGTTTTGAAAATAAATTGGAAAGTTGTCTATATGGGAAGTTATCTAGGATAAAAAAAAGTTCATTGCAGCGGTTAAAGACCTTTCCTGCAAAGGACAGCACAGAATCTGAGGTAGAAGTTGCTTGGAAGTCACTGGCCATTATTGAAGGAAAACCTAGCATCCCTTGATGGCAAGGGAGGTGAGTCCCCTGTAAACACACAAGGCATCCTATAGTGTTCAAATTCACAGAAATTAGTTTTAGTATTGTCTATGTGAAACATTTTTAATTTTATATATATTTATATTTATACTCCATACTATATTTAGTGTAGTACACATAAAATGTAATATATTAAATTTTAAGTGTGAAGAAAAAGGAACAAGCACTTTTGCATATTAGGTTGTGTGATTGTGATAAGAAGTATATAGAAAAGCACCTATAAAATGTATATTATATATGTAACCAAACCGTGGCCACTATGTGTGTGATAAATATTGTAATAGATGCAGAGGTGTGCGTGTTATAGTGTCTCCTTCTCTGGCACCTCTTCTTTGCCTCATCCTTTGATTGTTGTTGTACCCCAAAGTTCCTCCTCTTCTCCACCTATGCATCCCTCGTTGGTATCATAATAAAATATTTTGGATTTTAGTATCATCTATATGCAGATGACAAACAAATCTACCTCTCAAAACCAGCTCCCCCTCATTTTAGCTCGAGTTGCCAACTGCCTCTCAAGCTTATCCTCCTGTATCCACTCAAACTCAAAAACTGAGCTCCTAATCTTCCCACCCTATATTACTCTTTCCATTCCTCAAATATACTTCAAATATATTTCACTGTTTTCAAAGTTATCGTCACACCAACCACCCATGTTTGTTATCTTGGTGTTCTACTGCACCCTGCCCTATCTTTCATTCATTACACACAATCAAGAAATCTCTTCACTTTCACCTAAAAAAAAAACATCTAAAAAAAACCTCCTAAAATTCTAATTAATTCTCATATCTCATCTATACCACGACAACACGCTCTTTGCTGTCCTCTCCATCACATGTCTGTCTCTACTCTAATCCATAATAAAAGCCTCTGCTAGACTCATCTACCATACTCAATGCTCAGTGTCTGCATCACCTCTCTCAGTCCCTCCATCGACATTCCACAGCCTCCAGAAACAAAATTAAAAATGTTTACTCTATCATATAAATCCCTCAACAACAGTACACTACTCTCTTATATCTCTGATCTTGTCTCAAAATACTCCCCCAACCACCCTCTTCTCTCTGCTAATGACCTTCTTCTTTCCTACTCTCTTATAACCTCCTTTCACTCCTGCCTTCAGGACTTTTCTCGTGCAGCCCCTACTCTTTGGAACTCCTTGCCTCGCTCTACAAGGCTATCCTCCTGCCTCAAAACCCTCCAAAAACTCACTAAAAATCAATATGTTTAAATAAGCTTATCACTACCAGCCTTAATATGCACACAGCATCTATCGCCCTCCTTTATCATACCCACACAGTTTAGGTTTTATTTTTGATAGTTTTCAATCTTGTAAGGTTCTCTGGGAACAAACACTATGTACGTTTTATGTACGTTTTCAAAGTTAGGGCCCTCCATTCTTTTTCAATGTGCCTTGTACTTAACCCCTGTAAAGTGCTACAAAATATGTTTGCGCGTGACAAATAAAGGATAATAATGATAATAGTTCAGTAAATCAATAGTAAACCCTATATTAATAGCTAACACCATTAATCCCATAAAAAAATCCCATAAAAAAATATCTGAAATAAAAATAATAGGTCTACATTAGGAGATTATTGTTTATAGAATGAGTATTTAGGATGGCTGAAGCTTAGTATTTGCTGGTTCTTCCTTCTCCTAATCTGCATACTAAGGGTTAGGGAAGGGGATCTAGGGTAATATTTTTAACATTTATGTTCACCAAGTGGTTCGATCCAAGCCTACAAAACAATAGCTATATTTGGCTAATTAGGAAGCAATTAGATTAATGCATTTATTTAATTATTGATAAACATGAGGGCACTAGGGAAGGGAATGGCCATAATGCATTTCTCCCAAAAGGTTCTCAAATTGTTTATTAAGGAAATAGAGAGAGAGATTTACAGTATGTATTATTCAAAGATCTTGGTGAAAAGATGTGCCTCTAGTCTCTAGTTGAGAAGGTGCAAATTAGGGAAATCTCTTATTGAGGGTTCCAGAATCTCGTGGCTGTATATCTGAAAGCTCAAGACTTTATGAGATGGAACATAAAGAATGGGGAACTTCTTCAGGAAGCTCGGACCATGGTCATGCAGAGCTTTGTATGTAAAGGCCAAGTTTGCAATATATGCACAATTTCAAAAGGGATCCGGTGTGAGGAAGAAAATGCTAGTATAATGTTGCAGGAGTTTGTTTGGTTGTTAATAACCATGTAGCAGCATTCTGTATCAACTGTAAGTGACGTAGCGCTTTATAGTCAAATTGTAAATATAAAAAGGCATGAACCAAATTGTGTGTGTGTGTGTGTGTGTGTGGGGGGGGGGGGGGGGGGGGTCTTCTGGTGATATCAGGTGCTCTATCCTGGCTATGTTCTTCAGATGGAAAAATAAGGATTTGCTCATGACTGACACCTGCAGCCTTATTAAATTGCGATTCGGCCAATTGAATAGTGAATTGAACAGAGCATATTTTTTTTTAGAGAAGCTTTTAGTTCATAAACTTCTATCCAAAAGCAAGGTCTTCAAGAACTAAAAACTTCTGTAAAAAAAAAAAAAAAAAGCTATGTAGAGCCCTATTCAATTGGCCGAATCACAATTTAATAAGGCTGCTGATGTTTTAATGTCAGACCACAATCTGCAACAACATCAAGATTTAGCACTTGTTCAGATTTCAACAGCTGTCCCCAAGCTTAGGGCCACTCCTGCAGGCAGGGACCCACCGGAAGTGTCTCTGCTTTTCTTGGTTCAGCCTCAGCCAATTGCTGCTCATCTTGTACACTGCAAACAGCACTGGAGATAAAATAGTCTTTTTGAACTCATTGTGACAGTGGCATCATTTTAAACAAGTATCGACCCAAAGAAAACTCTTGCAACCAGACAGAGATAAAAACCTTCTATCAGTTGAGGACAATGCCACCCAAGTCACAGTAATTGTTCAACTCTCTATTAATATTCCTTGGTGTACTGCATGCAATGCTGCAAGAGAGGTCAACAGCTTTCAACAGCTTGCATTGCAACTACTTTGTCAACAGCCTTTCCTAGGAAGAAAGGGCTAGAAGTAATGACCAACTCACTATTTCTGAAAAATACTGTAGTGAGATCATGACAACCTTTTGAGAAGTTGAGCCTGGTTTCATGGCTGGGCTGGAGGAGTGAAGATGTTTAATTATCTACAGCATGTATCAATGAGCAAACGTACACCATAAGTCCAAAAAGTCCACATTCATATGCTTTTGCTCTTACTGTTGTAAGATATCTTAGAATGCCAGATTAACTCTATGTAACTCAATGGGCCCCCATTCAATTCCAAGCCCGTAATTACCTTCACACAGGCTATATGTCTGCGGGTTAGGAATTTGCAACAGTTACAAAGGTATTTAACTAAACAAGCCCTCAATTACAGGGCTGAAAGCTAAAAGCGTAAACCATGTACCCGTACGTAGCATTTCAGGGCATGGACATGATCAGTTAAGCAAGCCCGTAAGTTACAATTTAGAAAGAGCCAATAGTAAATAAGGCCGTCATCATGACATCAGTAAAACATGGAGTTTAAACTTTTTTATATTTGCTTTTACAGTGTTACGAACAGGTGTTTAACCCACTTGCAAATCCTATCTAGTACTCAAAGGAGGAGTTAAGTTTTTGACAACCGCAGTGATTTTGAGCCTGTAACTCACAAATGGATTGCGAGTAGCTAAGAGTAGCCAATTGAATATCAGTAACTTCTACAAACTTTTATAGTTTGACCTTGGCCTTCTCCAAAGCCGTTCACTACTGCACCCTTGTTTAATTCACTCACTGTATTATCAAAGCAGGGAGAATAGAAATAGTAGTTATCCTATCACTAAATTGAAAATAAAATCGATGTAATCGGTAGTCAAAATAATTAAATACTTTTGAAAACTTTCATCCTCAGAAACTCATTTTACAAAGATTTCATTGCCCGTCCCTTTTTGTTAGATTTATAAATGCAATAAACCTTGTGATCCATGTTATAATGTATTGGATCTTCTAATGCAAAAAAGATGATGTTCTAAATTATATAGCAAATAAATTAATTGTGTTTAACAAATTATTGTAACCATAATAATCTGATTACTCTAAATAAACTGAAAAAGAAACAACAAAGGAAAGGTGATTTATTGATGTTTCACTACCACTGGGGATGTACACACGTTCTGGGCCCAATACGCACAGTATGTGTCTCACTGAAAAGAATAAAGAAAACTTTTTTTTTCTTTTTCACATCTTTACAAAATCTCCAAAATCTTTAGTTATTTTTAAATTTTCATGTACTGTATTCACATAACACCATATTCACACTTACCAGTAAATGCCATTTATAATTAGGATGTTCTGAATACTAACAGTGTTGTATGAGCAGATGAAATTATGATATTAAAATAAGAAGTATCAAGTCATTAACCGCTAGATAGAGAGTGAGTCTTAAGGCAATCCAAAATGTACTAAAGTTACTAAGGGTCATAATTCACAGGAGTTAAATCCCATACCTTGTAACGTTTATCAAAGGCACAGCAGGCAAGGCTCACTTGTATTCAACAATACCGAAAAAAATCCTCAAGGCCATATAGATGAAAGCAATGAGGTGGAAAGTTGAATGGGCACTGGATAGGCATTTTTTCTTTAAAGTCATCTAAACATAATATTTTAAAATAGGAGAATTGTTGCATATACTGCAATACAATATGTGTCATTTAAAATATAAAAGCTTAATAACTTAGGGCCCTATTATATTGCCCAATTCTTAAATGTATACACACTTAAAACTGTTCTTTATATTGCTGCATATTCTTTTAGCTACTCACAATCCGATTACGAGTTTCCCGCCCACAATCACCGGCCTTAGAACTCCATTGTTTTTTTTATCACAGCTCGATTTTTACGCAAAATCGATATTCTATTAGACCCGTATCGCTAGCTCGCAAATAAAGTCTAGCCCGCAACTGAAAAAAGTATAAAGTTTCTGTCAAAAATATTTAAATGACTAAATAGCACTCATACGGGCTTTTTCTAACACTTATTAAAGCTGTAACAGCTATTAAACACACAATACTGTACTTTAAATGTAATATTGGTCCTGGGGTTAAGGTATTTGCAAATGAACTGTGTTATGAATGCATCTGATAGAGGGGAATTAGTAGTGTATGATTACATTTATTTGCATGATTTATTGATTGATTTATTTGCATGATTTTATGCTTTGCATAAAAAAAACTTTTATAGGTGATGTTTACACCCCCAAAATTGAGCTAGGCGCCTGAGATGGACAAGGTACACTTTTACAAAAATGAACCATGTGAGCATGCCCAGCCTTGCAGCCAATAAGTAATGCTTTATGCAGCCCGCTTGATTAGGCTTCTACACTGGGTTCTTAAAGGACCATAAATCGACATTCAAGTAAAAAAGCTTCAGTGGTCACACAGTTCTTTTTTAGACATACACCCTCTCCTTGTTAAATTCTGACAAATTATAGTTGTACTGAAACCAAACATTTCAGGTTCTTCTTCCTATTCTAATTTGTCTTTTAAGCAAATGAGCATTGATTTATGGTCCTGCAATGACCTGCAACATTTTCTGTTCATGTGTCTCTGTGTGAGTGCATGTGTCTCTGTGTGAATGAGTGAATGCAATTCACTGGGGCTTGGAGAGATCTCAGGGACAATTCACTGGGGCTGGGTGAGGTAATTGGGTAAATCACTGCAGCTGGGTGAGATCACAGGGGCAATACACTGGGGGTGGGCGAAGTGATGGGGTAAATCACTGGGGCTGGGTGGGGAATAGAGGGGCAAATCACTGGGGCTGGGGGAAGTTTCACCTGGGATGTAGGTAAAACAATCAGTGAATGAAGGGACACATACAGTACCTTGTTCTGGGTATTTCAGAAATCTAAAGGAAAGCTGCAGCTCAAAAAGATACAACATATTATGTATTCTTTTTTTCCCTGGGTTTTTCAGGGGGTGTCAACATTGATAGAAAACAGTTTTCAAAAGCAAGAAATTCAGCAAACTTTAGGGTAACTGTTTAAATAATTATTTTGGTATTGTTTCATGCAATTTTTTTTCACACACTGCAAATTTTCCTCTATCAGATACATTCATAATCCAGCTCACTTGCATATACCTTAAATACATATCATGAAACCCACATGGACTAAAACAGATGATCTCATGCATTTTATAGAAAGCAAGCCCGATTGGCAGGTATCACTTATTAGCACTAATTAATTCTTAGCCTCCGATTGCAGATTACGTCTAACTTCCATGTTTTACTGACATCATGATGACGGCCTCTTTACTATTGTCCAAGAAGTGCATTACAGGCTTGCTTAAATATTGTCATATCATATGATCACGCCTCCTTAAAAAGGCAGGGTTTACGAGCTCATCCTTAAGGTTGGAAATTGCGAGCTGGAGTCAATAGAATACATCTAAACATTTATTTAAAAAAAACACCTTCAGCCAAATTTGTGAGTTTGAAGCATTTGTGAGCAGCTAATAGAATATGGCCCTTACTTTCCAGTAGTCTTACACTCTCATGGCCCCCCTGTTTCCCCTCTTATAGTAAATCCTTCTGTGCCACCTGTTATTTGCTGAACAAGTCATGTGATTATGGAGGCAGTTTCCTCTGATGGAAAAAGACAGTGGCATTAAGAGGATGCCTTCTCTATCTCTTGCTTTGATTTACTGATTAGCATTTCAAATGATTAGAGATGAAAATATCAAATTGCTAGCAATTGCTTAGGAAGTTATGACTCTTTTGCAAGTTTTTTTTTTTTTTTTTAAGATGAATGCAAGGATCCGTCTATTATAAATATTATTTTTAAAATAATTACAAAGGAAAACTCCATTTCAGTGCCCCTTAAATGAAGTCAATACACATTGATTGCTTTGTGCAGTTTTCTCCTCTATGCATACAGTATCTATGGGATATTATATATGTGTGTATATACGTATATACTGTGTGCATTGCGCAGTGTCAGACGCTCATGCGCATTGTGTCGGATAAGCGCACGTGTGCATGATCTGACGGCCATGCGAGCGCCCGGATGGGTACGCGAGAGGGTGAGAGACATAGGAGGAAGGAGGGAGTGAGAGATACGGGAGGAAGTGACATGGGAGGGAGAGAAGGGAGGAAGAGACACAGGGAAGGAGGGGTAGAGAGAAACAGGGGAGTGCGGAGGAGGAGGGAAGAGACACAGGAGAGAGAGGGGAGAAGAGAGACAGGGAAGGGAGGGGGAAGAGGGGTAAAGATACAGAGGAGGGGAGGAGACACACAGGGGAGGATGAGGATAGACAAGAGGGGGGAGAGACACAGGGGAGGAGGGGGGAGATACACAGGGTAGGAGGGGGAGAGATACAGGGGAGGAGGGGGCAGAGACACAGAGGATTGGGGAGACACACAAGGGAGGGAGAGGAGGGGAAGAGACACAATGGAGGGAGAGGGGGGAAGAGACACGGGGAAGAGACACAGAGGGGGAAGACACACAAGGGAAGGAGAGGGAGCAAAGAGACACATGGGAGGGAGAGGGGGACAGACATTGGGGAAGGAGAGGGGAGGAAAAAGAGACACAGGGAGAAAGTAGAGGGAGAGAAGGCTCTCATTGTCAGGTCAGTAAGGCAGAGGGGGGGAGTCACTATGAGCGCCAAAGGCGCTCATTGTGAGGCCTGCGATGAGCGCCAAAGGTACTCATCGCGAGGCAGGCAGGTTAGGGGTGGCAAACACCATTGCCAGGCTTCAAATTTTATTGCCGTCTTTTTGAGGCGCTCATCGCGAGGCACGTAGACGGGGGGAGCGGCTTGCAATGAGCACCATCCCTGGATTACAGACAACCCATACTTGATCCCATATATGAGACATTATAGTACTGTTATTTTTATTAATATTATCAGGGATCCAAGTTACATACAAATCCAGTTTAAAAACGTTCTCAGGAACTTATATTATCCTTAACCCGGGGACCGTATATATATATATATATATATATATATATATAGTGCCAATTTTAAATTACATTATTCATTGTTGCACCAATTATTTATTGGAGCAGTACAATATTATCTGATTTAGATAGTAACCTTGTAATGTTTTATCTACTTTCATACAAGGTTTAGTTTCTGTTATTATACACATAATTCTTAAAATGAATAAAGCTTACATTTTATTTTAATATTCAATTCATCATATCTTATTGTGTGATCTATTGATTAACTGTTAACTCTCTGTTGTGATTCTATAAGTTAGACATGTTTTAGTGGTGTTGTGACATTGCTATATATTCTTCTTTGTACAGTTTAGATTTTTTTTAGAACCATAAATGCATTGTGGTTTAATTTTTTAACAGTTACAAAATTTTTGTTATGGTCACCATTATACAAATCAGAAAACATTGTAGGAAGTGCTGAGACAAGTAGCATGGTATAAATACTGGTATAAATAAGTTAGATAGAATAATGTTGCTTTGCTGACAAACAGTAGAAGACTCCAATGACAGCCATATCATATATGATTGTTGCCATCAAGGAAACTGGACAAAGGACAGTTATCTAGTGCTCACAATCTGTCCCAACAGAGTTCTTACATTTTAGCCACAAATATTTACAGTGGCCGGTTTTCTCAGGTCAGCTAGTCTCTCACATAGAGAAGGAAGATAAAAATAGATCCATGGCATTCTTCCCAGCACCTAATGAAACTTTGGCATGCAATATTAATGTAGTTTGTAAAGTACACTTGCTGGGCATACACTGCCCTCCAACCATTGCAACTGCTATATCACAATATGCAACTTAATATATAGAAAGATAAAATTGTAGACAGATACAGGTATGTAGATAGATCTAAATTGATAACTCTTTACATATAAAATTAGAAAGTAATAAATTAAATAAGTACGACAATTGGACAGATTCATTATGAATGGCAGTCTATCACAGCTCTCTAAAGAAGACCACTTCATGGTATTCACTATGATTTATTTATTTAAATTTGGTCCACAAAACCCACTTTCTTACACTAGGCCCTGATCGTCATTTGTCTATGTAAAATAAGATATTACTTGGATCATTCTTAAAGATTCTAAGATAACATAAAAAAAAATATTTTGTTCAAAGCAAAGATGCTGCAGTCCTTATGTACTCCTTTAGTCTACCCATTAGTTAGTGGCAGTAGTGGCGCAGATGGGGGCAGGAGGGAGGCCATCCAACCCCAGGTGGGACATTTTATGAGACACCAGTTTTTTTGTATGCAGAGGTTCTGCAGTCAAGGCAAACTTAGGGATGGCCATGAGAGACAAAAGCTCTAGCTACACCACTGATGGCCAGGCTTCCATGCTTCCAGGGCTTAATAGATTGGCCTAAATGCTTCCAAGACTTAAAGGCCAGACCTCCATGCGTCTAGGGCTTAATAGCTGGGCCTCCACGCTTCCAGGGCTTAATGCCAGGCCCATTGGCGCAGCTAGCGGGAGAGGAGGGGCAGTCCACCCTGGCGGCATTTTTCATGTGAAATGCAATTTTGGGGGGGATTGAGAGCGACAGCATCCGTGGCAATATCAGGCACCTCCCCAGGCGGCAAAAGCTCTAGCTACTCATCTCCACATACTACTGATTATAATTATGGGAGTAGGCACTTCATTATGATTCAGATCACAGATATACAACAATGGTGATACTGGCTAGAGTTTCAATATAGAAGACACCCCTAGTACATCTTAAGCATCAATGGAGACTCATAATGAGATGACATGTTAATATTTTGTAGCGAAACTATGATGGTTGAGAAGGGTCTCTGAATGCCCTTTGATGGCTTAATGAATCTACCCCAATGTTCTATTCTATAGATACTTATGCATGTTAATTAATACATTCTATAACAAAACTCGTTGATTTATTTCAAATGTAATAGAAGATAAACATGGACTACACTTCATACTTATTTTTATGCTGTGAAAATAAGATTCCCCTTTGAGAGAACACAACTACTTTGTTGGCTGCCTTAACAGCTACTAGTAAGGAATTTAGACCTGTGTATGGGCAATCAGTCATGCTGTTTTCCACTGTGAACCTTGTAGTTAGCATGTCTTTTTCGCTATTAAAAGGAAACTGCCCTCATCAAAATGTATAAGGTTGGAAATACTGCTGGGTCAACTCTTTACTCTGTTTGAGTGCAACGAAATTAGAGGTAATATAAAAAGATATTACTACCATTGTTATCTCTTTTTTCCTAGTGGTTAATCTTTTTATCTATGCACTTTTGAATAACTAAACTTGATATTTTACAAAGTAAAAATGTTTTTTCCATTTTTTTAGCAAATATTCTTTACTACAGGGTTTTATTTTAAAACTAGCGACTTGCACGTGAAAAAATGACGGCAAGAAAATTGTAAGCCAGGCAATTATTTTTGCCACCCAATGTAAGGGTATTGGTCCTACCTTGGGCACTTATTGCGAGCCTCGCGCTGAGCACCTTCAGCTCTCATCACGTTGCTCGCAATGAGCGCCTTCTGCGCTCATTGCAAGCCTCTCCCCTGGTGTAGTTTTGGTCTTGTGAGCTCCTTCGCTGCTCATTGCAATTGCTATTGAATTGCTCATTGTATTTGAGTTTTCTGTTGATCTGTAGTCCCACGGGTCGTAGGTATGATGCTTAAGTTGCGGTCATAGGGATGAGTGCCTATGGCGCTCATCTCCACCAGCACAGTGAGCTCCTTCAGCGCTCCCTAAGTCGTACGGGGTCGCAGGGATGAGTGCTTCGCAAGCCCGCAGTTTTAACTTTGCGTTATCAAAGTTTTTTGCCAAGCCCGAGCTGCTGAGAACTATATATGTGATGGTAGATTGCAGAGCAGCATAATTGCATGTAACAGTATTTGTTTACTGTTTGTTTACTGTTTGTTTACAATTTTCAAGAGTAGAACTTCAAAAGAAAATATTTTACATTTATTAACACAGTGGTCCAAACAGAGGTGTTAAAGCAAAAGTTAAAAAAAAATGTTTTTATCATTTATTTTCAATTTATCTAAGAATAAATATCTACAGAGTATGGGCCTCATTCATTTGCAAGCCCACAGATTGTGTCCTACAGGCTGAAAGTCTGCAGGCTTGACATTAGCTACAATTACGGAGCAATTCAATTGAACAAGCCCGCATCTTAAGGGCTGAAAGCCAAAAACGTAAACGATGCAAGGCCATAACTACCCATTTAAAAACAGCTAATAGAAAATGAGACCGTCATCATGACGTCAGTAAAACATGGAGGTTACATGCCAATCAATTAGCGTTTAGGGGTCCAATATGCGATCAGACTCACAATTCTGCAATGTACAAAATAATAAGAATGAATGAAGGAAATGTTCTAGTCCATGTGGGTGGCCTGATATGTATTAACTCATTGATTCCCGAGATTGATATAACACTAAAATGACACATAACAAAAAATAATTTTTGATTGCAGATTTGCAAGCTTGAGACTGTTGTGCAATTAATTCTAATGTCTATTATCACTTTCCCTGTCTTTTTTAAAGTGCAGTATTGTCTTTTTAATTACATTTACAGTGCTACGAACAGGGGCTAAACGCCCTTGCGAGTCCTATCTGGTACACATAGATTTTTCTTCTACATTTGACATTTTGGGTGTGAAAATATTTGCGGGCTTGAGGAATTGTAGGAATTGAATAGCTATTTGCGATTGTAACTCGTGCGGTCTTGAAAGATCAAAGGCCTAGATGTGTTGTAAGTTCAGGTTGTAACAACTGTAGGGATTTTTAGCCTGTAACCATTAGATTGTTTGCAGATCGCAAAAAGACGCCATTTGCGGGCTTGTTCAATTGAATCGATCTGTTATTGTAGCAAATTTCCAATCCGCAGACTTACGGCTTGTAGGACGCAATCTGCGGGCTTGCAATTGAATGAGGCTCACAGTGTCATAATTTCCATGACCTGTAACAGCCTACACCCTGATGACTACTTAAGCCTGCACCTGTGTCCATGTCCTGCACCCAAGTAAAACCTGTTAAACTGTGTTCATGAAACCAGTCTGCTACAACATCTTATTCCTATCCACTACTGTGCCAGCTTGCTCCTATCAACTGCTACTTCATGCCTTGGACACTTGCACCTAAGGTGTGCCTTTCTGATATAGCTGCCTGTTCCTCTGTGCCAGCCTTGTTGACACTTCATATTTAGCATGCCAGTCCGCTACAGCTGTCGACTCCTGTCTGCCACTAGGTCAGTTTGCTCCTGTCATCTGATCTTGACCACCAGTATGCATCCATAGTGTTTCAGATTTCCCTTTTCTGGATCTGTGTTTGGACTAATGTTTTTGTTTCATACTTATCAAACATGATGATTTTCCCAAACTACAATGGTTCTCTAATTAATTGTATGAATAAGTGGTATATTTTAATTACATGTGTACTGTTTTTTTTACCCTCTTTCTTTTATCTCTTTCTGCAAATATGTGTAGAGATCCTAAATGTAAGGGTTAGCAAGTAATCAGATATACTACTTGTATTTTATAACATATGTGTACCCTATATTATTATATGGAGAGGATTTTTATGTACTTTTCCACTAATTTATTCAAAATGTGTGATACTGAGGGTCCAAAAACACTAAAGTGGATGCAAGGGTATGTCAACTAAACAAACAACATATTAATAACTTTCTACACTTCCATATATGTAAAAAGCTGTAATATATTAAAAAAACATTATATCCTACACATTTAAGCAGTAATAATATATGTCTGTTTTTACATAATTTGTTTTAATGTCACATTAAAACATTTTCTTATTATATAACATTGTTTTACAGATCAGCATTACATCCAATATGTAATAACACTATTGAAAATCCAAATTATGATGATCTGAAGTATAAACGGTCGGCACCACTTGATTCATTATTAACGGATGAAGTCATTTTTGATCCGTCAGAAAAGGACGAAGATTACAACTTCCTCTGTGACGATGTCCGTGATGTTATTTGTGCACCTAAACCTGATGCATTTAATCCATGTGAAGATATCATGGGATACAACACTCTTAGAGTACTAATATGGTGTATCAATATTCTGGCTATAACAGGGAATGCAGTTGTCCTTGTGATATTAATAAGCAGTCAGTATAAGTTTACTGTACCAAGATTTCTAATGTGTAATCTAGCATTTGCAGATCTATGCATGGGCATTTATCTCTTGCTCATTGCATCAGTAGATATTAAGACGAAAAGTCAGTACTATAACTATGCAATTGACTGGCAAACTGGAGCAGGTTGTGAAGCTGCAGGGTTCTTCACTGTGTTTGCAAGTGAACTTTCAATTTACACTCTAACTGTTATAACCTTAGAAAGATGGCATACAATAACATATGCAATGCAGTTGGACCACAAAGTCAGGTTTCGGCATGCTTTGGTTATAATGATTTCAGGTTGGATGTTTGCATTCACAGTTGCTGTGCTCCCAATTGTTGGTGTCAGTAGCTACATGAAGGTCAGCATCTGCTTACCTATGGATATTGAAACCCCACTCTCCCAGGCATACATTATGCTCCTTCTAGTGCTTAATGTCATGGCATTCGTAGTTATCTGCACTTGTTATATTGGCATCTATATGACGGTTAGGAATCCAAATGTTGTCTCCTCTAACAGTGACACAAAAATTGCCAAGCGTATGGCCATTTTGATATTCACCGATTTTCTTTGTATGGCTCCAATTTCATTCTTTGCCATCTCTGCATCATTAAAGATTCCTCTCATAACCGTCTCTAATTCCAAGATCCTGTTGGTTCTTTTCTATCCAATTAATTCCTGTGCCAATCCCTTTCTTTATGCTATTTTCACAAAGACATTTCGCCGAGATTTTTATATTCTCATGAGCAAATTTGGTTGCTGTGAAACACAGGCACAGAATTTCAGAACAGAAACCTCATCGTCTGCTCATAACCTCCACATGAGAAATGGGCATTATGTCCCAGGACCAAAAAGCAGTACTGGGTCCGTTTACACATTAGTACCTCTGAACCACTAGAAAAGAAATACAGTGTCAATATTAAAACATACCTCAGGAGGTGTGAAATTTGTTTTTACTTATGATTTATATTACTAAATTATTTAGTGCGTTTTTATGAAAAAGCATTTCTTTTATTATTTTAAACCAATAATTTAGAGCTCTAGGACATTTTTCTAAAGGCATGGAAAAGAAAAAACTAATGTAATATGATATTAAAACCTTTTTACTTAACCACTGTTGGTAAATCTTTTCCATAATATCGAAAGATTTTACTTTACAGCTAGGTTTAGAAAATCACTCTTACTCTTTTGTTACTGTTACTTTTCTGAAACGATATTATTACTTAAAAAAAAAAAAAATTAAATAAAAGGTAATCAGAACTCATGTTCAACCAATATGAATAAATGTCCTTTGTTATTTTTGTACAATACAAAGACTTGTGAAGTGTTTTTATTTTACATTACAAAAAACATTTCATGTTAATAAAAATATCAACACAAAAATATAAAAAAAATCTTTACAAAAGTGTTGCTTTTTTGCGAAAGTAAGGTATTTGTACATGTGTAAATATATTATTGATTATATGTCAAAGTATTTAATCAAATGTAGCATGATTTATATGTTATTCTGTAATATAAAGTCAATAAAATATGCAATTATTTCTTAATATGTGTGTGAAATAGATACATTTTGTTGCAACAGTAATAAGCGGTGATGTGGTTATGCCTTGGTCAGCAAGGCCCAATCCTAGGGCCTCGTAATTTTGTTTTGTTTACAGGGGTCAGCAGCTTATGCCATGGAGTTGTATATCCATATGCACACATATATGTATGTTTGTTCACATTACTGTTTGTAACCTAACATTTTCTTATAAACTGTATATATACTTAAAATATTTTTATACATCGTTCCAAAAGCAAGAAAATAAACAATTTTAGATGTTTTCAACAAAATTCAAATTTGATTTACTTGAACAATATTTTCACCATTAGTTGTCGTTCTAGGATGAGGATGCAGCAAAGAAAAAGAGAATGAGTAATGGATCTCATGTGAATAGTTCTGGGGGAGCATACATATTAAACATGTCACTAGAGGTTTGGAAAACTACATTACAACCCCTATGTTCTTATGATACCTTATGGGGCATATTTACTAAGATGTGAGAACTCCCAAGAGTTTGTCAAGATCATTTGGTCCATTTTGTTTGTTATTCAGTCGTTCAGCTGTGTCCGATTCTCCATAACCCTATGGGCGGCAGCACACCAGGCACATCTGTCAGCCATTGATCCTCTGAGATCCCTCAAACTCATGTTCATTGCTTCAATTACCTCATCTATCCATCTCTGCCTCGGCCGTTCTTTTCTTTCTGTGCCTTTAATCTTCCTCAGCATCAGGATCTTCACTAGAGAATCCTTTCTTCTCATAATATGGCCAAATATTTGAGCTTTAACCTCATGATCAAACATTTGACTGAAAATTGTAGCTTGACTTCCTGCAGTATTGATTGATTGGATCTTCTTGCAGTCCAAGGAACTCAGCACACAAGTCTAAGGCTTTAATTCTATAGTGATCAGCCATCCTTTTGGTCCAGCTCTCACATCTGTATGTTACTACTGGGAATACCATAGCTCTAATCATGCTGACCTTTGTTAATAGTGTAATATCTTTCATTTTTAATAGCTTGTCCAGACTTGCTATAGCTTTCCTCCCTAGAAGCAAATGCCTTTAATTTCATGCCTGCAGTCACCATCTGCAAAGTTCTTTGAGCTCAGGAAAATAAAATCTGTCACCGCCTCTACTTCTTCCTGTCACCGCCTCTACTTCTTCCTCATGAACTGAAATTGCTGCTTGACATGATCCTCATCTTTTTAACAATGAGCAGCAGGCCAACTTTTGCACTCTCATCAATAGGCCCTTTAGTTCCGCTTCACTATCAGCTATCAGAGTGGTATCTTCTGCATATCTGAGATTGTTGAATTTTAAAAGGCTTTAGAATAGTCTATGAAACAGAGATAAATATTTGTATGTTTTTAACTCTACTGAATTCCCTATTAAGCAGTGGACATTGGTAATTTGATCCATTGTGCCTCTGCGAATCCCGGCTTGTTCATCTGGTAGATCCTGGTCCAAATATTATTTTGGAGTCAAGCTTGCAGGATGTTAAATATTACCTTGCTGCCATGTGAAATGAGTGTAATTGTTCAATAATTGAAACACTACTTGGAACTGTCTTTTTGGAGGATTGGGATGTCCTGTCAATTTCTATTCCACTGGCCACTGTTGAGTTTTCTAAATTTGTTGATATAATGCAAGCAACACTTTCACAGAATCATCTTGTAGGATTTTGAACAGTTCAGTTGGGATGTTATCAACTCCGGCAGTCTTATTGTCAGCAAGGCATGCTAGGGCCCATCGCGATATCTGGCTCTAGCTCATTAGACAAACTATTGAGGTTATAAGTGCTGTATAGATCTTCCTGTATATATCTTCTGGGTATTCCTGCCACCTCTTCTTTATCTAATCTGCTTCTGTCCCTAATATGTTTGTCTTTTATCACGCCCACTTTGGCATGAAAGGTTCCTTTGCGACCCCCAATTTTCTTAAAGAGATCTCTTTACTTTCTGATTCTGCTTCTACCTCATTACTCAGTATAAAGTTTCTCTTCTTGCTATCCTCCTTTTGGTTTCCTTCTTTCCTGGGTTACGTTCAAAGGCTCATCAGAATGCCACTTTGCCCTCTTATTTCCTTTCTCTTGGGAATAATTTTTGTTGCTGTTTTTTGGACAATACTTCTGTCACAAACTTCTGTCCAAAGTTCTTCAGACATTCCATCTACCATGTCTAGTCCCTTAATTCTATTTACCTCCACTGCATATTCACAGGGCATATTATTATTTTTAATCTTAGTCTGAAGATTTTTTCCTCTTTTCATCATTTTAATTCTGAAGTTTGCACTAAGAAGCTCATGATCTGAGCCACAGTCATCTCCAGATCTTGTTTTTTTCTGACTGTATAGAGCAGTTTATCCCTGCTTGATAATTAGCATCCATAGAAACAAAGGAATTAGTTATTTTATGTTTTAATATAGACTAACTCTGCTTGTTCCCACTTTTATCCAGCTTGATAAAAATAAACTGGTATATCTAGTGTCTAGGACCATCTTTAATAAGTTGGGTCAAAAAGAGATAAAGAGAGAGAGAGAGTGCTCATACCAAAGTGGCATACTAATTTATAAAGTGCCAAAGTTAAAAATAATGAGCCCGACTCAATTGAGCAATCGTAAGTTACTTGAGGCCGTAAGTTATATTTGTTAAACCCGGAACTTACAGCCTCCCAAAGCCTTTGATCTTTCCCGTCCACAAGAGTTACGATTGCAAAAAACGAAAACCGCTATTCAATTGCTAGAATTCGCAAAGCCGCAAATGTTTTCATACCCGTAAACAGCAAATATATGAGAAAGATCTACGAGTACTAGAGAGGACCCCAAGGGGGTTTAACCCCTGTTCCCAGCACTGTAAATGGAAATAAAAAAATCAATACTGCACTGTAAATTATGGGGAAAGCAATGAAATACAATAGACTTAATTGCACAACAGTCTCAAGCTCGCAAATCGGCAATCAAAAATCATATTTTTTTATGTGTCATGTTAGAGTTATATCGATCTCGGGTATCAATCATTTAATGCATATCATACCACCCATATGGACTAGAACAGTATTGCCATTCTTTTTTATTATTTTGTATTTTGTATATTGGACCCCTAAACGCTCATTGATTGACATGTAACCTCCATGTTTTACTGAACTCATGATGACGGTATAATTTTCTATTGGCTGTTTCGAAATGGGTGGTTACACTATTGCTTAATTGATCATATTCCCGTCCCCAACTGCTGCGGACGAGTGCATGGTTTACGGTTTCGGCTTTCGGCCCGTAACTTGCGGACTGGTTCAATTGAATAGCACCGGAATTGTAGCAGACTGCGAGCCCGCAGACATACAGGCTGTATACCGCAAGATGCGGGTTTCTAATTGAATTGAGCTCATTATATCTAAATAATATACCTGTTGTATATACACACGCAGACATTTTTTTTATTTAAGATGATTCAGTGCTATTTTATAAATATATATTGCACAGTATGGTCTTAAAGAATTTTCTGAACATACTATATAATAATGCAGATGTACCAGGCGTGCTGCATAAGGTCATGGAGAGATGGACACAACTGAATGACTAAACAACAAAAACTAAACAACAAAAAATATAATACACTAAAATTGAACTGTCCTTACAAAGGAATTTTTTTCTTGCTACAAATGTGAAACTCCAATGAGCGTTTTACAATAATGCTCTTTTATTGAACAGGATATGATGTATATTTATTTATTTGTTCTTTATTGAATTATGTTGCATTTGCTGAATTATTTCCCAACAGGTAAGTAATTATGTCAAATAAATAATTATACTACTATTTCTTTTGCTCTTATTTTATTTTACTTATATGTTTTTTCTTCCCAGCTTGATAACATTCTGAACACTCTGAACACCCTTATTTATCCTACCAAACAAGTAATGAAATCCCCATTTAACTCTCCAATTTTTCACATTGGCTAGATATTAGTGTTTAAAAAAAAAAAATTCCATTTATAAAACTGCTCTATTATTAAGACCTCCATTTCATGGCTACAGCAAGCAACATCCTTGTGACGTTCCCTCAGAAAACAGCATCAAGTTATCACATATAACCTCCAATCAATCTAAAATATCTTAAGCCCTGAATGGCTGTATCATAGCCATTTTCAAAATCGCTATCAAATGTCCCCCAGAATTTTATCCAAGTCCCATCAATCCCCCAAGGGCATGAAAATACCTCCGATAAGCTTGGATTGGTGAAATCCAACACTATTAAGGAGCTACTACTGCCTAAATGCTGTGATTAAGAAATAAAACTATTAATGCTGGTAGTTTATGACTCCTCCCCTATGAGCCTGGCTTTGAGCTCTGGGGTGCTTCTAACCATAACAGTGAGGTTCACTATTGAAATTAACCTGTTGTCATGGGGGTCCCTCCCATGTGTCTCTTTGCCACACCCTCTCTCCCCTGTGTCTCCTTTTCCCCCTCCTCCCCTGTGTCTCTTTGCCCCACTCTCCCTCCCCTGTGTCTATTCTCCCCCTCTCTCACCCCCGTGTCTCTTTCCCCCCACTCCCTCCCCTGTGTCTCTTTCCCCCTCTCTCTCCCATGTCTCTTCCCCCCTCTCACCCCTGTGTCTCTTTCCCCTGACTCCCTCCCCTGTGTCTTTTTCCCCCTGCTCCCTTGCATGTCTATTTTCCCCCTCTCCCTCCCTTGTGTCCCTTTCCCCTCTCTCCCCTGTGTCTCTTCCCCCCCCTCTCCCTTCCCTGTGTCTCTTGCAGGCTTGGGGAAATTGCAGGCCAGGCTGTTAGTTACGGGTTTAACAGTCTACATTTTTATCATGTCTGTTACTCAGAAGCCATTCGGAGCTTTCAAGAAGACGCCAATTGAATAGCAAATCAGCTTGCAACCTCACTTACGGGCTCCCTGCCTCTCCCATTGCAGGCCCTCAACTGTCCCCCTTGGCCTAATGCAAGGCTCCCCCCCCCCCCACCCCCACCTTGCGGGCCTACAAGCATGCGCAAGCCCGTACTTTTGCGAGCGTTACACACAAACTCGCCATTACGACAACTATATATATGATTTCTACTAAAACATTTAATAATATTCTGTCGAAATATAAAGTACCCTGATCAATATGTACATATATTTTTGAGATTCACAAAAAAATAATGAATGTACTTGAATATATTCAGGGAGTAATCCTGCTCAAATTTGTTTTAGAGCATATTTAAGTTTTAATTGATAAGGCTGAGATAGAGCATCTTCACAGAGAATGGTTATAAATTGCTGGACAATGAGCTTTTGGCATCAAGTCAAAATATATCAGGTTTCAAGAGAAATCTTTTTGATTGATAGGAAAAAGAAAAAGTGTGGTTATTCATAATGTTGCCACTCCTCAATTTTTGACAAATGATGGATGTAAATATATTGCTCAAGAAGGAAAAACCTAAGCCAATTCATTACGCCATAGAAAAAAATAGAGCACTAGGTTAAAAAAAAAATAGAATGTCCAAAGCAAAAATACCCAATTAAGAAATCTATAAACTGAAGAACTGTTTATATTAGTTACATGATACCATGTAAGATTTGTTATATTTAATACATTATGAGGACTTCCAACCCTTACAAATGCTGGATTAAGTCTTTATTATGTTTATCTATATGTTTTTTGTTTATATAGTGCTTTTATCCAAAACGCAAAAACAGAATAAACAATATAGTATATTGTTTTAACAAAATAGTAATACAGGTAGATAAACTGGGACTCATGAAAAGGCAGAGCATAGAGTATTAGCTAGTTACCAAGGAGCTATGGTTAATCAGTCTGAGCATGGTGCGAGGGTTGGTGGTCCCAGAACAGGTTATCTGACATCAGGTGCTTCGCAGATAGTATTGTGTGCGAGCAACATGAATAACATCAATGTGATGAATGGGGACCTTAAAATCAGAAATTATAAAGGAAATAGTGTAAGTTCAGAAGAGCTTGAAGACCACTCCAACACAATACAATTTTAACCTGTTAAAAACATACATGCGGAATAATGCATGTGTATCACTTGTTTTTATTTTTAGCTCTTTCAATATTACATTGGTCTATAACTATACATATACACATTATCCAGCAAAATTATGTTACAAAATGAATATGTCAAAATAAAAAGTGAATTAAGTAATACAGTTAATATCTGTCAAGAATAGGAAGGCTCTAGGGAAATGACTTAATATCTCACTAATAAGAAAGATTGAGCTGTAGAACAGGAATTACATTCACCTTTAAATATAGGCAACCATTCACAATGACTGAAGCTTATCTAATAGCTAGAGAATATTAACTCACAGTATAAAAATACATTTCCTGGCTGAAGTGAAGATCACATCAATAAGAAATTAGAGATCTGTCGATACAGTATCGTTGGTATTTTGATTAAAGCCAGCTTCTGCTTGTCAATTAAAAGTAAATTCGGTCTGAAAAGCAGATTATATTATTTTATTTACTAAACTTTCATTTTAATTGCAGTATTAAAGTAGACTTAAAATCTTTATAAATAAGATTATTTTCATTATTTGATCTTTCATCTATTATTTTCAGAGAAATATAGCCCTGGAGCGCACTGAGTTTCTTAGCTAAAAATCAATTTATGTGAGTTTTATTCCCTATAATAAAAATAATTAAACATGGTGTTACAAAAAATTATGAAACATAATTAATGAAAAAACATATTATTTTTAGCAGAAGATTAAATATAACATTTTCTTTTAAGTTTACAATCCATATTAGACTGTATTGTATAGCACAATATATTGATAAAAAACAAATCTACAAATCAAAAAGACCCTTAGCAACATTAAAATTGTTCACGAGACTCTTTAAAAATACATTAATGTTATATGCAAATGTATGTTATTGAACACATTACCTTTGAAAACTTCAAAAACATGTTTTATAAATGAGGTAGTATAAATAAAGATTAGGGGCTAAAATGTACGCACCGCAAACAAATACAGTTAGAATAATAACAAATAAGTGATAAAAAAAATATATATATATATATATAAAAAACTAAAAACAAAGAACAGATTTTTTTTTTTAAAAGAACAAGTAAAAAGATGTAAGGGTTATTTTATTCTTAATATCCATGATTCTGCTATTTTATCTGATGCCCTCAATCCTCTTTTCATCTCTGATAAATGAGCAGTCCCATGTTCTCTTTTTTGGAGACGTAGAACAGGACCAGTCCAAAGTACTGGCAATCTAAAAAAAAAAGTTGAAAATAAATAAATACACTAACTCTATGAGAAATTCACCGTGAAATATAATTTCACGCCTCTGTCTATTTACTGACTTTTAAGGCCTCAGATTGGCTGAAGGAATCGAAACCCTAGCAACCTGACTAGTTTAAACTACTACTCCTACTATGGTTGCTGATGGATAGTCAAACTGAGTACAGTATTCATAGATAGTTGCCTTTCTCTGATTGGCTACAGCTCAGCCAATCAGAGAAGGAAATAGAAGGATTACATTCCCTTTTCAGACCGGTTGCGCCATTAGGGGTTGTGGATTAGAATGTTGTTGATGTTAGTTGAATGTGTTCATGTTAGTTTTTTACAGTAAGTTTAGAGTGTACACACTGTTTTAGATGGTACTGATTGGTTCTTGAGATGTTTTTTCACAGGGTAGGACCCATAGCAAACATTAAACTTAGTGAGCATGGATAAATGGTAAGGTAAGTAGCTTGTACTAAAACTCTCTACGTATTTAATATATGCCTACATTTGTTATAGCAGGTGATTTTTTTTCAAGAGCACCAACTACAAAATGCTCACAACATTTTTGAAACCTCAAAGGCTCCTCCTTTTCTCCTTTTAGCAGATGTTTGTAAACTATTAAATATTTCCGGGGAAAGTAAGTAATTGGAACCTGTCGCCCTAAAATACGTTTGGAACATTGTAAAAGGTATATGATTATTTTTCTAAATCCTTCTCCTGGAAATATAGAACAAAAAAGGGACCTTGCACGTTACTTACCACCTCCGGAGTCAGAACTGCTCTACACCCCTCCCAGTGGTCTGTCACAGGCTTCCGTCCTCTTAAGGTGGATTACTACAGTTACCACCATATATATCAACAATGATATACAAGCAGAAAGAGTGTTATACAGACCTGGGGGTGGGGAGTAGGAGATCAGAATGAGGGACCTGGGGGGTAGGAGATCAGACTGGTGGACCTGGGGGGGGGGGGGGGTGGGTAGGAGTGTAAATAACATGCAAGGACCAATCCTTTATAAATAAATAGTTTTGGATTTGCTATGCACAGTTATTAATGTTCCCTATGTCTTGCTTTCTGCTGTTATACTTGATACAGTATATTATATTACAATGCACTAATATTAGACATTTGAAACTGTAATCAAAATAAATAGACAGACATAATCAGCTAATCAAAGGCAGAAATGCACGAATGAGGAATCATTTTCCTGTAGCTTTTGACAAACTGCTTCTTGTAATTTCTTCAAATGTTCCTGCTGTTTCCACTGCTGTTTTCTGTAATAGCAGCACTTCAACAGTTGTTTCATGACCCATTGAACTTTGCTCTGGTGACACTACCACTCTCCTGGAAATATAGAACAAAGAAAGCCAGATGAATATGTCCTTGGGGAACAAAACCAAGAAAATATCCTCTGAGCAAATATATGTAAGTGTACTTAATTCAGTGATCTCTAGACTGCAAAGCTTTCTTGTATAAAACCTTACAATGGAAAAGCAATATCAGGGCACTAAAGATGGCCATGTGCAGGATGGACAATAATATATTCTTACCAGGTATATAGATCTAAGAAGTAGAAGAATGCATTGTATGTACAATATTTAAAAATAAAATAATGTGCAATACTAAGAGATATCAAATATTGTTGTTCAACTTGTCTTACATTCTGTGGGATAACCCCCCAAAAACCTGTAATTAGTGTCACTGCGATAAAAAGGATTTGGAAAGATTGAAGGCACAAGAATGGGGATGACAGATAGAGGAGATGGATAGATGAGGTCACTGAAGCAATGAACATGAACATGATGGAGCGCAGAGGGGCAATGACTGGGAAATTACCTGGCATGTTGTGGTCCATGGGGTCACGTAGAGTCGGATGCAACTGAACGACTAAACAACAACAATGCATAGTAGTTGAACAAAGTGCAAGATTATACCAACTATGGATCTCTGCCCACATGTTTAGAATGATTTATATTCCCATCAAGCATGTCATATTAATATTCTTATTGAAGCCTATAGTTCACCTGCGTTGCTCTACAAATTTACACTCAAATATCCATCCATCAGGAAGAAATAAACATAAAGCTTTCTTTGTGCATCGATTTACTGTAAACCTATCTTAAATGTTAAAGGAAGCCAAAGAACTCATTTTTATAGCTGTTAGGAAAATGGAGTGCCAAGAGCTTCTTCGTTGTCAACAAAATCAATATTAAAAGAAAGATCTGTTTCGGTATACTGCCACTTATTTTTGTTTTCATTCAGATTTTTTGTATCATAAAAAACTCAAATGGGAATACATGCCATGGAATAATGGAGCTTTGCTGAGTCTCAAGAATACTGTCAACTCCATGATCACAACTGATACTTAAATAATATCACAGTGGTATTAATGATTTTCAAACACGTGCAAATAACAGTTGCCAAATACAATTCTTTTAGTAATTGTTCTTCATCGACCTCTTGGCAAAGAATGAATTTACAATATATTTGTGATACTACAACATTCAAACCACAGCTCTCAATATATTTACAAAGGGAATGATGAATATTTATTAACCATACCTTATTAGTGTATCAATATTGATCATATCACTCTTAAATCACACACTTTCATTGCTCTTAAATTTATTCTCAATAAGTGTTAATTCTCAAATTTTTTATAGTGCATAAAAATCTATCTACCTAGCTATTCATATTATAAAGTGTTGTGCGTTTTAAAAAAACATACATACAGTGGATCTAAAAAGTCTACACACCCCTGTTAAAATGTCAGGTTTCTGTGCTGTAAAAAAATTAGACAAAGATAAATCATTTCAGAACTTTTTCCACCTTTAATGTGACCTATAAACTGTACAACTCAATTGAAAAACAAACTGAAATCTTTTATATGGTTGCATAAGTCTGCACACCCTCTTATAACTGGGGATGTAGCTGTGTTCAGAATTAAGCAATCACATTTCAAATCGTGTTAAATAGGAGTCAGCATACACCTGCTATCATTTAAAGTGCCTCTAATTAACCCCAAATAAAGTTCAGCTGCTCTAGTTGGTCTTTCCTGAAATGTTCTTAGTCGCATCCCACAGCAAAAGCCATGGTCCACAGAGAGCTTCCAAAGCATCAGAGGGATCTCATTGTTAAAAGGTATCAGTCAGGAGAAGGGTACAAAATAATTTCCAAGGCATTAGATATACCATGGAACACAGTGAAGACAGTCATCATCAAGTGGAGAAAATATGGCACAACAGTGACATTACCAAGAACTGGAGCTCCCTCCAAAACTGATGAAAAGACGAGAAGAAAACTGGTCTGGGAGGCTACCAAGAGGCCTACAGCAACATTAAAGGAGCTGCAGGAATATCTGGCAAGTACTGGCTGTGTGGTACATGTGACAACAATCTCCCATATTCTTCATATGTCTGGGCTATGGGGTAGAGTGGCAAGACGAAAGCCTTTTCTTACGAAGAAAACATCCAAGCCAGGCTATATTTTGCAAAAACACATCTGAAGTCTCCCAAAAGCATGTGGGAAAAGGTGTTATGGTCTGATGAAACCAAGTTTGAACTTTTTGGCCATAATTCCAAAAGATATGTTTGGTGCAAAAACAACACTGCACATCACCAAAAGAACACCATACCTGCAGTGAAGCATGGGGGTGGCAGCATCATGCTTTGGGGCTGTTTTTCTTCTGCTGGAACTGGGGGCTTAGTTAAGATAGAGGGAATTATGAACAGTTCCAAATACCAGTCAATATTGGCACAAAACCTTCAGGCTTCTGCTAGAAAGCTGAACATGAAGAGAAACTTCATCTTTCAGCATGACAACGACCCAAAGCATACATCCAAATCAACAAAGGAATGGCTTCACCAGAAGAAGATTAAAGTTTTGGAATGGCCCAGCCAGATCCCAGACCTGAATCCGATTGAAAATCTGTGGGGGGATCTGAAGAGGGCTGTGCACAGGAGATGTCCTCGCAATCTGACAGATTTGGAGTGTTTTTGCAAAGATGAGAGGGCAAATCTTGCCAAGTCAAAATGTGCCATGCTGATAGACTCATACCCAAAAAGACTGAGTGCAGTAATTAAATCAAAAGGTGCTTCAACAAAGTATTAGTTTAAGGGTGTGCATACTTATGCAACCATATTCATTTATTTTTATATTTTTTCTTCCCTCTACCTAAAAGATTTCAGTTTGTTTTTCAATTGAGTTGTACAGTTTATAGGTCACATTAAAGGTGGAAAAAGTTCTGAAATGATTTATCTTTGTCTCATTTTTTTACAGCACAGAAACATGACATTTTAACAGGGGTGTGTAGACTTTTTATATCCACTGTATATAAATTAATGCAGTATATTTGAGTTCAATTTACCGTATTGGTCCGAATATAAGCCGCACTTTTTTCCGATTTTTGAGTTTGCAAGTTACGGGTGCGGCTTATATTCGCAACTATAAAAAAAATCACGCCGGTTTGCAAGTTACGTGTGCGGCTTCTATTCGCGAACGTAAAATTACTGCCGATTTGCGCGATTGTGAGTTAAGGGTGCCGATTTGCGTGCTTGAGACTGTGGTATTGTAGCAATTGAATAGTGATTTACAGTTTTAGTGATTCTAACATCCTGTAAGGCCTGTAACCTGCAAAAAAAGCTACAGTACTAATTAGAAAGCATTTTTGTTGCAATGGCTGATCACTTTGAGTCTTTTTCTCTCCAATTTTAAGGGTGCGGCTTATATTTGAGTACTATCTTTTTTCTATTTTTTCCCCTTGAATTTTACAGGTGCGGCTTATATTCGGACCAATACGGTAGTATGTGCATATGTGTTACCTTATTATGAATCCCATATATAGTTGTGAGCAATACAGGTTGTTGCTAACGCTTGCAGGCTCGCGCAGAGAGCCCGCAGCAACTGCAGCCCTTGTAAAGCCAAAGGAGCTCCTTCCGCTGGTGGAGATGAATGCTGTAGGTGCTCATCCCTATGACCCCGCACAAATTAGGCAGTGAGCTCACTGCGCTGGTGGAGATGAGCGCTGTAGGACCTACAGATCAACAAAAATCTCAATTACACAATTCACAATGCGAGACCCGTAGCAGTTTTTAAAAATCCAGTGGAAAAATGTGACGAGTTTAGCCACTTGAAAATCGCCTAAGCAACAAGAAAAATGGTGGCAGAAAAAAAAACGAAAACAAGGCTAGATGACCCCTAGGCACACAAAACACAGCCAGACAAATAAGACTGTAAAGCAGGACTCAGAAAAAAATAAATACGAGCCGCGGGACTTAGAAAAAAAAAATCAGAGACCGAAAAAATACGAAGTTAACGGTCGAATCGAGCATATCCAAAAACAACAAAAACACAAAGGGCCTCATTCTATTAGCGGCCGTAGGAGTTGCAGGGCCGCAAGCTATTAGGCTATTCTATTCCCCTCCGGCCGGGGATTCCGGCAGGCTTGCGGCCGGCGCCTTGCCATCTCTTGCGGCCGCTCCCGCCGGAGGAAAGCCTTTGATCTAAAACGGCTGCAAGAGTTTCGGCCGCAAGAAAAGCCCGGTTGCTATTCTATTGCTCCGGGAAGCCCCTCTGCAAGGCTAAAAGCGAGCCGCAGCTTACTGGCAGGAAGTATGTGCATATGTGTTACCTTATTATGAATCCCATATATAGTTGTGAGCAATACAGGTTGTTGCTAACGCTTGCAGGCTCGCGCAGAGAGCCCGCAGCAACTGCAGCCCTTGTAAAGCCAAAGGAGCTCCTTCCGCTGGTGGAGATGAATGCTGTAGGTGCTCATCCCTATGACCCCGCACAACTTAGGCAGTGAGCTCACTGCGCTGGTGGAGATGAGCGCTGTAGGGGACTACAGATCAACCAAAATCTCAATTACACAATTCACAATGCGAGACCCGTAGCAGTTTTTAAAAATCCAGTGGAAAAATGTGACGAGTTTAGCCACTTGAAAATCGCCTAAGCAACAAGAAAAATGGTGGCAGAAAAAAAAAACGAAAACAAGGCTAGATGACCCCTAGGCACACAAAACACAGCCAGACAAATAAGACTGTAAAGCAGGACTCAGAAAAAAATAAATACGAGCCGCGGGACTTAGAAAAAAAAAATCAGAGACCGAAAAAATACGAAGTTAACGGTCGAATCGCGCATATCCAAAAACAACAAAAACACAAAGGGCCTCATTCTATTAGCGGCCGTAGGAGTTGCGGGGCCGCAAGCTATTCGGCTATTCTATTCCCCTCCGGCCGGGGATTCCGGCAGGCTTGCGGCCGGCGCCTTGCCATCTCTTGCGGCCGCTCCCGCCGGAGGAAAGCCTTTGATCTAAAACGGCTGCAAGAGTTTCGGCCGCAAGAAAAGCCCGGTTGCTATTCTATTGCTCCGGGAAGCCCCTCTGCAAGGCTAAAAGCGAGCCGCAGCTTACTGGCAGGAAGTATGTGCATATGTGTTACCTTATTATGAATCCCATATATAGTTGTGAGCAATACAGGTTGTTGCTAACGCTTGCAGGCTCGCGCAGAGAGCCCGCAGCAACTGCAGCCCTTGTAAAGCCAAAGGAGCTCCTTCCGCTGGTGGAGATGAATGCTGTAGGTGCTCATCCCTATGACCCCGCACAACTTAGGCAGTGAGCTCACTGCGCTGGTGGAGATGAGCGCTGTAGGGGACTACAGATCAACAAAAATCTCAATTACACAATTCACAATGCGAGACCCGTAGCAGTTTTTAAAAATCCAGTGGAAAAATGTGACGAGTTTAGCCACTTGAAAATCGCCTAAGCAACAAGAAAAATGGTGGCAGAAAAAAAAACGAAAACAAGGCTAGATGACCCCTAGGCACACAAAACACAGCCAGACAAATAAGACTGTAAAGCAGGACTCAGAAAAAAATAAATACGAGCCGCGGGACTTAGAAAAAAAAAATCAGAGACCGAAAAAATACGAAGTTAACGGTCGAATCGCGCATATCCAAAAACAACAAAAACACAAAGGGCCTCATTCTATTAGCGGCCGTAGGAGTTGCGGGGCCGCAAGCTATTCGGCTATTCTATTCCCCTCCGGCCGGGGATTCCGGCAGGCTTGCGGCCGGCGCCTTGCCATCTCTTGCGGCCGCTCCCGCCGGAGGAAAGCCTTTGATCTAAAACGGCTGCAAGAGTTTCGGCCGCAAGAAAAGCCCGGTTGCTATTCTATTGCTCCGGGAAGCCCCTCTGCAAGGCTAAAAGCGAGCCGCAGCTTACTGGCAGGAAAAAGGTCCCGCTAGCACCAATTAAGCACATAATATAGCCCAAATAAAGCCATCCTGCACTTTGAGGAGACTATAAAGTGATTGTAGGTGTTAGCAAAAATAGCACAACATTCCCCTATTCTCAAATCCGTAAAAAAAAATTTTTTTAATATATGCCAAATATCCATGTAAAAAGTCCCGAGGGCTTGGAGCACCTCAGACCCGGCCACGCTGCGGCCGGAAAATAAACAGTTAATGTAAACTCGGGTTTGGGCTGATGTGCAAGCTTGAGAGGGTGTTACTATTAATCCTCACGTCCCCCAATATGATCCCTAGCATTTACAGAGCTTTACAGTGCTGTCTTCAATTTATTTTTGACTTTTAAGATTTCAGAGCTTACGGCCGGTTCCAAGATATGCGGCCGGCCGTAAGAGGAGATCCTTGCGGGGCCGTATAATAGAATCGCGAGGTAACAGAACCCCCGCAAGGAATCGCAGCCTTACGGCCGATTTACGGCCGATAATAGAATGAGGCCCAAAGAAAATAATTAAAATAATAAAAAAAAAAAAACATTACACTCAGCACGGGGGGACAGCCAGGACGTCTGGGAGTGAGGTTGCACGACAATTTAAACACAATTTGTCAAATTTTGGCACTCAAAAAGAAAAAAAAAATGGCGTATTTAAAAAAAAAAAAACTAGGCTACACGACCCCTAACCACGCTACACACCGCCAGGCACATAAGACTTTTACCCAGGAACATAGGGGGTACAAAATACACTATTACGAAGTACAGAAAATGCTCAAGACCCGCGTAACACATAGACAATCGCAGGCATTTAACAACACTAACTTGTAACTAATAACATTACCATTCGTTTATGACGCTTTACACAACTAAACAAACGCTTTGCCCTCGCGCATGCAGCCTATTTACACTACACACTTGCCACATTGCTGACACTTACACCTCAGGTCAGCAACAGTCCAAATGTACATTGTATGCTGCAGGAAAATCAAAACAGATTGTTAGCTCTTCAGGATATTGATTGCTTCATATATTAATTACAAATAGGTAAAGTATATTAATTTATTATTTAATTAATTAATTAATTAATTATTTTTGAAAACTATATATATAAGAAAAAAGAGCAGGCAAAGGCTCACAATGTGCACCGAAGGCGCTTATTGCGATACACGTGATGAGCGCCGAAGGTGCTCAGCGACAGGCTCGCAATGAGAGCTGAAGGTACTCAGAGGACCAAAAGACTTACATTGTGTGGCAAACAGCATTACCTGCCTTACAATTTTATGACCATTATTTTTTGACGGGCAATTCGCTAGTTGTATTATAAAGCTTATAAACTAATTTAAATATTTATTGTTAAAATAAGCTTATGAAATTTCTTATGAACATACATATGTAAAAAATAATGAGCAGACATTGTATAACATAGTCATCTTTAGAATCTCCTTATATTTCTCTAAATTAGTACACACCCCATGAACAACCCTAAGAAAAGTCATTATTTGGACTAATTTGTTATTCACTGTCATTAAATTGTAATTCACTGTGAAAAAATTTACAGTGAAAATAGCTCATCTCATCTTTAGTCTGGACCTTCCCTCATCTTTTACAAACAGCTTAGCTCTGGTAGTAAAGTATATTGCTGCTTTGATTCTGCTGTACTGTGCAGCAATGAGACAGCTGCATGGAAGTGATAGTACTCTCTGCTACTAATGCTAAGCCAGGTGTGCAATCTCTAAAATATGGGGGGAGCTTCAGCCAAAGCACGTCTCAAAGCAGGTGTTTTAACTGTGACTTTCATTCCAATTACTGTATATACTTTTTTAATGGCAGTAAATCAAAAACTTGCTTTCACTTCTTTCATGATGTGAATACGGAAACATTGCAGTTGTCCTTTAGTATCCTTGTCAGATATTTATCACCCCAATAGAAAGTATTTTCTTGGCAGGTAACATGTAAACTTATAAAAATGTAACCACCAGTTAGATTTTGTACAGTCTTATTTAACCTGTACAATAAAGTGTTAAATGACTTGCAGTACTATTAAAGTTCATTTCAAAATTTATGATCCTGAATACATTTCATGGGAACAAGAGGGCCTTCAAAGTTAGAAATGTTGGTAAGTCATGCCGTGCATTTTATCTGCAATTCTATTTATTGAGCACATATTCTGTGTCCAGGGTCATTGTGACCTACTGGTACTGTTTGTACAATGAAATCAGTATTAAAGTACTAGTAAGTGTATATTGAAATAGTTATATAAAAGCATAGTAAAATAATGTACTTATGTACTGAAAGTATATATACTAAAAATATATAATATATTACATATATAGAAGAGGGAACATGAACTTGATGTATATGAAGAGGGTCACATATTTTTATACGAAGAAAAACTTTTAAAAGACTACTATATGATGGGAAAAAAAGCATGGTCAAAAATGTGACTATATCTAATTTAGCATAATTAGGTAGTAAAATGTCATAAAGCAATGTTTCAATTAGATGATAAAAATGTGATTCTTCTGATGTTCCCTAGAAATATTGGTGATGCTTTGGTAAGGGGTGTTTACATTTCTGCAGGACAGGGCTTACAATTATTGTTGCAAGCCGCCTACTTCTGGGCTTGTGTGGGTGATGGTGTTAGGTGTTAACTTCCTAATGCACCAATCCTCTTCTCTCTGAATCTGCGCCCAACCCTACCAAAAAAATTCAATAAATACCCTTATACTTCAAACTATCATGTTAAAAAAGACAATATAAAAATATTCTATATTGAAACGTACCCTTCTGGATCACTACCTTGTCGTGGTGAAGGGGCTTGTACACTTCAGTAAAGCTGTGAGCTATACCATGTAGGGTCAACAAAGATGGGCAGGTCATAGCAGAGAGGTCAGACAATGTGCAGTCCACTGGAGAAGGAACTGGCAACCCACTCCAGGTCCTGTGCCATGAAAATCTTATGGATGAGCAGAACCAGACACAAGATGTGACTGACATGCTCGAGTCCATAGGAACATGGAGAGTCGGAACCAACTGAATGACCAAACAATATTGAAACTTAGTCTACTATAGTTTATATATACAGGTTTGCACAGCTGCTGATGTTATTAGTTGCTCCATGCTTTTCCATCAATTGAGATTTTTCCTAAAATACAGTGATCCTTTAAGACAAATTAAATAAGTGAAGATGTTAGCTTCATAAACACCTTCTGGAGGGAGAGCAATTTTATTTTTTTCAAGTCGCATTTACACTATATTGTTAGTATTCTCTATTAATGTTAGTATTCTCTAGTAACAGAAATAAGTCTAATCAGCTGGTCAGGGGCATTGCTACCTCCGGTGAAGCTGATGCAGTGCACTGGGGCCCTGCTTTGTGGGGGCCCAGTTTTGCGATTTTAATTTATTTTCCATAGCGTAGTGTAGCCCTCAAGCAACAAGAGAGAGAGAGATAGAGAGAGAGAGAGAGAGAGAGCAGTAGGCCTCCAAATACATGGTGCCAGGTAAAGATGACCACTAGTGTCCCTATTACAGTCTCTCATACATTAAAAGTAATGTTTAAAAAATAAGCCCACTTCAATTTTAACCGTTAACAGAAAAAAGACCAATTAGCTCATCAACAAACGGACTTCCATCAAGATCTTTCTAGAAAGGTGTTACCTTTTTCGTTGTTGAGCCCACCCCATCTTTCAGGACACATTATTACCCTTCTCAGTTTCCCTTATTATATATTCTTCATATATCATTTGGTGAAAATCTGTAACTAGCTCTATAATGAATAAAACAAATGATTTATTCACATTAATGAAAGGGAAATCAATCACTATTAACCCAACAGTTATATGATAATAAGTGACAAACAAAACTGATATAGCATACCAAAGAAATAAAAAAAATGATATAGAGAACACATATACAAATATAAAATATGTGAACATATCACAAGTTACAATAATTACTTTCCGAGAGTAGAAAGATATTCTTATTAATAAGATTGCAACCGATATCATCACTATGGATACAGAAGATATCATCAGAAACAGACAATTACACTTTGCTTGAAGAAATAATATCTGCAGCTTATCACAGCCTACTCCTTATTGGTACTGTTACCGCTGCAGAAGTCACATCATCATCATAATCTCCATTTGTGTGTAATCTTCATCATTATGATCTTTACAGCCATAATGTGTGGTTATAAACTCAGTTGCGTCTGTCTGATTAATCTATCTGAAAATCTCACCTTGTCTGGTTTAGGGGTTTTCTTTATATTGAACTACTCAGATTTATTTCCGGGGAAGCATACACTGTTGTTGGTCTTGTCTGCCTTTTTACCTTGGCTTTTCCGCAATACTTAAACATATAACACTATATACAAGATGGCTGACAAAATATAGATTGGCTTTATACATTTGGATAAAAGTGGGTTGGCTGGACAAAGACTTGTTGAGAAAAGAGAAGCCACCTTCAATTTAAAGCAAATGAGGGAATGGATAATCACTGAACTCCTAGAACTTACCTTTTAATCCCCATTCATAAATTATTTATAAACTATTTACTGATGTGGATAGGGTGTGCACCTCCCTGAGCCGAGGTAAACAATAGAAACAAATATATATTTCTATAAAAAAAAAAATATTTAATTCATGTGAAATGAAGGTCACAGAAGGAATTACAAACAAGCAACAAAAGTAATTTTATCCTAAACTTTTAAAGGGACACCAAAATGTTTCCACTTTAGTTATAAAATGATATGTGTTGTAATTTTTCAGAGGTCCTCCATCGCCTGAGTTACCCATTTCTGCTAGTTGCTCTAACTCAGTTTGAGGACCACAAATTCTATGCTTATCAGTTAAAAGTTCTTCTTTGGCCTGTAAAATCCTCTCTCACACAAGAGGCAGGTCAGCATAATGAAAAACTGGGTATTTACATGTACATTTCCTTATTGTGTTTCTTAAAAATATTTCTGTGTGCATGTATATTATAGACCTTGGTAAATAAGTATATTGGTATATATTTTTTAAAACCTTCTTGGCTTTTGTCACTTTTCCAGTTCTTAAGGTATTTGATTGAAAGGCATATCCACTTATATTTTTATTATGCAATAATTGGATTAGATTGTCATAGATACGACGAAATATATGTACTTAAGGAAAAAGTGTTTCCTTCCTCTCAGATAAATTCTCCATCCCTGAGAAACCCTATGGGATATATATACGAGAATACCCTAGAGTTCTCCAACACTTCAACATTGTCACATATCAGGTAATGATTGCTCTTTGGATAAAGGTGTTTATACCATGTTGGTTAAAAATATTCACTTCTACAATCATAGGCCTCGATTCCATGATTGAAGGAAAATCCAATGTAAAATGAATTTAGAACGCCAAGGTAATGGAGCTATTCTATGATATCTGAAAAAAAAACCTGTAAAACTGACTCGAACCAAAGACTCGAACCTAGACCTCTCTAGCCCTATCATGAAGCTCAGAAGTCTTTATAGCAATATAGCAATGCTGTGGAATGGTACGCACTAACGTTAACTCACTACACTAACCCCAGCATCCTTACTTACCCCTATTTATCTATATAAACCCTGTCCCATGGCATGAAATTGGGTTAAATAATAATAAAAATAATGCAGGGAATTTATGACCCCTCTGCCTATGACCCATTACCTCCTTGTACGCCAGGGGATCCCCTGGAACTCGTCCTTCTTATGCACTATGAGCATGGGTATCTCCTGGGATTCTCTCTAGCCCCAATGTCCTGGGATCCCCATTTAAAGTATAACCATGAAAGTCCCTATAGTATAGATCTCCATGGCACCTATCATTAACCTCTATACCATGGGGGTTTCCATAGACACCGATTTAACAAAAACCATGGTGGCCCATAATGACCTCCTATGGCATCTAAAATGAACCCTTCTTACTTTCTACGGAAAGCACCATCACATTCCCATTGTACAGCTAGAAGCTCCATGTGCATTCTCCCCCTGATGAATTTAACCAGCAGCAACCAAAATGGAAGATTCCATTATAGTATAATTGCATATAAATGGTAAAAAATGAAAAACTGTATATATTAAATATATGACTAAAATAATGCTTTATGTGTTTCAAGCATCAGGAAAAGAAATATATGAAATTTTACAAGGACATTCATACTGACATCTTTGTTGCATGCATTTTACAGCATTGCATACTGTACTTATATCCTCACATTCATTTTTCTGAGCTGTTGTTTGGTGATGGGGGTGGTGAAGGAGGAGGGGGAACACATATTGTGGCTTTAATATTTTCCCAGCAGGGATATTTCACTGTCTTTGTCTGCCTAGCACAAACTCAACAGGAACCAACGTTTACTGATCTCTTCTGCCAAACCAGCAACCATCTCTAAAATGTCTTTTGTTATTATTAATAGTGATATCTTCCTTGATGACACCGGGCAATGAAATGTTGCTCAGCATGACTTGACATGTGACAGTTATACCCCTCTATGATATATAGATACTCGACAAGAAAAAGGTGTTAATAATAACTTTATAAAAGAGGTAGGAAAAAGAGAGCAAACAAGGTAATGATCATGTTCACTCTTCACATCTTACAGTTATGTGCAGCAAATATAAGATATCTGAAGATCTACGTTAATGTTTTATAAAAGAAAATCCTTATTTTCTTTAAATAACCACTGTGATCATAAATTATCCTTTTTTGAAGAACCACACTGGAAAATTGGTAATATCTTTCTAGAATGTAAAAATAAAAATACGGTGCATAATTTATTACTGTTATCCATTTCGTTTACCAGTTATCTACTTCCTGTGGTGGAAAGAGACTGTGAGCCAGATTAAATTCCTGGGCCCTCATTCAATAGCGATTTGGCAAATTGAATAGGGCTCTAAATAAGCACATAGCATATTTTTTTAAAATACGTTTTTAGTTAGCGAAAACTTTGTTTTTGGATAGATCCTTACTAACTAAAAACTTCTTTAAAAAATATATGTTATGTGCTTATTTAGAGCCCTATTCAATTGGCCAAATCGCAATTGAATGAGGCCCCAACCCTATAGCAGCATCGGTACACCCGCAAAGCCTGCGGGTTTGAAATTCTGCTGAGTTACATTCAACCATGCCGCAAACAACGGGCTGGAGATGCAAGCCCGTAAACCATTCTTGCGCACGTTGCATGTGCAGCTGTGAACATGATCAATTAGTCAATCCCAAAGTTACGGGTTTAGACAGGGCCAATGGTAAAATAGATTGTCATCATAAAGTCACTAAAAAAGGGAGGTTAGATTTCAAAGCCTTACGGGTTTCAATCACGAGTTTCATTTGGACCCACATTCCAGAAATAGTATATTAATTTATTAATAATATAATAATTTGAATTAATATATTAATTAATTATATAAGCAATATTCATAAATCAGTAAATATGATACTCAAGTCCATGCAAGTTCCATTATATGTATTAACACATTGATTGCCGGGATTGATATAACACAGAAATTCGACATTAAAATAAGTATTTTATATTGCAGATTTGCGACCTTGAGATTGTTGTGCTATTAATTCTAGTACCTAGTAGTGTGTGTATATTTGCAATTACAGTGCTACAGATAGGACTTTAACCCCCTTGCAGGTCCTCTCTAGAACCCGTTGGCTTTTTGGCTCCATTTGCAGGTTATGGGTTTGAACACCAGTGGATTCGTAGAAATTTAATAGCGATTTTCGAATGCAACAGTTACGGGCTTGACAGATCAAAGGATTTGGGGCAACGGAGTTCAGATTTCAACATCCCTGCAGATCGTTAGTGGGTTGCTTTACAAGGCCAATTTAATAGCCGTAAATCCTGTGGACTCCGTTATGGGCTATGTCTTTACATATATGAATACTGAGAGTTTTCTATCTATACAATTGGTATACAAGTGTCAGTGCATTCATTAGGTTTAATGGAAAACTCTTTCGTTTAAATGAAGTTTTTAGCTACACAATTTATTACTTTCATCATTTATTTTTAACATGCCAACATATTCTGTAGGGAATGTGGTATCTACAAAGGCCAGTGCATTCCTTAGGTCTAATAAAATGTTTGCTAGTTTACAAGGGGCACACTCTGTTAAGACAGAAGCTACAAGAAGCATAACTTGGAAACCTACAGTATATAAGAATTGCATAAAACATTTTTTTTTGCTAAAAATATTTAGTCCGTTGTCAAGTTTTGATATCCAAAATACCATATAAAAAAAAAGTGAACACAGTGGTCCTCTAAACACTATGTTGCAAACAGCGAATCTTGTTTTTTGTACAAAAGGGTAACATTTACAGCAGTACAGTGAGAGAACAAAATTGATACAGTGCTTCAGAGGAGTCGTGTTTCTATTTTCCAAAGTGCAGGTTGTTTTTTACACTCAAGGTGGTTACTGAGTAAAGAAAATAACAACTATTAGTCTAAGGGATATTATGTCTATTCATACCATGTTCCAATTCTATGACATTTGCCAGAGATATATATCACTTACTAACATAAGATGGAGGATTTTAACACATTCTGCAGGAGCAGAGATTAGGAACCTCTATGTAATTCCTACACAATTTCATCAGATTACTCTGTTTCATATAATAGTGAAGTCTGCACATTATGGGCCAGATCAGTAGTGGGAAACTCAGTCCTATGCAGGCGACCAGCAATCCAGAATCTCTGTTTTAACAAACCTGAGTCACTTTTACTCATTCGGATTGATCCACCTGTGCTCACCTAGAGAGATATGGAAAACCTGGCCTGTTGGTTCTCATAGGGCAGGGTTTCCCACCACTAGACTTACTTACATTGCAAGAAGTTTCACTGTATTCACTAAGATTCCTTATGAGAATGAGCAAAGCCACTGTAGTACTGAATAGCTGCACTAGATCACTGTTTATAGCATCTACTTTATTAAATTAGAATATGCTGCGAGTTACGGGCTTGAGATGAACCATTTTTCGCTGGTTGGATGTGCAGCTGTGAACATGATCAATTAGTCCAACTCGTAGTTACGGGTTTAGATGGAGCCAATGGAAACAGGGATCGTCAGAATTACGTAACTGAAAAATTAGTTACCATCTGACCCACAATCCAGATATAATGCAATATTGATAAAGTCGTAAATATGATATTCTATTACTTGCGAGTTCCATTATATGCATTAACACATTGATTGCTGGGATCGATATAACACAGAAATTAAACATGAAATAAAGTATTTTTTCGGTTTTCGAGCTTGAGAATGTTGTGCTATTAATTGTAAGACCTAACATTACTTTCCCTGTTAAAAAAGTACAGTAGTGTGTGTATATTTGCATTTAAAGTGCTATGGATTTGACTTTACCCTTCTTGCGGGTCCTGTCTAGCACTCGTTGGCTTTTTGGCTCCATTTGCGAGTTATGGGGTTGAAAGCCAGTGATTTTGATACAATTTAATAGTGTAATTGGGACGTAGCGGTACAGAGAGTACAGGCTCGCAAGTCGATGTCTCATGTCCCGCAGTGTTTTCTCGCTCCTACCCCACAAGTTGTTGGCGGGCTGCTTTACGAGGCCAGTTTAATAACCGCAAGTCTTGCGAGCTACGGTTTGAAATGTTAGGGGAATTTAATGTGGCTACTAGGGGAGCAAAAGATTTAAATTATAACTTGGGGATAAAAAGCTCTCACAGCTAATTTATGGCAGTGCCTTAACTTAGAGCACTTGATTCACATGGAGGCCATATTGACTAGTACTGATCAACATTTGAATACAGGTTGCAAACTCCTGCTCTACATATTAGTATATATTTTTGGGAGGCTGGAAATCAATTGTGTTGCCTAGTCACTGGACTAGATTTGCCAAGATTTTTTGTAAAGAGTGGCAATAAATTACTATCTATTCATTATAGACCCATCATGATATTTATTAAAAATATTGCATTATAATAATCCATAATGTTCATGCTAAAAAATGTCTTGCTGTATTGATTGCACTTAGTTGTAAATGTAGAGGCGCAACTCTCAATATATATATCATTGATACAATAAAGAGGTATATTCATGTTGGGTTGCAATAAAAATTGTACATATATTTATTATTGCATTATTGCTGTTGTAACTTCTATTAAAATAGAAATCACAACATGATGTAATAATAAGCAAATTATATGGCAAAACAAAATTTTTGAATCAACAAGATTTATATAGACATAGCTCAGTCATATATACAAACAACTGTGCATTGAGAACATGTATCTTTGGCGCAGCTGCCAAGGGGACAAGAGGCTATTTGGCAAAAAGGACTAATGGAAATTCAAACAATATAAAAATGTATAACAATGATGCATAGCATCTACTAGAGTCACATGTGGACATTATACCACAGTAACCATAATCAAATGAATAGATATCTCATCTGTTCTCACCTCATGCTGAGCCAAAGTGATGTAACATTTGATAGGTATATAGGTGATAGTTGATCATATTGATATCACAACGTTTAAACATGTACCCATTAATATTAATGGCACACGGGGGTCATCATTCTTAATGTCTGAAAACTACAATAGACAAATTAATTTGCAGTCAGTAACTCATTTATAACTGCAGGGATTGATCAACATATGTTTATAGGACTATGCAAGTCAACAGCCATAGCAGCATTGGTACTAATTGAACATAACCCACAGTCATGTTATTTTACAAAATATAGATATATTCATATATGGCGTATGCGATCATTCTTGAGGAGGGATGACATTTAGGTAACGGATGATAGCCACTCAAAATATGGAATATCAGGTTGATGAGTAAGATATATAATTAAATACAAAATGGGTACTGCACCATCTCTTCTCAACGGCATTCCTCAGTGACCATCAATTGTTGATTTGCTAATAATAACCATATGTGTCCACAGAGAAGAGGATTATGGACCATGTGATGATGGATAGCCAAATTATATATATCTCATTACCTATGATCATCTACTCTGTTGACAGGCGTGTGTATTCAAACATATTAATGAATTTATTCACAGAGAATACATTTAAATTTAAAATCTTTTGAGCCAAAATCTGATGCAGCACAGTATCTTCTCCTCTTGCTCTTATCAGGGCCCTACCCCAATGACACTACTCCCTCCCACTCCCACAATGGCATGGCTTTAGATATTCATGATACTTGATGGTTCAATTCAATGACAGTATCCAGACTGCGCCACATTAGATCTATCTGTGTGTTTGTCAGCACACTCTGGTTCTGCATTTCATTGAACCGCATTTGGTGGAAACGCTCTATTTGGAGGTTGTCCCTCGCCCTCTCCCTAAATGCCCTCCTCTGGATGGTGTTTGAGGTTTGTGACCTCAGCTCTCAAAAACTTAATTTCTTCCATGAAGAATGGGTTCTAAGATGCTAAGATGGGTTCCAATGAGGCATCCACAGTTCCCATGGATTCTGTAATTACTGCTTCATTGGTGTTATGACTCTGTATGTCCTGTGATTTGCAGGGCAGACATGTGGAAACATAAGGCGGAGGTGTTAGTGATGCCAGAGTAGGGAAGTGCTGAGGATCAGGTAATGACTGGTGGTGGGCCTGATTGATGGTGTTTCACAGTGGTTATTGGAGGTGTGCTTGGAGGTTGTGGCAGGGACCTATGGCTGGTCCTGGATGAGGGCCCAGGGGGAGACTCCACAAGGGAGAGGAGTGGCTCTCCGGCCATGCCCTCCTCCTAGGTTTCACAGATAGTTGTATGTCTGGATACAGAAGCCATGCAAGTGGTTGATGCCTCATGTTTCAACTCTTCCCAGGGTTCCTCAGTGGTGGCAGCATAATCTGGTTCATCCTCCTCCTCCCCCGCAGGAGTCAATGAAGTGGACTGTGAGAAGGTGGGTGATGTTAATTCCCTGGGTCATGTAATAAGAGAATGATGTGTTAGAAGGTTGATTCACATATTGTCATTGGCAGTAGCTAGTTTATTACCCAGATATTCATTATGCTATATGATGAGCCATATTGGTTGTGGCTCATATCAACACAATGGATTCTGCGCCATCTGCATCTCATGTGGACCCTTGCTCTATTGAACTTGCAATACTTGTTAACATGCTGCTGAGCCGTTGTCCCTGACAGGTTAGTACATTACAGTACAACCCTACAGAGTCAGCATCTGCATATGCTACTGGAGCTCCCTGTAGCAGCAGCCCTGAGCCTACCCACTTCACTCCCTCTCTCCTGAGAGCTCCCCTGCTTTCACTCCCTCTATCCTGACTACACTCTCCCTCCATTTTCTTCCTTCCCTCCATGGGTGTAACTACTGCTGGTGCAATGCACCAAGGCCCGGCTCTGGTGGGGGTGCCCACTGCTGTCCCCTCTTTCCCTCTTGCCAGACCAATCCTGCCTGCCCCCCCTTTCCCTCCTACCCCCATATCAGCCCGATGCCTTGTGCATCCCTCCCCCGCTCCCTTTACCTCACCAGATCGTCCTTCTGTGTTGCTTCCCTGCCTTTGCGTCTTCTGGTCAGGGACGTCACTCTGGATTCCCTCCCCCAGCCCAAAGATGCACACTCAGGGAAGCAATACAGAAGAAGGATCTGGTGAGATAAAGGGAGGAGGGTACAAGGCATCAGGCTGACATGGAGGTAGGAGGGGAAGGGGGGCAGGCATATATAATTTTTGGGGGGCCCTACCAGGCCCCTATAGGGTCAGCCAAGATGGCAGGTCATGGCAGAGAGGTCAGACAAATTGAAGTCTACTGGAGAAGGAACTGGCAACCCACTCTAGTATCTTTGCTAAGAAAACTTTATGGACAGGCACAACCAGACATATAATGATATGGCACCGGAAGATGAGCCCCTCAGGTCAGAAGGTGCCTACCCTACAACCACCAGATCTTCTACTGTGGTCCAGAATCCCGCAGAAGAAATGGAGTAGCCATCCTAGTCAATCAAAGAGTGGCCAAAGCAGTGCTCGGTTATAACCCAATAAATGTCAGAATGATTTCAATTTGAATTCAAGGCAAGCATTTAATATAACAGTGATCCAAATCTATCCAACCATGGATGCTGAAGAGGCTGAAGTTGTCCCGTTTTACGAAGACATTCAACACGTCACAGATATAACACCAAGAAAAGATGTTACTATTATTATAGGAGATTGGGATGCTAAAGTAGGGAACCAAAAGACCCCTGAAATAACTGACAAATTTGGCATTGAAGTACAAAATTAAGCAGGTTGAATATTAGTAGAATTTTATCAAGATAATGTTCTGGTTGTAGCAAACACCCTCTTCCAACAGCCTCCGAGACGACTCACCAGATGGACTATATACTCTGCAGCCAAAGATGGAGGAGCTCTATACAGTCAGCAAAAACAAGGAGCTGACTGCGGCTCAGACCATGAGCTTCTTATTGCAAATTTTAAAATTATACTGAAAAAAAGAGGGAAAACCATCAGACCAAGTAGATACAAAATAAAATAATATCCCTTGTGAATATGCAGTAGAAGTAAATAATAGATTAAAGGGACTAGACATGGAAGAATGAATGCCTGAAGAACTTTGGACCGAAGTTTGCAACATTATCCAGGAAACAGCAACAAAGAATATCCCTAAAAAAAAAAGAAAATTAAGAAGTCAAACTGGCTGTCTGGTGAGGTTTTGAAAGTAGCCCAGGAAAACAGAAAAGCGAAAGGTAGTGCAGATAGGAATTTTTTTTCCCAACTGAACGCAGAATTCCAGAGGATAACAAGAAGAGACAAGGAGACATTCTACAATGAACAATTGAAGAAGATAACCGAATGGATTAATCAAGAGATCTCTTCAAGAAAATTGGGAACCTAAAAGACACCTTTCATGCCAAAGTGGGCATGATAAAAGACAAAAATGATAAGGACTTAACAGAATAAGATCAGATAAAGAAGAGGTGGCAGGAATACACTGAAGATCTATACAGGAAGGATCTTAACAGCAGTGATGATCTCAATAGTTTGTCCAATGAGCTGAAGCCAGACATCTTGGAGAGGGAAGTGAGATGGGCCCTAGGATGTCTTGCTGATAATAAGGCTGCAGGAGGTGATGGAATCCCAATTGAACTATTCAAAATTCTACAGCATGATGCTGTGAAAGTGTTACTTACCTTATGTCAAAACATTTGGAAAACTCAACAATGGCCAATAGACTGGAAAAGGTCAGTCTACATCCCAAACCCCAAAAAAGGCAGTGCCAAAGAGTGCTCCAATTATCGAAAAATTGTGCTAGTTTCACATGCCACCAAGGTAATGCTTAAGATTCTACAAGCTCGACTCCAACAGTAGATAGATCAGGAACTACCAGGTGTGCAAGCCGGGTTCAGCAGAGGAAGAGGCACAACAGATCAAATTTCCAATGTCCGCTGGATAATAGAGACAGCAAGAGAGATCCAAAAATGTTTTACTTCTGCTTCATAGACTATTCTAAAGCCTTTGACTGTGTGGATCACAACAACATGTGGCATGTCTTTAAAGAGATGGGAGTATCAGATTATTTCATCCTCCTCCTAAAGAATGTGTATGTTGACCAAGAAGCCATGGTCAGAACTGAACATGGGATGACAGAATGGTTCAAGATCGTAAAAGGAGTACAACAAGGTTGTATATTGTCACCTTATTTATTCAACTTATATGCAGAGTACATCATGCAAAATGCTGGACTGGATGAATCCAAAGCCGGAACCAATATTGCTGGAAGGAATATCAACAACCTCAGATACACCGATGATACTACTTTGATGGCTGAAAGTGAGGAGGAACTAAAGGACTTATTGATGAGGGTAAAAGTAGAGAGTGCAAAAGTTGGCCTGCTGCTCAACGTTAAAAAGACAAAGATCATGGCAAACGGCAGTCTCACTTCCTCGCAAAGGGGGAAGAAGATGAGGCAGTGACAGATTTTATTTTCCTTGGATCAAAGATCTCTGCAAATGGTGACTGTAGTCATGAAATTAAAAAAGGTTTGCTTCTGGGGAAGAAAGCTATGGCAAGCTTGGACATGCTAGTAAAAAGTAAAGATATTAAACTATTAACAAAGGTCCGCATAAGACTCAGATACTGGGAAAGATTGAAGGTACAAGAAGAAGGGAACAACACAGAGGTGGATAGATGAGGTCACTGAAGCAATGAACATGAACTTGATGGAGCTCAGAGGGGCAGTGACTGAGAGATGCATCTGGCGTGCTGTGGTCCATAGGGTAACGGAGAGTCTGACATGACTGAATGACTAAACAACAATACGCGTTTTGCCTGTTTTCCCCACACTTTCTCAATGGTAAAATCAATAATTGGGTCATAGAAATAGATTCTTACCTCCCCTTGCTTTTAGATAATATGAAAACGGGCTCACGCTATCTTTGGTACAGAAAAAACACTGTTTCTCTATGGTAAGATTCACACTGAGTGGTAGAGTCGATCTACTTCCTGTATATCACTTAGAGGTCTCTATGATCCCACTTGACGTGTAACCACAGCAACCAGAGCAAACAGCGGAATGCGTACTCACTTCACCCATAGAGATGTCACGTGTCGCTATGGCAACCAGGAGGCGCCATCATACTTCAAAATACATCTAGTCTAAATACAACAATTGTAGGGATAAGGAATAGTGAATAATAATAATAATAAGTAGATAAAATTGCATGGTGTTATCGTGTATAGGATCTAGATACCCAGAGCACTGATGCACGAAACATCCTAGTTGGTGTCCATACTAACTACATAAATACTGGAGTCTCAATCTATCAATGTGCCTATAACAAAATACATGAAAAATATATATATAAATATATAAACATCCCATAAACCCTATAAACTCAACACCCTGGAACCCCACAGCTTAAATCAAGCCATTGATCTTGCAGCCTTTTTGGATCAGTAACACTTTACAACTATACACTTACAACTTTTCAATATATTTATGTAAATATATTTTTTGCTCCATCCTATCCAGGTTTTGGGGTAACTTGGGGTAGTAACTTAGTAGAACAGGAGATTTAGGTAGATACTTTTTATTACTTTATTAGATGAGAGGTCTAGTGCCCTTTTTGTGGGGACTTTTCTTCCCCGTTTTCTGACTATGACCAATAGTGACTCTATGTCTATTAGCTATTTTTGTCTATTAGCTATTTTTTGCTTATTGTCACTTTCAGGGTATTCACGAGTTTCATTCTCTAGTTTAGGTTAGATTATTTGTGTATTCATGTATACGAAGTTTCAATCCTGCAAGGTGCTTTAGGGAAAGCGCTATGGACACCGGATTCAAAGCTCAAAGACAGGGCCATCCATTCATTGCAATGTGTGAATCTTGAACTTATCATTGTCTGTAACTTAACTTATTTATACGGAATATGTTGGTGCTTTACAAATAAACAATAATAATAATAATAATATACCTTTAGTATTGAAGATACAGGTGGTTTATGCCAGCTTATTATCATTATTTTCTGCTAGTATTAGTTATTTGTGTTTGGCACCTTTTTCAAGAAAGCCATTTCTCCTTTTTATCTAATTTTTTTCACTTGAACACCAAGTATTATTGTATGCCTACATATATATTAACACTATTGGAGGTTATGTGCATGTGCATTTTTATGCATTTGTATACATGGTTGTAGGGTATGCATTTATATCTGTGCACATTTTGTAGCTGTTTAGACATTAATGGCTGTGTGTTGAGTTATTTTGAGGGGACAGCAAATTTACACTGTTATACAGGCTGTACATTTACTACTTTACATTGTAGCAGTGTGTTATTTCTTCAGTGTTGTCACATGACAATATGTAATAAAACATTTACAAAAATATGAGGGGTGTACTCACTTTTGTGAGATACTGTATATATATATTATATACTTCTTCTATGCTCCTCTCTTCCTCCTCTCCTCCTCCTCTCTTCTCACAAAATATGACACCATCACATTCCTCCTGTCCTCCTCTCCTCCAACTTTCCTCCCTTCCTTTCCCCTTTTCAAGATATAACAAAACCATATAAGGATAAATCAATATAATATATTTATGTCTGTGTGAGGTAAAATAAAAATGTGTGTACTATATGTTTTATTGTACCTGTAATGGTATTGGGGAGGGGGTATGGGTACTGTAACCTTGCTATATATATGTATATATTCCTATTGTTACTCTATGCTTGTGTAAATTATGTGTTGAAGAATTTAAGTGGGATTTAATGTTACCTTTAAATAATGCAAACAATAAGATAAACACCAAAAAGCTCCTTCTTTCTCTCACTCAATAACCCTCCAAACGCCTGAGACCTGTATAATTACTTGTTCACTTTCAACACGGACAAATTGTGACCCTTTGCACAAGGCTTTTAAGGCCTGTTCCTGGCAGCTAATTAGCCTTTTGCGTCTCCCATTGGTTCCTATGGCTGTTTCATAGTCGTCACTTGTGTTTGATTGCGATTATTGCTATGGTTTACACGGGTGCCATGAAATCCAGCCCCTTCACTGCTACTGAGGAAAGCATGGTTAACGGATATTGGCTGAGTGACGTAATTTGGGGGTGTGAAAGGTTAGCATCAATTTATAATGTAGGGAAAAAAATCTCCTGCACGATTAGCATGGAGGCCATAGTCATTACAATGATGGGGATTGATGCGAGTCATTTACCTACACACCCATAAAATGCTGTTATAACAATTGATGAGAGATAACTAGGAAATATTGCTTTGTAAATCCTGTGAAAGCAACAATGGGACTGCAGTGAATATTTTTGCACTCTTTTGACCCCAGTCAACCATAGTCAATTTTGACAATGGGTCATGCAAAGAACAATTTTGTCTAATATAATTTATGCAGATTTCATTTAAATACATTCCAGACATTCATTCTATGGTTTCCAAGCACAACAACAGAAGAAAATGTGGTAGTCCAATTGGCCATAAATAAATTAAAGAAAACTTGCTCTTTATATTATTATTTTTTAAAAGCGTTGCCGAGATGAAACACTGAAACTGTGTTTGATTCATTAGGAGTATTCTGTTTTGCATTTAATATGCTCATATTTTATAATAGCCCACTTCAAAATCACATAAAACAGTTTATAAAGGTTTTGATTACTGCTTGCATAAGAAAACAAGATTAGCATAATAATTTTGGAATATTCTTGTTTATAACTAATGCATGAGCCACATTGTTACATTTTTTATTATTTCCTTTTTGTCATGAATCTATAATAAACTCTGCAACAATTCAATGGGGTTTTATAGTATAATCCCAAACATCATCTTTATTCCTAGCAATCAAGAATTTATTGAAAATTACAATGCTGTGCATGTTGTATTTATTTTTTTTAACGTCTTATTATTATGCAAGAGAACTTGTGACCTTGCTATGCTTTTATCTTATATAGTTATAAAATTGCTTTGTTTGCCATGGTAACACATTTACTTTCTCTCGTTAGCTTGCTGACTACTCTATGATGCATGGCGTTGCCTATACTTTTAGACGCCTATTGTTCTATCCTGTATAACAACACAACTGCATTGCTATGCTTAGAAAAATTAATTCCTTAAGAGAGCTGATTAAAACAACTAATTTAAATGTAGTTTTCTTAACACTCTTTAATCAGTTGAAGAATAGAAATCTCCGGGGAGAATTCATTATGAATCCTTTCCTTTCAAATACCTTTGTAAATATTTATAATTCTCTAGACAAATAAACAGAAATATGTATATCAATGAGTAATATTAAACAGGATTTTTAATAGAATTGTGGTGTTCTTTTTAAACTGTTTACAGTGAAATTAATGAGACATTGTTTAGCGCAGTGGTAGTCAAACTGGTTCCTACCATCCACTAGTGGGTGATTCAAGCTTTCATTGTGGGTGGTGGGATAATCGATAGGTGGGGTCACCGACGAATGATGTCAAGCGCCGGAGACTCGCAGCACCACGCTTGGCTGGTTGGAGAGCTGGTAAGAGTCTAGGATCGGATCATTATCTAGTAAGTACATGGCGATACATAGCTAGGGTCAAATAATTTATGTAACCAGAAATAGTAAATTGAGTCACTGCGGCACCAGCAAGGAAATTTTACCATTAAAAGTAGGAGGTAGGTATTAAAAGGTTGATAACCCCTGGTTTAGCACAATACTTTCCAAACCTACTTGAAAGACCAATGTAGAGCACATGCAACAGGGCTGTTTTTTAATAACTAGTTAGAGATAAAATCAGTATTTGAAAAGATATATAGCTTTTAAAACTTACATTTGAAGTACTGAGTTTGCTTCTTTCCACTCCCTACCAGTTGGCCATGGGTTGGGAAATGATCTTCCCAGGAAAGTAGTCGTGATAGGACTTATCATCAGTTTTCTAGATCAGTGGTTCTCACCAGACAGGCCATGAATTCAGTTTAACACTGTTTGAATACAGATAAAGCCAGTAGAGTCTGTTGAATGCTAATTGCTCCTCCTGTGTTAAACCAAAATCATGGCCGTCTATTGGATCTTGAGGAGAGGTTTCAGAACTGCTGGTCTATATCAGTACTGTCCAATTTCTCAATTTCTTTACAAGCCAGTGAGCTGAAGGGTATGGTTTAAAATAATAATTAATACATGGATATGTAAACATGTAACTGAATGTATTTTTATATACTTTGAAGTTCCATATTATCAACATCCTATTTTGAAGAACTAGACTTTATAATAAGCAAATCATTTGAGACAGTTTGGGAGGGAACCTTAGATCTAGAAAGGATTTTCATTACATTTGAGAGAAAATATGTCCACAAAGTAAATTAACTTACAACAGGATTCAAATCTGAATCCTAGGTCCCATAATGGGGGACAAATCAGGTTAGAAAATAATAAAGGTTGCCCCATATAAAGCATACTAATATATATTTACAATCTAAAAACACTGATTATTAGCAAGTTTAATTTTTTCAAGGAAAAAGTAAATATGGCATTATAGTCAGGGGGTATTTAGGTTTACTGCTGCACTGAGCCCATTCTTATTTATGTGCCACACATACAACTCCTCCCACCTTTCTATTTCCTAAATCATAGATGTATGTGTATTTGTGTATGTATACAGTGCATCAAAAGGAGCTAGATAACAAATGCAGGAAAAAATGCCACTGTTTACAGATATTTCGGAACAAAGAGATACTGTTTCTTAATAATGCACCAAAATCTCCAGGCAACACACTGCCGATGCAGAAGAACAAGACTCATTATAGTGGTCCTTTAACTCTTATTTGTTCTTTGTCCTATATCCAGTTTTATAGCAGCTTGAATTCTCTTACTTATTAACTGTGATTTTCAAGTAGGTGATTGGTATTGTCTCAGTTGATGCAGTTGTGCCTATTATTTCCTTGAGCTAGTTTCACAAAAAATCACCTTAGTCACAAGGATTTGTCTAAACCTTTATTAAATATCTTCTATGCATTTTTTCCATGGAAGATAAAATATACTTGCTTCTTTAAAATTGTGTTTGATTGTTACAAGTAGAAAGTAGCTTGATGGACAGAAAGTAACGGAATACTTTATATATTTTTTTACTGAATAGAATAAATTAGGGTGTGCCTACAAAAGAAGGTCAACTGGAGGTTTTAACAAACGTATCAATTAATTGTTATTTTCAGTTAATATTACATTAGACTTACAGTTCACTTTTTTTCAGCTATGATGATTTTTCACCATTTCCTGTTCCAGAAATGTTGTGTAGGTTTGGCATGGAAGTTAATGTACAGACATTTTTGTTTTTCTGTTGTTTTGTTTTTTGTATCACTAGGCATGGTTGGTTGACCTATTTCATAACAATTTTGAAAAAGCAAAACCAATTGGAATAGCACTTCACCAACATAATTTCCATACTGCTTTACATCTGGAGCATTACGCTATCCTCCTAAAATATCGCCAACAAAAAAAAGTAATGGAAGTGCCAAGAAATTCCAATTAGAAAACACTTTTACAATCAAAATGTACTGAGATAAAAACATGCAAAAAATCACACCTTCTAATTGCCAACTCACACTATTGTATAGAAAGCAGGCTACACCCTTCAGTGAGTTTTACAAACAAGTTAAAAACCAACAAAAAAATATTTGTGTTATATATGTACACAGTTTGAAGAATAGTGTGGATCGTGGCTACTTTAAAGTTCTCAAATAAATATACATATTCATTGATGTGCCATAATCTAAAAAAACAAACAAAAGAAATCAGTGTTCTATGTTGAATGCATAAATTGCAGGGGCGGCTGGTGCATAGGGGAAAATGGGCAACCGCCCTCCCAAAATGAATGCACTGACTTAATACCCCCATCACTTACTTAATTGTATAATTTATATAATAAAACAATAAAAACGTGTTTTATCATGTTCAATATTCAGTTTTTTTTAATACACAGAACCCTCTGTGCTGCAGTTAAACACACTTATCACATCTAGCCCCCTGCTGGTGACTTACCTAGTAATACAGATCAGGATACATGTGAGAATAAAAAAATAAAAAAAACAGTCACAATGCTAACTATTCCCAAACTGTGCTCTAACTGTTATCATATGGGACTACAGCTCTCATAGTCCCCTGGAAGTGAATACATTGGTGCAATCTCAATAAAGTTTATTGGAAAAAAAAACAACTCACAGCTCACAGTGCATGCAGATAGACGGATCTGCATGTTAAGGTCCAGTTTTCTCAATACTCTGGTGGCCTTTTTGATTCTGACTACCCTGCTCCACACACCAAGCTTGTGACCTGTCTGCCACTACCCCAGCCTATACCAGACAGGATAAGCTGCAGAACTCAGGTGAGTCCAGATCCCTCTGTGTGTCTTGCTGTTGTTGTTCTGTCCTTCAGTCGTGTCTGACTCTCAGTGACCACATGGATGCAGCACACCAGGTACATGTGTCTGTGTTTCTGGTTGTGCTTTTCCATATGGTTTTCATGGCAAAGATACTGGAGTGGGTTTGCAGTTCCAACTCCAGTGGACTGCATTTTGTGTGACCTCTCTAAAATGACCTGCCCAACTTGGGTGACCCTTCATGATATAGCTCACAGCTTCATTTAGGTAACAAGCCCCTTCACCATGACAAGGTAGCGATCCAGAAGGAGTCCTGTGTTTTAGTCTCTCTCTCTCTATGTCCATCTGTACTTATAAGGAGAGGGTTTACTTACTTTTGGGGGAGATATGTATATTTATATATGTGTGTGTGTATATATATATAGGTGTGTATATGTGTATATATATGTGCGTGTGTATATGTTTATATATATATATATATATATATATATATATATATATATGTGTGTGTGTGTGTGTGGGAAGGAGCAGAATTAGAAATATATGCTAATTAGCCACTCAAATATGTTTTTTTGCAACTTAATATTAATTATATAAAGGCAGCCTATAAACGAAATATTTTTTTAATAATTTTTACCCACACAAATATTGATTCAAATATATTTTTTAAAGATAATAATGTTTACATGGAGGGAGAAACAAAACAGTACTGAGTCATGCAGAACCAACTTGGGGTGCAACTTTCTTGTTCTGGTCTGTTGTTGGTGAATTATCACCCTGTCCTTCTGCAGGTGCAAGGCGTTCCTCCCACGTGCTGTTTAGTCTGTGTTTGTTTAATTAATCTATTTGCTCATTTAACAAATTATTGATGTATTATGCAGTTTTACTCTCTCAGTATATTTGCTGCTATCATATTATCATTATTGGCTCAATCATAAAATACCTGACCTAGGCTCAGAGTGATAGAGGTGTATGGAGATGGGAAGATGGTGATGGTGGTGTGTGTGTGGGGGGGTATTGAGGGAGGGAGGAGAGGGGTAGAAGGAGAGATAGATAGAGAAGGAGAGAGAGGGATAGAAGAAGAGGCATATAATCTATATCTCTAACTTTCTATCTCCCTCACTCTTTATCCCTTCCTCTCTCTGTATCCCTTCCTCTTTAACTCTCTATCCACCTCTCTCACAACCCCCCTCCCACTCTCTATCTCTATCCCTGTCTTTCTCTATGGGATCACTTTTGTGGGTTGAGACTGTGTCACTAGCCAGGGTCTATAAATGTGGTGTTAACATGTTGTGAAGGGAAGGGGTTTATTCTGGTGGGTGGAGTCAATGTAAGGGGAGGGGCTAGGTCTCTGTTTTCCGCCCAACAAGTTGGAAAGTCACCAGCCGCCACTGATAAATGAACTCTTGTGATGTACCAATATTTACATTTGTGTATTGTGGGGCAGTAATTACTGCTTAATTTCAAGCACCCAGGAGCCCTATTATGTGTCAGTGCCTTTTAATCCTTCCATGCTGATCCTCCATTTGTCATAAGGAAAAGAAAACAGAGGCAAACATAGTACAGGTATACCCCGCTTAAAGCTACCCCATTTAGAGCTGATTCGCTATAGAGCTGTTTTTCTTGTCAGACCCCTTTTAATGCTAAGCTCTCTGATTCTATATAGCACTGCCTCGCTATAATGCTGTTTTTGCCTGCCGGGCCCCTTTTAACGCTCTAATTCACTATACCACTGTTTTTTTCTCCAAAGGAAACAGAATCCGGGAAGACCCAGAAGTTTCAACATCAATAATTTTAAGTGTATATGTCTGCTAATTTTCAGTTTGTGTTAGTGTTATGTTTGCTGTTTCTTTAAAGTTCACATAAAACAAAAAAAGTTTTAAATTTCAATTGAAATTGTGTGTTTTTTCATGAGTTCCCCTATCCCTATCTTCCCCATGTTTAGAGCCATTTCGCTTAGCACTCCTACTGCTTGGAACCTATCTACAGCGTTAAACGAGGTATCACATATTATAATTGTCCAACTCCGATTCGTCGTCACGCTGTGGTGCGTACCACTTAGCAATGAGCGCCACAGGCAGCGAGGCGAGCCGTTAAACCGTACCACTTTGCCGATCAAACGACTGCGAGGCGAGCCGTTAAACCGTAGCACTTTGGCAATGAGCGCCGCACGTGCTCATTGCAGGCGAGCCTCGCCTAGCGAGGCGAGCTGTTAAACCGTAGCAATTTGGCAATGAGCGCCGCAGGCGCTCATTGCAGGCGAGCCTCCCGTAGCGAGGCGAGCCGTTACGTTAAACCGTAGCACTTTGGCAATGAGCACTGCAGGCGCGATGAGATGAAAAAAATTACAAGATAAGCGGCGGAACCAAAACATTTAAAAAAAACACTAAATACACACTAAAAAATAAAAAAAAGGTCACATACAGCATGGGGAACCAGGCAGGACGTCTGGGAGTGAGTTGGAACTCCAATTTACATTGATTTAGACGAGTTACAGAGATCGAAAATCGGCTAAGCAAGAAAAAATGGCCGCCGGAAAAAATTAAAACGAGGCTATACTACTACGAACTGCGTAAAACACAGCCACAGATGTATGTGTTTGAAAAACAACGAGACAAAGGATGCGCAATACCCGCACAATGAGTAAAAAAAGACAGTAGCGAGTGCATTTTACGAAACGCAATTACAGATTTACGCATTAACACAGATTTAAAAAAAAAAAGGGACAAATGTAGCTGAGTCATTTTGTGTTGCAAACAAATTTCACAACATTTAATTTTTATTGACCGTCATTTTTTGACGGGCAAGTCGCTAGTAACTGTATAATAATGCCACACAATTCCATTAGTATAAATTAAATCAAGCTAAACTTTAGATCCATATAACTCACTCAAATGTTCACAAGTTCTTAGATGCCCTCCTGCTTCTGTGTTTGACCATCTCTACGCATATTGCATGTTACGTTTTAAATCGTAGCGCGTAACTCAGATTTTAGGACTTGCAGCTACTAAATTAGCCCTGTAACGCAGCCCGCAGACGCCTTGCGTGTTAAGACGCAGCCGGGCCACAGAAAGCCTACGTGTTGAGCAATGCTGAACTTCGTGTCCATAAATCCTTTGATCTGTCAAGCCTGAAACCAATACGTTTCCAATTGAGCTATTAAATTGCAAAGAAGTCACTCGCGAGCAAGCCCGTAACATGCAAATGGAGCCCTAAGGGCAACGTGTGCTCAAGAGAACCCGCAAGGAGGGTAAGGTTCAATACATAGCACTTTGACTGAAAATAAAAACACACTACTGTAGTAATATTAAAAGGGAAAGTGATGTTAGGTCTTAGAATTAATAGCACAAAATTCTCAAGCCCGCAAATCGGCTCAGAAAAATACTTAATTTCATGTATATCATTTTTGTGTTATATCGATCCCAGCAATCAATATGTTAATACATATACTGTAACTCTCATGTGATAGAATATCATATGTGGCTTAATTTATATAGCATTATAACTGGAATGTGGGTTCGCTCATAGCTCGTAATTGAACCCGGCAGGACTTTGAAATCCATCCTCCATTTTCTTGTGACGCAATACTGACAATCTCTGTTTCCATTGGCTCCATCTCAAACCGTAACTACAGGCTTGCTTAATTGATTACGTTCTAGCATGCAAATCCGATGGCCAACAACTGGTTTACGGTTTTGCGTCTCCAGCTCGTAGCTCGTATCCTCTCTAATTTAATAGCACCGTATGTCAGGGAAATTTCAAGTCTGCAGCAGTTACGAGCTACACGTTGGAGTTACTGGCTTGGAATTTAATGTGGCCCTATGTCATCAGCCTGGAACCTGGATTCACCAGGATGCCATTGTTTACAGCCCCACTCAATGAGTTTCACCAACTATCATGAGCTTCGTCTGGAGTGTAAAGAGCACCCTTGAAATCCCTCGAAAACACAAAAACATCAATTCTAAGGCCCAGATGTGATGTATTGCTTATGGTTTATCACCTTGAATCTCATCTTTCTTTTATTAATAAGTACAACTATCCAAGGAAGATGACCTATAAAAAAAACTCTTTGTTGCATGACTCATAATGTCCCATCCCTAATTCCAGTCTGTGCTGCAGAAGGCTATTCAATTGCTGACAAACCCCTCTATTTTGCCATTAGCATCTCTGGATTGTGTATAGTTCTTGTCAGTCCAATAACTCCTTCCCCCAAAGATGTATATAGTTACTGATTCAAATAACTGTTTCTCTCTTAAACTGAATTTGATTGGCAAACTATAATTCAGTATCTTTAATATTCTATGAGATAGCTGATAACAGGTGACTGGGCAATGCTGCTGAGCAAGTAACATGAATAGTCTATTAAGTTACTCATATAAGTAAGTAAACATATCATATGAGCTTGTTATGTAGAGAACTAAAGTGATAATCATAAACTTGTGGTTGACATTGTCCATTTACTGCAGCATGAATAATGAGTAGTAGGTCCAAATTAAGCTTTTTATTAGTTAACATAAGACTGTCATACTAACATAACAATTTTAGTAATCACAGGCTGTAAGAAGGCAAACTTGGTTATCTGTGCTTTTTAATGTCAACATTAAATGCCATTTTACACTGTAGCATTGACACACTCTTTAAATTACTCTAAAAAATAGAATTATCTGGGTGTTCTTTGCCAACCTACTACCACTAGTGCTCTACTGTATTAAATATTTTTTCCTAAACCCTATACTCCCTGTCTCTCAAATAATGTCATATACAATATATTATGTTCCATTGCGAGTATAAGGATCTTAGTTGCACGAGTAGGATCAAGTGCAGTAAATAATGAAGATCCAGAGACAGAAGCAAGGTTAAACAGTCCAAAATCAAGCTCTGACAGTTCAGATTAAATAAACAGTTAACAAAGCAATGGTTATTACAGGAGACAACCAAGAAAGAGTCAAAGACAAAACCAATGGTCAAATGCCAGATCAGAATTCTGTACTTTATTGAGAAAAGGAATCAGTTAACTCAGCAAAGTTCACATGCACTCTAATTTATATAGCATATTTACACATTACATGACACACCAGGACACCCTGAAAGTCAGACCAGACAAGGTTCAGGCAGAACACACTACACAGGTAACACAGACAAGCTGCAGCCAGATCACTTAATGTGAATAAATCAGCTACAACCATCTGAAGTGCTTCAGAGCTCTCTCTGCATGGCAGTAAAGTACTTTAGATAATTATTGTTATTATTATTATTTATAAAGTGCCAGCATTTCCTGCAGTGCTATTTGCAAATTAGAATAAAGTACAGTTGGTAAAATTAGCAAATTACCTACCATACAAAAATTGTAAGTTAAGTTGGTACAATACAAGTGGGTCAGCTGACAGCTTGATAATACAGTGTTGAAGTTCTTGTCTAAAACATAGAAAGTAATGGTGGTGTGCAGGGGCGTAGAAACTGGGGGCGGGATGGGGGGGTTAAATTACCTCCACATTATATGAATAGGGGACATAAAATACTGAAATTAAAGCATGCATTACCAGAGGAGCAGTATGCCTCTCCCATGAATGCTTTGACCAGGAAAGCTTTTCAACAACCCTGGAGGATGCAATTTTTGCACCTGTCTTTGTTATGTTTTTTTCTAGTATTCACTTTTCCCCATCTCACTTCCTACCTTCCCTCTGAGCCTTCTGCTTTTTGCTCTTCACTTATTCCTCTTCCCTTGGAGGGTAGTGAGGAGGGAGGAAGCCTGTGTTATGCAGTGATATGATACTGAGAAGGGATGCAGTGATATGATAGTTATACAGTAATATGATCATTATAAAGTAATATGGTAGTGAGAAAGGAAGAAGCCTGTGTTATGCTGCTATATGATAGTAAGGAGGGAGGAACCCTGTCTTATGCAGTGACATGATAGTGAGATGGCAGTAAGCTTATGTTTTGCAGTGATATGGTAGTAAGGTGGGGGAAGCCTGTGGTCATGACCACTGCTTCAATTGGGCTCGGCCAGAGCCTAGTTTTGACTAACCCAGCGGCTCGTGTGGGTTATTGTAGATACCCTTGAAAGCAGGGATACACAGAGACCATTATTTAAGCACCACACAGGACCAAGGAACCACCAGAACCAAGATAGCAGGACTGCAGAGTTACCGACTGCAACCCTAATCAATAAGATGCAGCATCAATAACCCCAATGCATAGGTTTACCCCTTCCTCAGAATGAGTCATTCACTTAAATTATGTATATCCAGACTGAACACTCTTTATTAGCAAGGACAACTCATATTTAAAATGGTCACAAACAAAAACATTATCTTAGCCACTGCCAAAGCTCTCTTTTCCCCCACCTCACCCCACATCAAAGATAAAAGAGTCTCCTTTCTTGCCCTTCTGTATATGGCAGGGAGCATCTGCTAATCAGCTTACCCCCCTTGCTCTCTCAACTCTCTCTAAACTGTTAGGCCTTTTGATCTCCTGTTACCTGGGAAGAAATAATTGACATGTCTGTGTCTTGTTAGTCTCTCCTCTGGGAGGGAGGCAGGCCAAATCGTCCGGGGGTGATATAGTGCATCTCTACCCTACCTTCCTGTATAGGGCCAACACTTAAACTGCTGGAAATGTTCTATTTCACAATCAGGTAACCCCATAACTGGACCTGTCTTTCCCCAGAGACCCCGATAATAAATGTTATTAAATTCCCTGGGCAAAATGCAGCATTTAGTTACAAAACCTGCTATGGGGATTCTCATACTTAACATTACAGTTATACCCCAGGCAACAGGGCAATAACAGTCATTGTTAACCCAGGGACCCCCATATTTTAACAATCCCCAATAGTCCAGTGGGCCCTCCTGAATATGACACCCGTGTTATGCATTGATATGATAGTGAGTGGGAGGAAGCCTGTGTTATTCAGTGATATGATAGTTGAATAGTACATTAACAAAACATAACAGTAGATTGCAAGCCATCTATGACTACAGAACAAATACATTTCTGTGTTTTCCCCAGATTTTTGTCTGCTTTGCATACATATTATTATATGTATTTAATAACAAGAGGGACATTGGGACATGTCAAGCAGCATAGACCCTTATGTAGCATCTCTTGCTCTCTTCTCTCCCTCTTATCTCTTCTGTCTTCTTCCTCTAGCCTCTCCCCTCCTCTCTTTCCCTCTCCTTTTCTCCCGCTCTCTAGATCTTTCTCTCTCCCTTTCTTTCCTTTCCCCTTATCTCTCACTTCATTCTCAACTCTTTTCTCCCCCCTTATTTCTTCCTTATCTCTTTCTGTTTCTTCCTTTTACTTTCACTCTATCTCTCCCATGTCTGTATATTTGTTTTTCTGTTGTCTTGCCTCCCCCCTAAAAAAAATACATTGATATGATGACAGATAACTAAAAAGGCCCTTCTAGCTTGCCCATTCTATCAACACAAAAGTCTGGCTTATTAAGCCCCAAGGTGAACTTATGCTTATCCCAGACATGCATCACTTTCTTAAATCTGTTTGACTCTACCATTTCCACTGGAAGGCAATTCCAGTTATCTATGACTCTTTCTGTAAAGTACCACTTTCTTTTCTTTTTCTATTTCCATTCTACCTTTCTTGCTCTACTCTCAATTTCTCTCTCTCTATCTTCCATTTGTTATTTTGCTCTTTGGATAAGTACCATTATCTTGATATTCTAACAACTTATGTTCATATTGTGTAGTGCACCACTATTATATTTTTTCGTTATACTTGGTTGGTTGGCCTGAACTCTCTTCCATTGAAGGCCACATGTCCTGGGAATAATGTTGAATTGCAACACTCAGGGACACACTTCTTTTCTCTTTAATCTTTGTCCCCCCATAATTTGTTTGGGCTCCTACACCCATAGTGATGTGAGAGACATGGAGGTGACAAATGCAATATGGCAAAGATCAAGGCAGTTGGCTGATGCAAGTGGAGGTGGTTATGTGTTATATTGTAGGTTGTCAGCAATTTCTTATACAACTGTGCATGTTAAGACTGAAGTTGGGGGTACTCCAACAGTCAGTGGGAGTAGGGAAGATGAGGTGCTAGAGAAAGAGACACCATATGTTAGACTTGCTAAATGTAAACCACGAGAGGACTGTGTCATGAATGCCAAGGGAGTGAAGAATTTGGATAAGTAGAGGATGATCAACCATCAAAGGCAATTGAGAGATCCAGGATAATTAATATAGAGAAGTGACCCTTTGACTTTGTGGTGAGCATGTCATTAGTAATGTTTATGAGAGCTGTCCCTATGGAGTGTTGGGGCCAGAAGCCAGACAAAAGTGGGTCAAGAAAAGAGTTTGAGCAAATGAAATGAGTTAAGCGGGTGTAGACAAGTTGCTCGAGGAGAGATATAGGGAAATAGTTGAATGTGGAATTTGGGTTAAATGAGGGTCTTTTAAGGATCAGTGTAATTAAGCATGTTTTGAAGATGATAACAACTTGTCAGTGTTTATGAAAAGGTTGAATAGATGTATGAGAATTGAGATAAGTGTCACAAGAAGTGAAGGGATTAGCTGTGATAGAATAGGATCAAGTGGGTATGTTGTAAGGTGAGAGGTTGATAGAAGACCAGAGATTTCATTCTCAGTTACTAGATTAAACAAGCCCGTTGTAGTTGGTTTGGTGAAATGCAAAGGCTCAATGTAATTGGTTTGTTGAATGGATTGCATGAATGAGCCAAGTTGAGAGTACAGTTTGTTCTGGATATAATCAAGATTATTTGTAATCGTAAAGTCTTCAATTGTGAGGGAAGAAGGGGTAGGAGGTAGGGGTGGGCAAAGAAGAGTGTTGAATGTAGACAACAGACAAACAAAATATAAATAACATAGTATACCCATACGTCAAGTATTTTTAGATTGCAAGCAAATAAACTACTCCCTGATATTAGGGTGGAGAATTAGCCAGCTAAAATTCCATAGATAAAAAAGTGAGTATAATGGAGACATTTTCTCGTTAGCAATAGGTTTATATCATATATGTACCGTGCACCTAATATCAGTTATTATATAAAGTATTAAGTCATTCTACTACTGCATGTGGCAGAGTGATGAGTCAGACCAGTAATGCCCAACCCAGGTTTTCATGAAACCACACCAAAATGTAGGGATAGTCCTGTTTAAATCCAACTAAAATACTTATGCCTCATATATATTATTCAACAAGTGATATAATCTATAATTGTATATATCTACAATTTACACTGAATATAATATGAAAACAAACACAAGTAACATACTGTTGGAATATAAGTTTCAAAAGATGTAGGTATCTTTGGGGCAAAATATAAAAAAAATAGAGATATAGGACTTCATATGCAATAAACCATATCCTGTCACTGCATGAAAGTTTGTAGCCCATTTAATTCGTCATGGTATCTGCTACTGCTGCAAGGTGTCTTTTTGAAGGAAATTGCTTATTAAATATGGACCATAGTTTTCAAAGCTGTCATCCTCTCTATGATTTCTCCTTTACTTTAGGTATAATACCTCTAAGCAGTAAAACAAATCAAACATCATGTTTAATAGATTGCATCTTAGTGATATAATGTAATTTCATATCAATTTGTTGTAGTTAAACAACACACAAACCTTTTCTATATTAAATTCTAACTATTGCATGCCAAAACTTAAAAGTGTTTTGTTCCAATTAGTTTCTCTCTATTTTTTTTTTGTTAAACCGTATTTGAAGGCATATGTGCATTCTCGTTCATCAAATATATTTTATTTTTCATTCATCTAACACACAGCCTTATTAAATTGCCAATCGGCCAAATGAATAAGGCTCTATATAAGCACAGAGCAAATTTTTTTACAGAAGTTTTTAGTTAGTGAACTTCTATCCAAAGCAAGGTCTTCACTAACTAAAAACTTATGTAAAAAAAATATGCTCTGTGCTTATATAGAGCCCTATTCAATTGGCCAAATCGCAATTTAATAAGGCTGCTAATTTGTACTGTGATAGCAAAAGGATTATGCAAATATTCAATGAAGAAAAGCAGTAGGTTTTATGGCATTCTACCAATATTTATCTTAGTTTTTAACATACAAGATCGTTTTTTTCCATGTGAATGGAAGAGCACCAAATCTACCCCATTATTGTTTTCCTTGGATGTTTTATGTATCTAGACAAGCAATTCTAAAAAAAACAACTCAATGTTTACAACATTTATATATAACATTTTATTTTTCACAAATATGTATGCCTATTGTATGCATATTCTTTTGCATATGCATACAATAGGCAAGCATCAGCAGGATTATTTGGAAAGGATTAATGGTACACATAGGATTTCCTGGTGGTCCAGTGCAGGTTTGGGCTTGATCAGTACCTGGATGGGAGATCACCTAGGAATACCAGGAGCTGTATGCTGTGGCCCACTGGAGAAAGATCTGGCAAACAGTCCAGTATCTCTGCCACGAAAAGCAAGTGGATCAGCATGGTGTGTTGCGGTCCATGAGGCTACAAAGAGTCGGATATGACTGAAAGACACAAACACAATGGTACACACATCACTAATTGTAGTTATTTTAACTTGAAACCTAAGACTTAAGAACACAGAACAAAAAAAAATAAAAAATATAGAAAGAAAGTTATACTATTACTAACTGATCATCTATGAGTCATGAACTCCATACATATTTCAATCAACTTAATTACAATTTAGACCTCCTTCACATCATATTGTAATGCCAGAATAGAAGTTTGAAATTTATATTTTTGATAACAGCACAATCTGCACCACGATGTTTCACCAAACAGAGTATAATATTTTATTACAAGCAATGAAAAACCATCATATTCTAAAGATTAATAACATACCACAGAGATAGTTTAAATATATATATATATATATATATATATATATATATATATATATATATATATATCTTTATGAATATCTCAACCTATTGCAAAGTACAATTAATGACTGAAATTATTACTGGAGCAAAGGAAGCACTTCAAATATAAATCAAACACATAGGGAAAATATATTAATGAAAATAGTAAATAATAAAATAAATGCTAGCCTAAAGCATTAATGATACTGTGTATATGCCTTTAAATAGTAATTTTATTTGCAGTAAAGTATTTTTGTAGCTGCTTTTCCTTTTTCACAAGCATACAGAACCTCCCTTAAAGGCATATCTAAACTTCCTGGATTATGAATGCATCTGAGAATAATCTGTAGTGTATGCAAACATTTTTTTGCATGAAAAAATACCAAAATAAACTTGTACAAACTCACCCTGATGTTTGCTAAATCATTTCAGTTTGCAAGTTGAGTCTTTTGTTAGTTTACACCCCTGAAAATCCATGCTAAGATTAGCATAAAATTCATAATTCGTTTTGGCCAATCAAGAGGAAGCAGAAGTTAGCTAATATATTTGTATAATACTCTTGGGTTCCTGTGTTGCAAAGCAACCCAGGATATGTAGTCTCTCTCTCTTATATGTCCTTGTGCTCTGATTCAACTGTGAGCTCAGAACCCACCCAACCATGTCATTCCATCCTGCAGAAAGTACTTCCTTTGAAAGGTCAAACTTTGTAACTGGCTGCTTTCCTGTATGTACTTTTTTACGTAAACTTCCTGTGGGTGTGCAAAGCTGGATTTTAGTTTCCTGCATATGACTTTGTAAGTACACTGAACTTATCTATATAACACATATCTTTCTGATAATCCCTGCGTGTTTCTTACCAAACATTTGATACTCAGGAAACCTATATATACCTTTAATATAAAGATATCGATGAGCCCAAATCATTATTAGGTAATATAGGATGATGTTGAGTTTGTTTACTAGGATATGCAAAGCAACTATTGTAATTTTATAACATGGTACCCCATACAACATTTATACAACTACTTTTATAGAGCTATTTAGAAAAAAATCTAAAATAATAAACTATTTTAATAATAAACAAAAATTAATTTAAAATGAATGACCTGCCACAGTCTGCTTTACGAGTAAAAACAAGAAATGCACACAAATGGAATTAATAAAAAATCAACTATACTGAGTAAAAAATAGAGGACAGAACAAGTATCCTTTAATTGTAAGTGCACACCCTAGGCCCTGGTAACAATATAGAGCAAAACAAATCTTTTGATAAAACTTAACATTTATTAAATAATTTTAAAAGTATTAAAATGTAGGAATTCTGACGAGATGGATTAGGTAGGGGAATGAGGAATTTTAAGGACTTCCTAGTAATAGGTTTAAATAGGAAGGATGGAGATACTGAGTAATCCTTCTTCTTCTGTATGTCTCACATATTGTTTGTTTTCTGTTACACATTTATAAAAAGCTGACAGGGCTCTACGCACTTGTTTGTATTTTGTGTCTATTTATTAATATTATTAAGTTGTTGCCCTTGACCCACACATTTTTTATTTCCCAGCAGTCATGAAATTCTTAAAATGAAACTTTAAAAAGTGCAATGCAATACGATATCCTGAATTACAAAGTATTAAAGAATGTGTTTTTTTTTCCCAGCTGCAAGGTTATTAGGAAAACAACAGTAACTTTCCATAAAATGACAAAAGAATGAAATATGTAAGTGACGATGAGTTCATTGCCAGAGATTTATAATTAGTTTATTCTTCAAATATTAATATAAAAGAAATAAACAGCATGGCAGCTCAGCATGTGGAACAATTAAATTGTAATTTTGCTAACAAATAAATTGACACTAGTAACAGATTCTTTGATTTCCATGTTTTACGGGGGAAAAAAAACAATTTTGCATAATATGAAATCAGCTCAGAAAGTTGCCTCATTGTGACAGCTTCCTCAGTTAATCTATGGAAAATGTAAGTGCTGAGATCCCAAGGACACATTGCATATTAATATATGCAGAAGCAATTTGATGTGGCATTATTAATAGTCAATGTCTAAAAAGTGCTGATGGCACGTTAAGTAAGTAGGGACAAAATGAATAGGGGAAGGAGATAGCAAAGTCTTAGTAATGCAGTACAATACAAAACCATTCATATTACTGCTATTGTTCTGTTATAGTGTGGTTTTCATTCCAAAGTAATTTTAGATTTGTAGTCCATCAATTTGGTGACATGGTGAACATGAGAAACTGTAGATTCAATGGAAAATAGCCATTATCTCACAGACTTGTTTTAAATGGTGTCTCATTTGCTATCCAGTTGAAGGGTTTTGTTGTTCAGACGTTCAGTCCGACTCTCTGTAACTGCATGGACCGCTGCACTCCAGGCACATTCATTATCTCTCTGATTGTGCTTATCCATGAGGTTATCTTGGCAAAGATACTGGCGTGGATTGCCAGTTCCTTCTACATTGGACCGCAATGTGTCTGACCTCTCTGCTATGACCTGCTCATATTGGGTGACCCTACATGGTATAGCTCATAGTCTCACTGACATACACAAGACCCTTTACCAAGACAAGGCAGCGATCCAGAAGGGGTTAAGGGTTTTAGGGACCACTAAATGCACTTTTCAAGCACAGGCGGAACTAATAGAAAATAAACAGGCAACTAAGCTCTAAGAGTAAAATCCAGAATGAGTTATTACAATTTTTTATTATCGTTTTAATAACCGTTATTGGACTGCTTGCACTTAGATGTTTACCTTCCTTTTATATGGGCAGTACACTTCTGTATTTAAGATGTTGCAAGAGCAATGGTTATAATTTGAATTATTTAGATGTATCTTATAAAAGAGAAGGATATTGAACACTATTATGTGCAGTATGTGTATTACATTAAACATCATTGTTATTCAGTAACATATTATTTACCATAATGAAAAAGGGATCACATAAAATCCATATCTGATAAGGATATATATTATTGTAAAGATACATTTAGTGTAAATGACCATACTGTATTTTAATCGATAATAATGCAAATTCAACTATATTTGCTGCTCAGTCACATGCATTTGCTACTCTATTCTATCCCACTTGAAATTATAAGCAATCTGTACTAATATTGCTTAATATTTAAAAAATATTTGAGGATAAGGTTCACACCATTTGAAAATGGCTTGCTGAGCACACTTCACATGGGCTAAAATGTGTTTGGCTAATTTTCCCTAAAATACTGTAAATAAACTTTCACCTTCAGCTATTACTTAAAAGTTCATGAGAAGGTTCGCGAATCTAGTGATTTGAGTAAGATTTTCTGTTTTATTGCTTCATTTATTAAAGGGCCATTTTCCTCACTGTAAGTGCTCTTTATGGTGAAAGCAAAAGGTTGTATGTTAAAATGTTTTTTTTTTTTTAATTGTACTAATAACAGCTAAACATCTAAAGTTTATCTAAAGTCTATCCTGCCTACTTGGCTGTTAAATGAATAATAACAACCAACTGCAAGATGAAGATAGTGATTGATAGTAATTGCTCCATGGACCCTGGACTGCACTGACCAATTAACTCATAGCTGACCTGTTTAGGTGATTCCAGCATTCAATGCTCTGCACAGAAAGATTTCTTAAGGGTTAACTTTTTTTATTTTTCTCACTACACAGTGCTGTAGCTGCAGGTCTGGCAGTGAACAGTCAGTGACACATGTAAGCACAGATTTTATTTCATTTGATTCCTCAGTGAAACATGCATGTATTTTAAAATTTTAAAAAGTATTTCAACATGTTTTTAGAGGATCTTTACCGTGATGTGGTCCAAATTGTTCTGAATTAAGTGGCCCTTTAAGCATTATCAATAGTGTGAGTTCATTATTTAGAACTTTCCCTACATATGTTATTTTCAGAATGAGTACAGGGATTTTTTAGTACTCTAACACAAAACATTAAATCCTATGAAATATGACAATACACTATCCTTTTAGTATATTTCTCTCCACTTAGAAATTCAATGCTGAACAAAATTGCAAATGTAGAAATGAAACATAATAATGAGCTTAGCAAAGAGGTCCCAAACATTTTAGCAGCAAAACTATAATCATCTGATTTTTCACATTAAAGTAATACAGTTTGATAAACCTGCTACACATTTTGTCCAAGTTTTCAGCCAAGATTCTTTAAATGGACAGATTATCTTTAGTTTATTTAGGGACAATGTGTTCTGAGAATTTCCTCGACCCTTTAGCATTTTCATGTTTTATTTTAACATAGTCTCAAGAAAAATACCAAGAGAGTATAACATTTTGGGGAGAGAAATAGCAGAATTCTGTTTTTATAGTTGCACTGAAATTAATGTGCAGTGTTAGTTTAAATACATGAAACCCTTTATTGACAATACAGGTTAGTTAGCATACAAATCATTCTATGCAAAAATGCATTGTAACCAAAAGATATTCTGATGTTTAGCTAATAAAAATAGGGCGGGAGCAATTCAAATACTCAATTCTGATCAGAATCCATTAAAATAGTAAATAAGTGGAGTCATTCATCAGATGAAGAGCTCTGTTAGTTTAGTGTATTTTTTTCTTAGAGCGGCACATCTTTTTTTAGGTGGAAGCCACTACTTTGGGCTGAAGATAAGGATCCAGGGTCTTTAATCAGGAAAAGAAAAGACTACTTCAAGCAACACTGATGTGCCTGCTTTATCCAGAGTTGAAGATTGAGGACCAGGGTCTCCATGATCATTGCTGGAGGTCATCAGGGGGAGGGTAAGTATAATTTGCCCCCCTACAGGTGTAGTTTTATATTTTATGGTAGTGTATTTTTTATTTATTTATTTTTTCTGTAATTCTTTTTGATTTTTTATTCTATTTTTATTCTTTTAAATACTTTTTATTGTATGTAATATTTTTTTTTTGGGTGTAGTGTTAGGAATTATTGGGGTCCTTGTGGACTCCCATGGGAGGATAGGTGCCGTGGGAATCCATAGGGACCCCTATGGTAGTAGTCAGGGTGCCATGGAGGTACATAGGGACCACCACAGTAGGGGGTTAGGTTCACCCATGCTTATAGTATGGCAATCAAGTATACCATGGGAGTTCATAGGGGCTCTAATGATATAGGGGTAATGTTAGGTGACACAGGGATTCATCAGGACCCCTATTGTTATAGTTTGCAATACCATAGGGGTCCATAGAGATCCCAGTAGTATAGGAGTTAATGCAAGGTACCATGGCATTCATAAGCACCACTATGGAAATGGTTTTCATTTTAGTTGCTGTGAGGGTCCCTAGGGACACCCATAGTCATAGTTAGAGCCCCTACTGGGACCCATAGCCACCCCACAGCACAAGGGGTGGGGGAGGGGGCCTGATAGTCCCACAAGGTTTTGAAGGGAATCCTACAGGATACCCAGGCCCATAGGAAGTAGTGGGTCATAGGCAGAGGGATCATGAACCTCCTGTATTATATTTTATATTGTTATGGGAAGGGGTATAGATAGATAGATAAATAGATAGACAGGGATATCAGCGGGCTGTTAAAACTAGTAAAGTGTGTTATCACTAGTTAGTAGGTAATATTCCGTAGCTATGGGACTGCTAGACTGCTCTGAGTTTTAGCAAGGCAGTGGTTGTCTTGGAGGCGTGTTTGGGGTCGTTACCATGTTGGAATACTGCCCTGCGGCCCAGTCTCCGAAGGGAGGGGATCATGCTCTGCTACAGTACATGTTGGCACTGTGAACTGTAGCTCCGCAATGCCGGCAGCACTCATGCAGGCCCAGACCAAACATATATAGACACTAAAATGACGGGCAATGCTGTTTGCCACACAATGTAAAGCTTTTGCTACTCTGAGGACCTTCGACGCTCATTGCAAGCCTCTCATTTTTTGCCTTTGGCGCTTATCGAGTGGCTTGCAATGTGCGCCTTCGGCGCTCATTGAGGGCCTCTCCTCTCGTGTACTTTTGCTTCTCTGAGCGCGATATATATAACAGCAGTGTAAACATTTAAAATGTTTTAGTGCAGTGGAAAGTATACATTTTTATTTTCCATGACTAATTAATATTTATTAAATTAATGTATGTTAATAATTAATTCTGAATGAACAAATGTTTTAGGAAGTGCGAAGCATTAATGTATTGATAAAGTAACAGTGTAAAATATGCTATTTAGCGTATTTTATATATATGTATATTTTTTTTATAATAATTAATTAATTAATTATTTAATAAATTATTATGCTTTACCTATTTGTAATTAATATATCCAGCAATCAATATCCTGAAGAGCTAACAATCTCTTTTGATTTTCCTGCAGCATACAATGTACATTTGGACTTTTGCGGACCTGAGGTGTAAGTGTCAGCAATGTGCCAATTCTGCAGTTTAAATAGGCTGCGTGCACGAGGCCAAACCATTGGTTTAGTCGGGTAAAGTGCCATTTTAGATTCGTGATGTTATTATTTGCAAGTTAGTGTTGTAAATTGGCAGCTATTGTCTATGTGTTACGCTGCACGCAAGCATTTTCCTGTCTTTCTAATAGTGTATTTAGTACCTCATACGCTCCTGGGTAAAAGTGGTATGCATTTGACGGCGTGGTTCAGGGACGTGTAGCCTCGTTAACATTTTTTTGGGCCGCCATTTTTTTTCTTGCTTAGCCGATTTTCGAGTACCGGAACTTGACAAATTTGGCTTAAATTTGCATGCAACCTCACCACCAGATGTCCTGGCTGTCCCCCTGTGCTGCGTGTGAGTGTTTTATTTTATTTTTTGTTGTATTTTTTATTTTATTTTTGATTTGCGCGGTTCGGCCGTTAACTTTGTATTTTTTCAACCTCATATTTTTTTTTTTCTAAGTTCCACGCTCCACATTTCTGCGTTCCTGAACTGCTTGTAGCGTAAGGCAATCCCGCATTTTCTAAGTGCTTGGAGGCTAAGTCCTGTGTTTTTCAATGCGAGGCTCGCAGGAGCGCCTTCAACACTGATTTCTGCCTAAGTCCTGAATGTTTCAATGCCTCAACTGCTTGCCTCGCTTTGCGAGGCTCGCAGGCGATGACCGCCTTTGGCGCTCATCGGCCAAGTGCTCCAACCTCTGAAGACTTCTGTGATTTAGCGTCTCGCCTTGCTATGCGAGGCTTGCAAGCGTGACGACGAATCACAGTTTGACAATTATAATATGTGATATGTATATATGTGTATATTTACCTTCTGTAATATGTTGTGTTGATTCCCCCTATATGCATTTACCTGATGATGTTAGATGATGCCTCCACTCTCTCTGCATTGTTCAAACTAAGGTTTTAATCTAATATCAGTGTTTTTGTGCTCTTTATGCCTTATCTGTCATTTAGGGGTTATTTCAACTACCTTTCCTCAGTATAGATGTATATATAGATGCAGTGGGAGTGTCATGGTCTGGGCCTGCATGAGTGCTGCCGGCATTGGGGAGCTACAGTTCATTGAAGGAACCATGAATGCCACCATGTACTGTGGCATAATGAAGCAGAGCATGATCCCCTCCCTTCAGATACTGGGTTGCAGGGCAGTATTCCAACATGATAACGATCCCAAACACACCTCCAAGACAACCACTGCAGTGCTAAAGAAGCTGAAGGTAAAGGTAATGGACTGGCCAAGCATGTCTCCAGATCTAATCCTTATTGAGCATCCTAAAACGGAAGGTGGGGGAGTGCAAGGTCTCTAACATCCACCAGCTCCGTCATGTCATAATGGAGGAGGGGAAGAGGACTCCAATGGCAACCTGTGAAGCTCTGGTGAACTCCATGACCATGAGGGTTAAGACAGTGCTGGGAAATAATGGTGACCACACAAAATATTGACACTTTGGGCCCAATTTGGACATTTCCACTTTGGGGTGTACACACTTTTGTTGCCAACGGTTTAGACATTAATGGCTGTGTGTTGAGTTATTTTGAGGGGACAGCAAATTTACACTGTTATACAGGCTGTACACTTATTAGTTTACATTGTAGCAGAGTGTCATTTCTTCAGTGTTGTCACATGAAAAGATATAATAAATATTTACAAAAATGTGAGAGGTGTACTCACTTTTGTGGGATACTGTAACTAATACAAAAAGGAAAGGCGTACTTGCACAAGCTGAATATGCAGTAGAAAATGAGAAGAATGAACAAAAGAAAACTCAACACATTTGAAATGTATAATATGCAGAGAGAATGGTATACATATCACCTCAATTGCTGTCATTTGTTGTGTGATTAAGGGGAGATGTGGTCTTATATAAAGATTTTATACTATGTGATAACTAAACATATTTAAAACAATTCTAATTAGGCATGTGCGTTAGAAAACCCAAGGTTGCCAGGAAATCCCTACAATATAGAGTCCATGTCAAACAGATCTAACTATGTGTTATATAGAACAACTGCTTCATAAACAATAGCATATAAAGTGAGTTTGGAAGATATAAAGTCTGTCTATATATGACGTATATAACCATTGACGTATATATCATGATTTATCATGAGTATTATACTAACCAATATCATTGCATATGTTTTGTGGAAAAACTAGATTAATAACAGCCTCAGGGAATTGAGTCTTTTGTTGTGACAATGTTCTTTGGTCATTAGAGTTTGGGAGCAATACAAAATGTGTACATAAGTGAAACAAATGAAAAGAAGCTATGTTACGAAAGTAGGACATTGTTGGCATTTTGGACCTTGAGTGAAAGTGAAGGAGCAGTTGTAATAAGGGGAGAATTCTTGAATAACTTCTCCATTCCTGTAATATTCATTATTTTGAATGTACTAAGATTTGACACCTCCATAAGTACTCCATCACACACTTTTTCAGGACAAATGGCCCCATGGTGTATATTTATCAAACCTTGATAAGCAGAGTTAAATGGGCATGAATTTGCTTTTTGTTGCACTAGATAGATTGTACTTGATAATATGTCACAGTGTGTTTTCTTTTCTGAAGTTTAACTTTTTGGTGCTTGCCATGGGTTTTGGACTGGGGGTGGGGATGAGGGGGACAAATCCCCCCAGATTCCTCATTGTGTGTATGTATGAGTATAAACGCTGTTAAGTGTTCTGTGTATCAAGTAAGCTGTATCCCCCCAGAATTATTTTGGTTCCTTGCTCTCTGCCACTCTGCCAGCCAATGAGATCTATGGACTTAAGCATGCTCCCTACATTTCCTGTTAGTTTAAATGAAGTTTAAACAAGTTTAAGGATATGGAAGATTCTGGATTTCATTAGGCATATAATATACCATTGTAGGTCCTATCAAGTGTTTATAAGTAAATATTTTAATATAACTTGATTTTTTTATTTTCCAAGTTTTATCCTATTTTAAAAATATTTGCTCTTGAAAAACTTAATAGACTAAACATTTTTAGAATGTAGAATATAATACACCCTTATTGCTTTACCTTTTAGATGCAATTATGCTGCTGTGGAATCTACAATTTTGCTTTCTTCAGAGCAATATTCTGAGGTGGAACATTGAATTCTCACACAGTTTGACATCTAAAACTGCAAGTGCTTACAATAGCTCAATAGGTAAAAATGGTAGAGAGGGAAAGGGATGAATTAGTTACCCATGGGGGAGGAGAAGGGGGGAGGGTTTCAAAAGACAGTAGGGAGGTATTAATAGGGGTCTCAAATACAGTGGCAAGCACTTCACAACAGCAGAGCCATAGCAACATAAAGTGTATGCTTGCTAATGCAAGAAGTTTGCCTGGGAAAATGGGTGAGCTAGAATTATTAGCAGTACAAGAAAAATGTGGCTTAATAGGCATTACTGAAACATGGTGGGATGAATCTTATGACTGGACTGTTAATCTGGATGGTTATAACCAATTTAGAAAACATAGGGGAAATGGTAAAAGAGGAGGAGGGATCTGTCTGTATGTTAAGCCTGAATTTAAGCCCATAGTCAGAGAAGATATTTATGCTGGAACTAACGGCAACATTGAATCTTTGTAGGTTGAGCTAAATAGTGGAGGAGCTAATTCTAAACGTATATTGGTGGAAGTATGGTATAAACTCCCAAATATAATTAAAAGTGAGGATATACAATTACTGTTACAGACTGGAAATGCAGCTAAGCACGGGCAAGTTCTAATAACCGGAGATTTTAATTACCCTGGATAAATGAGACCAGCAGCTCAGCTAAAGGGAGCAGGTTCTTGAGTACACTCAGGGATCATTATCTGGTCCAGGTTATACAAGAGCCTACTAGAAATGGGGCCATCTTGGATTTAGTCATCACAAGTAATATTGATATAATATAAAATGTTAAAATAGGGGAACCCTTGGGGAACAGTGATCACAACACAGTCTCATTTGAGATTGAATACAAAAAACAGAGTTGTAAGGGGCCAACTAAAACTCTAAATTTTAAAAGGGCTAACTTTAATGGGCTAAGGGCAGCAATACTACATATAGACTGGGACAAATACTGAAAATAAATGGACAACATTCAAATCCTTACTAAATAAGCATACTCATCGGCATGTACCATGTGGAAATAAAATAAATAGGAGTAAATCACATCCCATGTGGCTTAACAATGACTTAAAGATCATGATGAGGAAAAAGAAACATGCATTTAAATTTTACAAGAAGGAAGGAACAGAGGCAGCTTTATGTGACTATAAGGAAAACAACAAGGCTTGCAAAAGGGCTATTAGACTGGCTAAAATAGAAAATGAGAAGTCAGTTGCAAAGGAAAGTAAGACTAATTCTAAAATATTTTTTAAATATATTAATGGGAAGAAGGTGAGGAAGGAAGCTACAGTGGATATAAAAAGTCTACACACCCCTGTTAAAATGTCAGGTTTCTGTGCTGTAAAAAAATGAGACAAAGATAAATAATTTCAGAACTTTTGTCACCTTTAATGTGACCTATAAACTGTACAACTCAATTGAAAAACAAACTAAAATATTTTAGGTAGAGGGAAGAAAAAATCTAAAAATAAAATAATATGGTTGCATAAGTATGCACACCCTTAAACTAATACTTTGTTGAAGCACCTTTTGATTTTATTACATCACTCAGTCTTTTTGGGTATGAGTCTATCCACATGGCACATTTTGACTTGGCAAGATTTGCCTACTCTTCTTTGCAAAAAACACTCCAAATCTTTCAGATTGTGAGGGCATCTCCTGTGCACAGCCCTCTTCAGATCACCCCACAGATTTTCAATCAGATTCAGGTCTGGGCTCTGACTGGGCCATTCCAAAACTTTAATCTTCTTCTGGTGAAGCCATTCCTTTGTTGATTTGGATGTATGCTTTGGGTCGTTGTCATGCTGAAAGATGAAGTTTCTCTTCATGTTCAGCTTTCTAGCAGAAGCCTGAAGGTTTTGTGCCAATATTGACTGGTATTTGGAACTGTTCATAATTCCCTCTATCTTAACTAAGGCCCCATTTCCAGCTGAAGAAAAACAGCCTCAAAGCATGATGCTGCCACCACCATGCTTCCCTGTGGGTATGGTGTTCTTTTGGTGTTGTGCAGTGTTGTTTTTGCACCAAACATATCTTTTGGAATTATGGCCAAAAAGTTCAACTTTGGTTTCATCAGACCGTAACACCTTTTCCCACATGCTTTTGGGAGACTTCAGATGTGTTTTTGCAAAAATTAGCCTTACTTGGATGTTTTCCCTCATAAGAAAAGGCTTTCGTCTTGCCACTCTACCCCATAGCCCAGACATATGAAGAATACGGGAGATTGTTGTCACATGTGCCACACAGACAGTACTTGCCAGATATTCCTGCAGCTCCTTTAATGTTGCTGTAGGCCTCTTGGTAGCCTCCCAGACCAGTTTTCTTCTTGTCTTTTCATCAATTTTGGAGGGAGATCCAGTTCTTGGTAATGTCACTGTTGTGCCATATTTTCTCCACTTGATGATGACTGTCTTCTCTGTATTCCATGGTATATCTAATGCCTTGGAAATTCTTTTGTTCCCTTCTCCTGATTGATACCTTTTAACAATCAGATCCCTCTGATGCTTTGGAAGCTCTCTGTGGACCATGGGTTTTGGGGTGGGATGCGACTAAGAAAATTTCAGGAAAGACCAACTAGAGCAGCTGAACTTTATTTGGGGTTAATCAGAGGCACTTTAAATGATGGCAGGTGTATGCTGACTCCTATTTAACATGATTTGGAATGTGATTGCTTAATTCTGAACACAGCTACATCCCCAGTTATAAGAGGGTGTGCAGACTTATGCAACCACATTATTTTTCTTTTTTTTTTCTATCCTCCACCGAAAAGATTTCAGTTTGTTTTTCAATTGAGTTGTACAATTTATAGGTCACATTAAAGGTAGAAAAAGTTCTGAAATGATTTATCTTTGTCTAATTTTTTTACAGCACAGAAACCTGACATTTTAACAGGGGTGTGTAGACTTTTTATATCTATTGTATAGGAACATTACAATGTGACACAGGCCATCTGATAAAGGAAAAGGCAGATGCTAAATAGGTTCTTTTCGTCGGTATACACAAGGGAGGTACCAGTGGTTGGGACACCACAACAAATTGGGGCTACACTACCATCACTAAATAATTGGTTAATGCAGGAAGAAATCCAAAAGAGATTAAAGAAAATAAATATTAATAAAGCCCTAGGTCCTGATGGAATACATCCAAGGCTACTGAGGGAGCTGGGTTCTGTAATAGCCAAACCATTATATCTAATCTTTCAAGACTCACTCACCACAGGGTCTCTACCAGATGACTGGACAAAAGCAGAGGTGATATCTATTTTTAAGAAGGGAGCAAGAGCAAATCCGGGGAATTATAGACCAGTGAGCCTCACATCTGTAGTTGGGAAGCTTTTAGAAGGGTTAATAAGGGACAGAATACAAGAATATGTCTATTTGAACAAGATCATAGGTAGCAGTCAAAACAGATTTATGAAGGATAGGTCATGTCAGACCAATCTAATTAGTTTCTATGAGGAGGTTAGTATCAACTTGGATCAGGGCAACTCAGTGGATGTAGTCTTTTTGTATTATGCAAATGCTTTTGATACAGTGCCTCATGGGAGACTTTTGAGCAAACTAAGGGATACAGGAATTGCAGTAAATATCTGCTCATGGATCGAGAGCTGGCTAATAGACAGGAAGCAAAGGGTTGTTGTAAATGGAACATACTCAGATTAGACTAATGTGGTAAGTGGTGTTCCTCAAGGTTTAGTATTAGTTCCTCTCCTTTTTAACATATTTATTAATGACGTAGAAGTAGGACTCAAAAGTAGTGTCTCCATTTTTGATGATGACACTAAGTTGTGCAATGTACCGTATTTTTCGCCCTATAAGACGCACCGGCAGATAAGACGCACCTAGTTTTTAGAGGAGGAAAACAAGAAAAAAAAAAAAATCTGAATCAAACACAAATGCACTTTACACACCTACATTACACACAAATATATATATATATATATATATATATATATATATATATATATATAGATACACATACATACATATACATACACACATAAATATACATACACATACACATACACACACAAACATACACACACACATACATACACACACACACATATACATACATATCCATATACTGCAGCATTTGGGAGCTCTTGACCCTCCATGACCCTCCTGATCCTCCCTGACCGTCCTGATCCTCCCTGACCCCCCTGATCCTCACCTTTATAGATACACATACATACATATACATACACACATAAATATACATACACATACATACATACATATATACACACACATACATGCACACATACACACACATACATATCCATATACTGCAGCATTTGGGAGCCCTTGACCCTCCTGATCCTCCCTGACCGTCCTGATCCTCCCTGACCCCCCTGATCCTCACCTTTCTTCTGATCTCTGCCATCTTGATCTCACCCCAGCACTTCCTACCAGCACTCCTCGTGTACTGCAGCGTTGCGTATGTGACGTCACTAGGACGCACCGGCCGACGCGATGCTGGTAGGAAGCGCTGAGGTGAGATCAGGAGGACAGAGGCAGTTTGAAAAGGTATATTCGCCGTATAAGACGCACCAACTTTCCTCCCCCAGTTTTGGGGAAGAAAAAGTGCGTCTTATACGGCGAAAAATACGGTAATTAAATCAGATAATGATGTACTTTCCCTACAAATTAGAGAAATGGGCAGCTGAATGGCAGGTGAGATTTAATACAAATAAATGTAAGGTTATGCATTTGGGAAGGAAAAATAGCCATGCCACCATTTATAACCTTAATGGAGCAAATCTAGGTGTATCAGATATTGTAAGGGATTTGGGAGTACTAGTGGACAACCACCTAGGTAGCAGTGCTCAATACCAAGCAGCAGCTGCAAAAGCAAGTAAAATATTAGCATGTATTAAGAAGGGTATATATGCAAGGGAAGCAAATATAATTCTGCCACTATACAAATCTCTAGTATGCCCTCATTTGGAATATGGAATATGGAATTTTGGGCACTTCTTCATAAAAAGGACATTTTAGAGCTGAAAAAAGTACAGAGAAGTGCAACAAAACTAATAAGGGGAATGGAGGGACTAAGTTATGAAGAAAGACTAACCGAATTAAACTTATTTTCGCTAGAAAAATGGCGTCTACGAGGGGATATAATTACCTTATTTAAATACATCCAGGGTCAATATAAGGCTTTGTTAAGTGAACTTTTAATAGCAAGAGATTTTCAACTGACAAGAGTACATCCCTTGAAGTTAGAGGAAAAAAGATTTCACCTTAAACAAAGAAAAGGGTTCTTCACAGTTAGGGTGGTTAAACTGTGGAATTCTCTACCAAAGGAGGTGGTGACAGCGAATTCAGGGAGAAATTTGATCGCCAGTTTCTGGGGTAAGGAAGGAATTTTGCTTTTTTCCCTCCTTATGATGTTTTTTTTTTCTGTTTGCCTTCCTCTGGATCAATTAACAATTAATAACAAATAGTCCACATATTAAAAAGATCAAGAGAGAACTAAAAAGGTTGAACTAGATGGACTAACAGTCTTTATTCAACCTCAAATACTATACTATTATTAATTAATTAACAACTAATTAATTAATAACTAATCTGCATATTGCAGATCAGAGGAGATCTTAAAAGGATGAACTTGATGGACTGAAAGTCTTTTTTCAACCTTAATTACTATGTAACTATGTAACTATATTAGTTTACAAGAGCACGCTTTCCTGAGAAAGTAGCTGTTTGAAGAAAATAGGACACTGTAATAAAAAATAACCTCATATAAAAAGGAAAAATAAAAAGGAAAAAACAGTGTAGATTATGTTTGCTTCCAAAAATAAGGTGGACTAGTATCAAGCTTAGTTATTTAAAATACCATCTGGAAAAAATGCTAGTTTAATCATGTTAGGAGAATTTCAACGTTTAATATTTATATCCCTATCGGGCACATAATTGACTCATCTGCTACTGATTTAAAGCATATTCATAAACTATAAAAATAATAGATTGAAGAATCTTCTGTTTAGTCCGTTCCAATGTCTTCTGTCCACCATTTAGATGTTGTATGGTTTAATGACATTGCAGGCACTATGCTTCAGGATAAAGAACTACTGTAGTCTCATATGCAATCTTGAAGGACAAAACATTGTAATGGACAAAAAGTTTTTAGAAAATAATACAACAATTATAAAAAAACAAAACAAAAACAAAACTAAATAAACTAAATATACACTTTTATATAGAATACTTATTTACTGTGGGTTTTACCTGCCTTTTTTGTGCTGCTGTCTCAGCATATTGTGTATTTGCAAAGTAAAAATATTGATACCAGTTCTATCAGTTTAGGTAGTGCTTTAGTGGAAGCTAGGCATATTATTTTCTTTGATTTGTTTTAGTTTGTTATTTTCTGTATCACTGGCTAATTTTTTTGTAAAGCATATTAAAATATCGTCTATTGTATTTCTCCATTAAAGTCCAGAAACATACTCATAACTTGTCACAATGTGTATATATATATATATATATATATATATATATATATATATATATATATATACACATTGTACGGTTGTGTCCAACTCTACATGACCCTATGGACTGCAGCACTCCAGGCACATCTGTCAGCCACTGTTCCTCAAGCTCAAGTTGACCTCATGTATCCTGTTGATCAAAAAAGCTGTATATTTATATTTATTCTCTCTCTCATTATATATATATATATATATATATATATATATATATATATATATATATATATATATATATATATACATATACAGTTTAGTATTGTTTTCACCTATGTATAAATCCATGAATTATTTTATCTTATTTTAAACTGCTATATATTTTGCAATGCTTTCAGTCAAGCATCTTTACTATGCATATCCTGAATCAATATGTATTTGTTGTTTTAAAAGTAGAGGATATGGTATAGTTATATCTGGAGGTCGTTTGAAATAATATAATTATTATCAAGCATACATTTTGAATACATAGAAAACAAAATGTAATGAGTGTGAGAAAGTTGGAAGTTACAAAAAAAAAAAAAATAGATATATGCTATACAGTCCTGATGTGGTTAGCAGAGAGGAAATTACATGTAAACCACAAGTGTACTGGTTACATATGGAAAGGCCAAAATACTAAGATATAAAAAATAAACCCCAGTAATAATGTATAATAAAAAATGTATTTATATCCAGCTCATGTATAAGATACAGTCAGATAAATGGTGTTCTAAAAGCAATTTCTGGATTTGATTAAAATTAGCTTAAATATTAAATTCATGGAACAAACCAAAGCATAAAAAACACAGTGTAATAAAGAAAGCAAGAAAACAAATGTTTTTAAGATGTTGTAAAGTCACCCTAAATTTCCCACAATGAGATAAGGACCACTTTTTGTGTAACACACTAATATTTTTTCCCTTTTCCACTGTATTTTACCCACATTCTTCTGAATACTGCTTGTACCTCCTGTGTTAACTTACAATATAGTGTTTTTTTTTGTGTCATCGATTTTTAAGATATTTTCTCTGATTCCATGTATAGAAAAACACTAAAGCGTGCCTGTAAACTGTAATTTCTATTATTCATAACTCCACTTCATATACAGTAATTTGCATAACATCACAAAACTAACATAGAAGGGTAAAAATGATGTTGGTTTTATACATTATTATAACATTCTATATTATTAAACCTATATTCACACAAGACGTCTCTGTAAAACAATAGATGTTATTGTACTATAGCATGTTATAATCTTAAAAAAAAATGGAACTATTAGTGTCCTGTCACCTTGAATACTTAAAGAAACTGCTTCATAAATCTTGGGCTAAATCTATGACCCGTCTTACATTGTAATAGTATTCAAAAGACTTCTTTGTCATCAATAATCTTAGGTATGAGATGTGTCTTGCTTGTAGAGGGATGAGGAAAGAAAATATGTAGACAATTAGTCACTGAAGCATATTTTATGGTTAAGTTACAAAAAGTATGTCATCAAGGTAGTGAAAATATGAAATTATACATATGATAATGAGTGATTTATACAGGTACTTTTCCTGGGCATCAGAGAAACAAATTTTAACTTACCCATATTTTTTGTTATATTACACATTTTAGGCTGCAGCAGAAAATAATAAATATTTGCTATTTTCCCATTTATTCAATATTAAGTAGGCAAATAATTTTATAAATTATTAATATTACTTACTGTGAATAAATACATGCTGTCTCCTTTCGGTTGTTAGTTTGATCACAGGGTAGCCAGGGAAAAATACATGCCAAGCATGACCAGTTATTGGCTTCAAATAGAGTGTTCCACCTTAACTTTCTTTTATATGAAACAACAGTCCTATGTGTACAAACTGATGTATGCTAAATTTACAAGTTTATTTTCTGTAATTTGCACCTTCCGGGCCAGGCTAGAAGATGTCATTCTAAACCCTGGCATTTAAATTATAGTGGAACCTCTATATTTGTCAGCCCTATAGTCGTCAAATTCTGTATACTCCGATATTCATCAAAAAATCCAATAATTATCCTGAAAAATCCAATATTGTAATGAAAATTCTATTTTTGTCCAATTCAGTATTCGTCCGTACCTCTGGAACATACTAAAGACGAAGGTGGAGATTCCGCTGTACTTTTTGTTTTCTTCAACTATTCACATCAAATGCTCCTCTGACATAAAAGCAAACAATTTAACTTATCTAAGTGCACTCTTTCATATAAGAGAACCATGTAGATATTAAAGAAAACAGTAAAGACTTAAAGTAATATTACTGTGCAATAGAAGCAAAACATGCTCACAAGGAACTATACAAAGACCCAGAATTTCAGTGGAAAGTTAGCCATCATAGAATATATACTGTTAAATACTGCTTTAGCACAGCAGGTAATATTGGTGAAGTCAAAGTTGAAAAAGAATAGAGAGCAGCTAGTGTCCAAGATGACATGTTTGAATTAGAACACTAGACATACAATTTCTCATCTTTGGAAATAATGAAGCCATTCATGCTTGTTTTCTCTTAGTCCAGACACATCTGGGGGGTTTACTAAAAGATCATCAGCCTTATTCAATTGCAATTCGGCAATTTGAATATGGCTCTATATAAGCACATAGCATTTTTTTTTTTTAACAGAAGTTTTTAGTTAGTGAAGACCTTGCTTTTGGATTGAAGTTCACTAACTAAAAACTTCTGTAAAAAAATAGCTCTCTGCTTATATAGAGCCTTTTTCAAATTGCCGAATTGCAATTTAATAAGGCTGCATGTGTGCTATTGCACCCAAGTGAGCCTGCTATCCAGCATCTACGCTAATCATGTTATTTACTAAAGCCCCTTCTCCCATGTTATACCCAGCACGTTGCTGCTCATAGTGGCTGATAGCAACTTGTAGTTAACAGGATGTGTTATGGGTATGTTACGGGCGTGAAACCTGCATCTTGAGTTCACTGAATTTACTGAAACCTCATCCTGCTTTTTACTACCTGCGATGCTGATATTTATCACTGTGTGTTTCAACCAGTATATTTTATATTTAAATAAAATAATATAATATAACTAATATTCATCTATTCATTCATTGTTATACAACATACGCTGTTAGAAGTTATATATAGCAGTGCATGTTGTATATAAATAGTTAAATATTTGTTATATTATTTTATTTAAATATAAAATATACTGCAATACAGGAGTTGGAACTAGTAATGCTGGTTTCAACCCCTGTAGTGCAGTATATTTTATATTTTTAAAAAGATAGTTGGTAGTAAAATGTTCTAACTATAACCATGGGGATCCTTATGGAGTCCCAAGGCACCTAACAAGAACCCATTAACATGGGGAACCCATGGACGCTATCCCCAACGGGGTTTACTAAGCACCCTCATAGTCCCAAAATAAATACATTAAATAACAAATTTTAAAAAAATACATTAAAAAAAAAACACACATAAAAACATAAAGACAAAAAAAAACTAAAGGAAAAAAGAAAAATATTTTGATAGAATAATAAAGTTAGAATAAAAATATGCCTCAGTCCTCGCCCCTTGATAAGAAGACATGTCCATGCTGATAGTATTCAATCATGCTTGAAGACCCTGGTTCCTTCTTTCCTTCTTTAAGCCATGAAAAGGACATCTACAAAAAAAAAAAAAAAAACTGCTGCTTGCTTAAAAAAATATGTTAATCATATTTTTTTATTTTCCTATCCTTTGTTTTCTGTAAGTACTGTATGTTTTATTTTTATGTACTTTTTTCATGTAATTATTTTGTATTTTATTATTAAATTTATTTAAGCAGGGTGTTAGGGGCTCCCGTGGGGGGATAGGGTCCATAAGGACCACTATGGTTGTAGTTAGGGGGTCCATAGGGCCCCCTATAGTTATACTGAGAGGGACCCCTATCGTTCTAATGTGCCCCACACCCTCTGGGCATTGAGGGGTATCCTGGGGGATGCCCAAGCTCATTGGTAACGGGCCAATGTAGTTTGCTAATGTTATTTTATTACTATGTAGTGCAACTGATCATGCACAGTCATGGTATTGTTTTGCTATGTCTATTGTTGATATATATCATTATTGACGTATTGCCAACCATTGCAGGTTTGACATCCAATATTGCGCCTTACAGCAATATGTAAGCCTGACCCCTATAACACACATGCACTACACTGATCGAGATGGGTAAATGGGTGGATAGGGATGTATACACAGGGCTGCATCGTGCATTACCTTGGCTCATCTCTGACCTAACTATAAAAGCAGTTATTTAGTAAATCACAAGGAGACCTGAGTAGGGCTAATGAGCGATGAGCCGATGTAGATTGCGCGTCTTGTTAGTAAATTCCCTGTCATCTAATGTTTTTCCATAGTGAACAATAGTATATCAAAAGGGCTGCAGATTTCTTTAAGGGGACCACTATGGTCATATTTTTAAAATGTACTCATTTTAAGAACTATGCTTACAAATAGGCAACATATTTTTAGAATCTTCAAAAAACTTTTTTTTTATGTGGAATTATGCTGCTGTTGAATCTGCCAATTTGATTTCTCCACAATAGAAATTTGGCAGCTGCAACTGCCAGTGCTCACACAAGGAGGCTCATTAGTTTACAAAGACACATCTTCCTGGGAAAATTTTAGACGGCCGCAGATAAAAAATAAAATGGAATTTGTAGTAGATAATAATTGCATCTAAATGTTACAAAACATAAAAACTGTGTGTATTTTTTTTGTTTTCTGAGAACACTTGCCCATTATCATGCTTAGTTATTTAATATACAAAATAGAAAAAATGTGATCACAAAAGTCCTTTAATATTTGGATATTTGCTTCATATGGATGTCAAGCTTCATCTGGATCCTTGTGCATGAAAATGTCTCCTCTATAATTGCATAAAGGACTTTATCTGTCTCACGTCCTAATGCATGGTCCCTCATTAAATTTTACAGGAAACTTTCCTCTGCAACAGCAAACCTCTGATGTGTGCTTTTTTAGCCACTCACTAAGATTATTTCCCTTACATTTTCTAATTATTCTGCTGCAATATAGACCACAGAAAGATAGTACTGATATTTTACATGGATCAAATCTCTTGCAGTTTAGTGTCTCAAACCTTCAGTAATTTATTCAATTAGAAACTCTCCAGCTTGCTATAAAAAAAAAATTCTGTGTATAAAAATGTACTTTATCAGATAAAAAAATGTGGCTAAATTACATATAAAAAATCGAATGGAGACCTGAGCAGCGCTGACGTGCAATGAGCTGCTGTGTTCAGTTTAGTAAAATCCCTACTTACACTAATTTGTGCATTCACTCCAGGTACAGAATACGGGACAAATACTTCTATAAATCAGAGAGAAAAAATCAAAACCCATCAACATAAGCAAATCTGATCAACAAATAACTAAACATTTCTTGAAATACTGTAAATGTGCTTATAGTATGTTATTAATTATGTTCTGTGCATTCATTTGTTAATAATAAATGCATTGCATTTAAGTGTTTTTCAACTGACATTATTTTTCAACATATATATATATATATATTCAGAACTATTAATAGTTAATAGTGTAAGAAGATGACTTACTGTATTTGCATGTCATCATAATTAATCGTTACAGAAGTCCTTTGCTGCTCTGTTCTCTCTCCAAATACTTACAGTTGATATTTGATATAGTCAAATTTGTTTCTATTGAATAAGTATAATATGCTCAGTGAAATTCATGGGCTACAGTATAAAAATAAATCAAGTGCACTAAGCCACAATTATTTAAAATATATAATCATTAAAGTATTTTATTCATGGGAGTATGTATGTCTTATGCAGCCCCAGTCCATTAAAATTTGTGCACCCCCCATGCCCCACTTGCAGCTCCTCCTTTTTCCTTTTCTACATCTCACCTTTCATGAAATCATAAGTGTATGCAAAGATTTAAGAGGGATGTCCACATCTATGGGCTCTTAGGTGGCTAAGGAGGCCAATGTGGGACAGGCAGACTTGACCACCACAGTGGTTCACGGGAAGGTTTATTTTTGGTTGGGTGCTGTAGTGACACCATTTTTTCTACATTTCCTCTTGTCCTCAAGACCAGTCCTGCATGTGGCCTTGAAAGAGGAGACAACCTGGTGAATGGTACTTCTCCATGCCTTTCGGTCTGAAGCTAAGGCGGACCAACGAGGGACCCTTTCAGTGAGTCCTTGTACCTCTTCTTTGGCCCTACTCTGTCACGATTGCCAGTGGTGAGCTCGCCATATAGCACAATCTTTGGAAGTCAATCATCCTCCATCCTAGAGATGTGTCCTGGCCAGTGTAACTGCTTCTTTAACGGTATGGCCTCAATGCCGGTGACTCCTGCCTGTTCTAGGACTTTAGTGTTGGGGATGTGGTAATTCCAGCGAATGTTGAGGATTTTGCGGAGGCAGCGTTGATGAAAGCACTCAAGAAGTCATAGGTGGTGGCAGTAGGTAACCCAAGACTCGGAAACCTGTACAGAAGGGTGGTCAGCACAACAGCTCAGTACACGTTGATCTTTGTGCCCTTGTTCAGATGCTTGTTTTTCCAAACTCTTTTATATAACTTGCCGAATGCACCATTTGCCTTTGCCAGTCTGTTGTCAATTTTCGTGTCTATCTTTGCATCCGAGGAGATGATGCAACCCAGGAAGGTAAACTGTTGGACTGTTTTCAGCTTAGACTCGCCAATAGTGATACGAGGAGGACAGTAATCCTCCTAAGGTGTGGGCTGGTGGAGAACTTCAGTCTTCTTCAAACTGACTTCTAGACCGAAGAGCTCGGCAGCCTCGGCGAAGCAAGATGTCATTTGCTGCAAAGCTGTTGCCATATGGGAAACAAGGGCAGCATTGTTGGCAAAGAGTAGCTCTCGAACGAGTCGTTCCACTGTCTTGGTGTGGGCCTTTAGTTGCCTAAGGTTGAACAGACTGCCATCTGTGCGGAATCAGATATAGAGTCCATCCTCAACATCAAGGTCTGTTGTGGCCCTTTGTAGCATCATACTGAATAATAGTGTAAATAGAGTGGGTGCAAGGATACAGCCCTGCTTCACACCATGGCTTATTGGGATGGACTCAGATAGGTCGTTGTTGTGCCTATCTTGGCCACGCTGGTCTACATTTAGCTTGAGGATCATGTTAAGGAACTTGGGGGACATCCTATACGTTCCAGGAAACCCTTCCTGCTCACAGTGTCGAACGCTTTGGTAAGGTCGACAAACATCACATAAAGTCCCTTGTTCAGTTCTCTGCATTTTTCTTGGAGCTGCCTGAAAACAAACACCATGTCAATGGTGCTCCTGTTGTCTTTAGTCTGTCTTTCTGCTAGAAACTGCATTGGTGATGGTGAGTTTTTGCTCAGTGCAAAACTCTAGCAGAAGGCGTCCGTTGTCATTGTAGGTTCCAGCACCATGATTGCCAAGTACACCTTTCCAAGCTTCTGAATCCTTGCCTACTCTGGCATTGAAGTCGCCGTAGATGATGACCTTGTCGTCTGCAGGGACGTTTTTGTACAAGATTGCGCAGGTCAGTGTAAAACCTGTCCTTTTCTGCAGGATCCGCTTGAAGAGATAGGGCATAGACACTGCAAATTGTAGCATGCTGTTAGTTTTGAAGTGGGAGGCGCATAAAACGTATATGGTCAAACTGACCCTTTGGCAGTTTATCAAGTTTGGAGGCAATATGGTTCCTGACCATGAAGCCCAAACCAGAGAGACATTTCTCATTTTCTGGCTTCCCTAACCAGTAGAGCCTGCCCCATGTTTCTGAAGGCTTCCTTCCTCTGGGAGGCGGACTTCACTGAGGGCAGCAATGTCAATAGCCATCCTTGATATTTCGTGGGCTATTAGAGCAGTGCGTTAGTTCTGGGCAACCACTGTCTGTTCTGTCAAACATAGTTCTGATGTTCCAACATGCGACTTTCAGTCCAAGTACACTCCAGTCCAAATACACCTTGTGATGTTCCAACATGTGGGTTGCAGTGCAAGTACGCCTGTTGACGGCAGCTAGCCAACTGGGTGAAGTGGAGACAAGCTTTCTTTAGGCCACCTTTTCTAGGCCCCTCTTCATCTGGAGCAAGCTGTGCTGTCCCTAGAGAAGGCTGCTTTTTCATTCAGGGTGCTGCCGAATGATGCCGTCGTCTCCTGGGTCAGCATCAGGCGACCCTTACACCTGAACCACCTGCATGCAGGATTGAGACTGCGGCTTCTAGTGACATCTTCCACCTGCCATTTCGCCCCTTTCTCCATCGCCGCAGGGCTTGAAAATGTTGATTGTTCTAGATGTAGATATGTCCCCTTGGATCTGCGCAATGGAGTTTTTACATGAGATGCAGTATGCGCAGTACTAGTCCCACCCTTTACACCTGGAGTTCATCTGTCATGTCCAAGCAAGCTTGGATGGTGACAGTAAGGTTCTCCAGTCGTAGGTGTTATATTATAGTGTCCTTCTCCTAGAAGGATGGTCCTACAGGGCTAACGAGCTGCATCTGCCCGGATTTTTAAATCAGTTTTCCTTTTCCTAGGCTGGCTGTCAACAAGGCTAACGAGTCCAGCCTACCCATCTGGTTATACCGCTAGACATTTGGTCGCACCATAACGTAGCAAGCTCTGTGAAAACGAGGGGCACCAATGAGAAGGTGTTACTACGTACACAGTAATGTAGGAGAGACCATAAGCAATGACCTCTTGATTGGCAAGCCAGCCAGTAGGCACGCGGCAATCACTACACCAGAAAAGGAGAGGCAATGTATTGTGCATAAACTTTCCCTGGGCGAGTGGGCCATGCGTCCCAGGTCACCCACCCCATATATATATATATATATATATATATTATGCTATAAAATATCAAGCACATTTACAGATATAAATATTACTGCATATAGACATTTATGTGTGCATATGCAAACATATTTCAATGTACTGCACTGCATCTTCACGCAGCCTGCTGCCTCTTGAAAAGTTGCTGCTCTAGGCCTGGTCTTTGTGGGCTTAGACATAAACATAACCCTGGTGAGGAGAGTATACAGGGCCGCTTCTACATTTTTTGAGACCCTAGGCAGTGAACTGGAGGAGCCTCTGTGAGTGAATTCACAAGGTATGTACAGACCCTTTTTTACCTTTTTTGTGCGTGCAAGTTCCTTTTTTCTGTTGTAACTATCTTGTTCTAGGTGGCTATCCCTTGTATCCAATCTATGAACTCCAGCATTTTGTTTTTTTTTAAAGCCAGGAACCATTTTGCAAGTGGCGCTCCTCACATGGAAGCGCCTCTAGGTGGCTGCCTAGTTGGCCTAATGGGTAATCCAGCCATGAGAGTATATATTATGACGAAAAATATGATAAATACTGATTAAGATGGTGGTGGGTATCTGCACGGACCACAGCCAACCACTTTCATGCTATGTTTATAAATTCATTGAGAAACCAAGGACTTTATTGTTTTGATTTGTATATGAGTTTATAAAACACTGCATTACTTTAAGACACTCACATAGTGTTAGGTTTGGCAGCCAACATTCTGAAAATATTTCTTGTTTCATTTAAACAAGTTGGAAGTAAAATTGTATTCTGGTGTATGGCAGTGCATGATTACATCATATCTCTGGTCACGGCAGTATATCTTGCTTAGGTGCAGATGTGACAGTAAATAACGTGAACATTGTTTTTTTTAAATACAATTTGGTATAGTTACAGTAAATGATCACAATTTGGCATGTGTAAAAACAGAATAGTCTTGGCTTGATGTAATAATAATCACTTGGGCTGGGCAACTTTATTGATATAATGACTGACATATATTTCAAAGCCTTTGGAGCTGATGGCAGCAAGATCAAGAGTTGTGCTCCATGTTGACAGGATCAGCATAACAACATGGGAAGAAACACAGAAGTCACACACAAATGATGAGACACAGAAGGAGGGAGAAGGTAAGGCTGGGAAGAGACATGTGAAGGGAAAATGTATAAAGAAAGAGACCCAGACACACATGGTGAGACATAATGTAGAAGCTGGGTAGATACAATTAGGGAGGTAGCGAAGAGGCATTATAGGAAGGAAAAGTAGAATTTAAGGAAGCAAAAACAGATTATAGAGTCGAAGTGGGTGGGAGACAAAAGGGAGTCAAGTGTAAGGTATGTGAGATACATAAGAGGTGAGCTGAAATGCGAGGGGAGAAAATAGGCAAACAAAAGTAGAGGACACAGATATATTTGGTGAAGGGTGGGGACACAGTCATGGGGATGAAGAAGGGCATATACTCCCAATTTGGGAGTCAAGTGAAGATAGCACCGTCTCCTCAGGAGAATCACACCAACTATATTTATGAATATACAGTGCCTTGCAAAAGTATTCACCGCCCCCCCCCCCCCCCCCCACCCCTTCACTGGCATTTTTCGTGTTTTGTTGCCTCACAACCTGGAATTAACATGGATTGTTTGAGGATTTGCATCATTTAACTTACAGAACATGCCCACAGCTTTGAAGATTTTTTTTTTTTTTTATTGTGAAGCAAACAACAAATAGGACAAAATAACAGAAAAAGTCAATGTGCATAACTATTCATCCCCCTAAAGACAATACTTTGTAGAGCCACCTTTTGCGGCAATCACAGCTCCAAGTCGCTTTGGATAAGTCTCTATGAGCTTGCCACATCTTACCACTGGGGTTTTTGCCCATTCCTCCTTGCAAAACTGCTCCAGCTCCTTCAAATTGGATGGTTTGAGCTTGTGAACAGCAATCTTTAAGTATGACAACATATTTTCTATTGGATTGAGGTCTGGGCCTTGACTTGGCCATTCCAACACATTTACATGTTTCCCCTTAAACCACTCAAGTGTTGCATTAGCAGTGTGTTTGGGGTCATTATCCTGCTGGAAGGTGAACCTCTGTCCTAGCCTCAAATCACGCACAGAGTGGTACAGATTTTGCTCAAGAATATTCCTGTATTTAGCACCATCCATCTTTCGCTCAACACTGCCCAGTTTCCCAGTCCCGGTTTCAGAAAAACATCCCCACAGCATGATGCTGCCACCACCATGTTTCACTGTGGGGGATGGTGTTTTTGGGTGATGTGATATGTTGGGTATGCACCAGACATAGCTTTTTATTTAATGGCCGAAAAGTTCAATTTTAGTCTCATCAGACCAGAGCACCTTCCTCCATACATTTTGGGAGTCTACCACATGCCTTTTCGCAAACTCAAAACTTGCCATTTTGTTTTTTGCTGAAAGTAAGGGCTTTCTTCTGGCTCAGAGGAGCAAAAGCCTCACAATGTGTGGCAAACAGCATTACCAGCCTTACAATTTTATTGCCGTCATTTTTGACGTACAATTTCCTAGTATATATATATATGTGTGTGTTTCTTCACTTTTATGCATGAAGATATCTCATCATTAATGTTAATGAAAAGGAGAAAAGAAAGCTTTAATACTTTAAATACAATGTGTATTGACATATTCTTGTCTAGTAAAATAATTCTTGAGACCTCAGGGTCTGCAAGGTGAAAAGGGACCTTCAACTCAACCTCATATATAATTTCCCACTCTCTGTACAGGATTTGAGATACTGAATAGCCATCGTAAGGAAAGATAACATAGCACAAATTAAGTAACCTAATGTTAGACTTCTTCAGTCTGTAAGACTTTTCCATGTGGAGAAAGCGACTAAACATTCAGTGGAATGGCCATCCCCAGTACAGAATAAATGGAAATGATAATATTCCCAGCTGAACTGTTCAAAATACTAAATGACAAGGCAGTGAGAGTGTTTCTGGCATTATCCCAACAAATTTGGAAAATTCAACAATGGCCACTAGACTGGAAAAGGTCAGATGATATCTTGATCCCAAGAATGGCTGTGAAACCAAGTGCTCCAATTATTGAACAATTGCACTAATTTCACATGCCAGCAAGGTAACGCTTAAAGGCATATCTACATTACATGGATTAATACATTTCTGTATTCTATAGTCAAAAAGCAGTCTATATGTATGAAGCACATTTTATAAAACATTTTATTTTTATTAATATCTAAAAATCCCTCTAATGATTATGTTGACACCTCCATGGGGTGTCTACACAGGCCCCTAATCCCCACCCAATCAGCATTTTAACCCTTATTATCCTGTTTTTTCTTTCTCAGCCAATAGGAGAGATACAACTATCTTATGCTGTGTGCTGTTGCCATAGCACCTAACATAGTGCTATGTTTCAAATGTTTCAGCTAACCTGATTGGCCAAAATAAATTATGCTAATTTAGCCTGGGTTTGGAGGGGGTGTTAACCCTAAGTTTAAACTGTCAGAAATTACAAGATATTGTGCTATCTTGAAGGTAAGCGTTTGAAGTTTTATTTTGGTATTTTTTCATGCAAATTTGTTTTCATACACTATTAATTCTCCTTTATCAGATTCATACATAATCCAGGAAACTTAGATATTCCTTTAAGATCCTGCAAGCTCCGCTCCAATAATATAAGGACCGAGAACTATCAGATGTGCAAGCTGGGTTTCAAAGAGGCAGAGGCGCAAGAGATCAAATTGCCAATGTCCGATGGATAATACAAAAGCAAAAGAGTTCTAGAAAAACATTTATTTTTGCTTCATAGACTATTCTAAAGCATTTGACTGTGGATCACAAACAAAATTTGGCAAGTTATTTAAAAGATGGATGTACCAGACCATTTCATCATCCTCCTGTGGAATCTGTATGTAGACTTAAAAGCCACTCTCAGAAACGAACATGAAACAACTGAATGGTACAAAATCAGGAAAGGAGTGCAAAATTGAAATCAAAAATTGGATTCATTGCGTTTAGTTTTTGAGTCAAATCCAACCCTCAATGACCCCACGGACAGCAGAATGCCATCTGTGTCCGATTGTGACAATCCATAAGGTTTTCATAACAAAGATACTGGAGTGGGTTCCCAGTTCCTTTTCCAGTGGATAGCTATTTGACTGATGGCTCCTGCCTATATTGGTACAGCTCACAGCTTCATTATACACATGATACACAAGCCCCTTCACCATGATAAGGTAGCAATCCAGAAAGGGAAGATTACATTGTCACCCTATTTATTTAACTTATACACAAAATACATAATTCACAAGGCTGGAATGGATGAATACAAAGCCGAAATTAGTATTGCTGATTGAAATATCAACAACCTCAGATATGTGGATGAAACTTCTATGATGGCTGAAAGTGGGGAGGAACTAAAGGGCCCGATGATGAGGGGGAAAGAAGAGTAAATGCCATTCAAACAAACCTATAAACTCTCTATGTATATGTGTATGTATATATATATATATATATATATATATATATATATATATATATATTGTGACAAGTATGGCCGTTTACCACAAGAAATCTTTGCTACAAAAGGTTCAGCAATACAGATTTTAGATGCAGAAGACTTGTTTATTAGTAGGTCTCATAAACAAGACTGAGAAGTAGAAAAAATGAAAATAAAAATCTACATATACGTTCTTACTTCACATACCAGAACACCCTGACTACACCCGGGCTGCTTCCCTGCTCCGGAGAAATTATGTAACAAAAAGAAAACAAATGAATGCAGTTTTACTTCCAGCAGAAGTCTCTGCTGTGAGGGATAGTGCCACCTTGTGGCCAGGATACCAATAGTCTCTTATAGGTAGTATAGTGCCACCTTGTGGCCAGGATACAAATAGTCTCTTATAGGTGGTGTAGTGCCACTTTGTGGCCAGGTTACAAATAGTCTCTTATAGTACCAGCTTGTGGCCAGGATACAGATAGTCTCTTATAGTGCCAGCTTGTGGCCAGGATACAGATAGTCTCCGAAGTCTTTTATATGTGGTGTAGTGCCACCTTGTGGCCAGGTTACGAATAGTCTCTTATATAGTGCCAGCCTGTGGCCTTTCCACGTCTTCACTTAAGTAACCGTGGATGAAGCATAGGGCCCGCCCTTCTTTCCCATATGCTTCACCCCAGGGACCCTTTTATATGCAAGATTAACCTGCAGCTAACTAACCGGTCAAGCACTCAGCCTCTTCCCTGGGGTACGAAGAACAAAAGTAATTTCTGACCTTATAGTAATTGTACTCGGCCTTGCAGGAGGCTTCAGTCTGCAGCACCGGTCCTCACCAGATTGGACATGTTTCCAAACAGTATCTTTCTTGGCTTGTCTCTCACGGCTTCCAGCACCCACACTTCCTGTGTCTGTCCTCTTACTTCCCCCATACTCCCTCTCCTTGGCTGTTAGTTCCTGGGGATTAAATAGTGTGCTCCACTTCAGGTGCATCTAATTTCTTTACTTCTGTCAGCACTGGACTAATGGACCTAATCAGCCTAGTGCTGACATATCTTCCTTCTAAAATATATCCGTGAGTCAGCCTGACTTTGTGACAATATATATATATATATATAATAAATAGTAAATTTGTGTTCACATTTGATTGTCTAGAATAAGTTAAAAATGTATTTACCGGACAGAATTCTGAGAAATACAGTAATTCCACTGCATTCTAGGAACCCGGGCAGGGAGATGCAAATATGCCCACAAAGGCTTCACCCTGTAATCCAATACCATTTTAAACATGGCTCCCTTTAAGCATATGCCTGCTGCATTACACAGCTTTTAGCAAAGCACAGGATGGATTATAGACAAGCCAGAAATCCCACTCACGTACAGCTGGTTCAAGGTTACTGCCTCTCATCAGCATGGGGCCGGTTCCTAGCTTGTGTAGTAGATTTTATGAGTGCATGTATATATATATATATATATATATATATATATATACACACCTTACTTTATTGTACTGTTTTATATATACATTACTTTATTATACCATTTAGTACAGCTGGTACACTGGTACACTGTGAGCAACCTGGCTGTTCCTATGGCATTCTTCTAGAAATAAAAGAACCCACTGGGCATGATTTGACTACACCTTAGCTGCCTCTTTAACAAGAGGTTAAATTCAACATAATAACTACTCTTGATGTAATGATTCATCTTAGCAAACACTTGCAAAATTTACGTAATGACCACTGACACTGTTCTGTTGAAATCATTTAGTAAAAGTGACCTGTACACTTCTGAGGTTACACTACTGTTTAGAAACTGTTAAGAAATCTTCCACTAATTTGTTTTCATTCTAAAGTTCAACTGCATTGTGTAACAAGCAAGTCAAGAATAATGAACCTAAAGCTCTGCTCCAGTGACGGCACTTTAGCTAAGTGAAAGAAGATGGCTAGTAAAATCTATTCTTCTAAGCCGATCAATGTTTCTTTATCTCAGTCCTCTAGAATATATTTCATTTTTTAATCCGTCGAAGTCAATGCTGATGTCACTGAAAATGATGATAAATACCTGGTGCTAACTCCATTATAGCTCATAATGAATACTTTTGATAAGCTTTAAGTAAAACAAGAAAGAGAACAAAGATGAAGTGGAAACAAAACCCAATACAGCAGTATTCATTTCGCTATTATCATTGTAAATTTAGTTTAGCTCAAAATGTGACTGAGTTGCATTGATTTTTCTGGAGAGGTGGCTGAAAGCATTTTACTGCTTGTTGCAATAGATCTGTAATTTAGCTTGTAGAAATAATTTAGTCAGGTTGGAACAACTGATTAAATCCAGTTATTTAAAAAGTAATCATAACCTTACTAGAGCAGCAAAGAAAATATATAATTTATCTAAAATTTTTCTATTAGACAGATGTTCTGATACAAGTGTAATAAGTGTGAATAGCAATAACCAGGGCTTATATGTACAGTATATGTCTGCTATTATCATCTATAGTATTTTGACTAAACCCATCAGATTAGCAGAATAGCCAGTTAACATTGTTGTTTTTGTTATATTACATTAAATTTATAATATATGGCAGTGTCATAAAAATAGAATTATAACAGATTTTCTTATTTGGCTGATCCGCTGTAAATACGTTAAACTGATGATGTAAGAAGAAAGTTGAAAGGCAAGATCTCTTTCAGTACTATTGGATTTTTTCCATTCTTATAATGCAGAGATATTATTACTTAACGACAGCAAACATATAATGCTAGCTAAACTGTTAAATTCTAGCTTAACCTCTTTGACAGAGACATTTTACACAACCATCCATGGGTGTGAAGGGTGTCTCCCAGTCATCCTCCAATTCTCCACAAATACTGGTGTGCTCAGTGGAATGGAGGAGGGACCAGAAAGGAAACCCAAAGTTATACAGTGGCATTACACCCATCCAGGAAGTGCCTAAAAGCAGGGGCTCTTTACTTTGTGCATTTTGCAAGGGGGTTCCTGTCTGCACCACCATGCCATGCTGAGTTTTGTGAGATCCCTGTTTCAAGTCACATTGCCTCACAGCTACCTATAGTTTAGGTCTTTACATTCACTTACTTGTATCTTTATAGTGGAAAAAATTAACCATAAGTCCCATCTATTGAAAAAATAGATTTCAAAAGAGTGGTTATATACGGGTTAAGTGATTTCCATAATCTTCATGGATCATAAAAAAATCTGCCTGCTTTTTTACAGTTATAATGCTCTGTGCTATTATGGAGTATAGCCTGTACATTTATAATACATAAAACAGAGTAGCCAATCACATTGTTTATTTATTTATTAAGCATTTTATTCATTTTGTTTCAGCCTTTTTCTGTAATCCCAACTGTACCGTGGACCACCTGAATAGAGATCCAGAACCACTGGCGGTCAGTGGACCACAGTTTTGGAAAATCTACGCTAAAACATATAAATGAAGCCAAGATTGTTGTCCGAAGTAATTCCTCAAAAGAACAATATAAATAATTTTGAGTTTACAGTGAATTTATGTACAGGTATTGGCTGATAAACCAGTTTTACTTTTATCTAAGCTCTCAGAGAAAGACTAACTGAATGCAAGTCTAAAAATAAAACTACATGAACTCCAATGTAAATTCGCCTACAGTTACTGTGTCCTGCAATCAGATGTAGCATAGCCCAAACTACTGAGTATCCTGAAAGCCTGAGATAGGTATCTTTAAGCTAAGCTGAAATATAAAGAAATAGTTCAGACTTCTCCAGTATCTGGTGATTAGATCTGAACATACTGTAGCCATCAGTATATAGAAGCTTTAAAGGACCAGTTACCTCACCAAAAGTGATCTTCATGGTGTGAAAGAGCACAAGTGTTTATGTTAAAAATGATCTATTTTTTCTTTAATTACACTAATAACAGTTAAGAAACAAAAATTTTAGGTCAGTTTCATCTGTCAACAAGGCTGTTGTAGTGCCCGATGCAGAGAATGAGTTATATGTTTTTCTTGGCATTCAGGAATCCTACAGCCCAGTAGTTAACCCAAAGATTTGAACACTCCTGTCTATGCAAATATTCATTTATAAATGGTTAACTATTGTTTTCGTCTGCTTTCTGCTCTGGAGCTTTCTGTCAGTCTGTCTGGCAGCTTGCCAGTGACACATGTAAACATAAATGTAATTAATAAATATCTCTGAAAAAAGAACGGGTTTCAAAAATTAAAAACGTTTTTAAACATGCTGTTAAGAGATATTTACATTGGTGTGCTCCACATTGTACTGAATTAAGTGGCCCTTTAACATCTGTGAAGTGATAATTGAGGGTAATATGGCTGTTAGCTTATGCAAGATTAAAAATAAGCAAATCTAAAGTTCTAGGAGTAGATGATAGCAAGAAGCAAAAAAATAAATAAATACAAAACAACCAGAGACAAGACAATAAGCCATGGCAAACTTGGCAGCCCTGACAGAAGGAAATTAATTGGAAAGGCTAGCAAAACTGAGAGACAGAAATGCCATTTTTCATATTTTAACACAAGTCCTCATGCTGAAGATTTCCCTTTTGGAAGTCCTCAAGCCATCACCATCTATCATCTGAGTAGGAATACTTTCCTTGACCGGGTAAGCAGGCTGATTCCTGACAACCAGAAGCCGCCTTAATCTCAAAGGTATAATTACAGATCTGCATTCTCTGTCTTCTTGACATGAAAGATTATAGGCAAAATTCTAAACACCCACCAATAGAGTATAAATATAAACATATAAACATACAATATAAAGTATATTTTGAGGAATATAAGAAACACCAATATTAACTATATTGGATAAACAAAACAAACCCTTTTGACTGTAATGAATCATCAATCACTGCATTTTACCATGTTAAATACCAATCCTAGAACATCAGTGGGCTTGCATGTGTTTTAGACAGTATATTATCTGATATTGAGTACTAATACAGAGCACGTAAATGACCCCAGCCACAGGGAAACCATTATATGTTAATGTTATTATATTATGTTTAATTATGTTAGTGTTTAAAGCCAATTTGAGAAACATGAAGGACACAAGAACATGGAAATTTAATTATACTTTTTTCATTTACTCTAAAACAACATACTCATCTAAAGATTCCTGTCAATTTAACCAGGAAACCTTTAATCAATACAATGATACATTTATGACTAGTTTACACTTCTACGCACTCACTGTTTTCAGGATATTATTGTTAAATTAATTTAAATCCCCATTGCCTGACATAATGCTTCCTTATGGAAATGTTTATTGCTCATCCATTATATCTTTCACGTTTTAAACTAGCCATATCTCACTGAAGATTTTTTTGCTGGCTAATAGGTATTTCTAAAAACTTCTATATTTAATTATATATAAAATATAGTCAATTAGTCTGCACATCTGTACCTAAATATATTGTTTTATGAAGTTTGCCATGTATAGTATACCATGATGTTATGAGTGAGGTAAAATGATAATTCTTAACAATGCTTCATCAGCAACAAAAATGATTCAGATAAGTACACTAATATATTGTGTATATGAATATGTACATTAATTTGGAAAAAAATGAAAAATAATACAGTTTAGCACAAATATCAGGCAATTGAAGTTATTGACATACAGTATGTTGCTGAGGCATGGTGATTTCAGAAACAAACTTTGCAATGATATCATGGAGTTACCAAAGGAGACTTTCTACGAGTATGCAAAGACTCACTTCCGATGACTATCATATACAATAAACATATCTACCACATGGGTATCAGGCAAAGCATCCCCATATGTTAGAACTACTCACTTTCTTGATTATGTCAAATAAATCAGCAGCTCTACAAATATGTAACTGACTGTCAGGAGAGGTCTTGGTAATTAATATACATGTGAATCTTTAATTAACGAAAAGAACTTATAGCCCTATTAAATTCCAGCCTCGTAGATAAGAGGCTTCTACTTAAACCCTACATGCTGCAAATTTATAAAAGTTACGACGCTATTAAATTAGCCCTGCTGCGAGCAATGTATCAACACAAAGAAAATCTACATGAGGAGTGACAGCCTGCAAGATGATCTCACAGGCTCCCACACCTCATCAATTGCACCGGGGGTCCTAAACGGGACCTCCGAGGCTGTCCCACACATAAGCCCTGCCGTGGGGGGTACTTCAACTACCCCCCGGCACCTAAAATTAACCCCCCCATCGGGAACCCGGAAGTGTCCTTACATTAACCCTTGCTGCAGGGGTCCATAGGGTTCCCCGCAGCCCCCCACATTAACCCCTTGCAGCGCAGGTCCCTGATTTGCACTGATCCTGACCCCGCTGCATTTATAATTTAAAATGTCTCACCTCGCGGGTCCTTAAAGGACCGTAAATGTCCTGAAAGGACTCGAACTAAAAAATATTAACCCCAGGCAACTAAAATTAACCCCATAACTCATGGGAGTCAATACAGACCCCCGTAAGCCTTAATTAACCCTATAATTCATGGGAGTAAATACAGACCCCCATAAGCCCTTAATTAACCCTATAACTCATGGGGGTCAATACAGACCACCATAAGCCCAAATTAACCCTGTCACTCATGGGGGTCAAAACAGACCCCCATAAGCCTTAATTAACCTTATAATTCATGGGAGTCAATACAGACCCCCATAAGCCCTTAATTAACCCTATAACTCATGGGGGTCAATACAGACCCCCCATAAGCCCTTAATTAACCCAATCAGTCCCATAAGGTTCTATGAAGACCCTCATAGGACAATTAGAAGCCTATTATTACCCCATAAGCACAATGAGGGTCCTCCAGGACCCTCATCACACTAAGTACAAACACCACACTACACTTTCTCCCCAATGAACCACTAAATCTAAACTAACCCCCCTCTACCTTAACCTATTAACCCCCTACCTACCTAACATGATCTACCTAACCCCCTATTAAACCCCAACCCTACTAATTACATAAAATAAAAAAAAACTATGGTACATAAAATAAAAAAGAAATCACAACCCCCCCCCCCACACTACAGTACATAAAATAAAAAACCTAAGGTACATAAAATAAAAAAACAAATCACAACCCCCCCCCCACACTACATAAAATTAAAAAACCTAAAGTACATGAAAAAAAATAAGCACAACCCCACCCCCCTCACTACATAAAATAAAAAACCTAAGGTACATACATTTAAAAAAAAATCACAACCCTCCCCCCACACTACATACAATAAAAAAAAGAATTACACATCTACAGCAGAGCTGGGATGGGAGCAAGTGGGCTGAGTCATTCTCAAGCCTGTCTAAAGGTTCATATAATTATAGTTTGCTGGAAACTTCCCTAAAAATACTACATAGATCGTACGTGACCCCGGCCAAATTAAATAGAAGATTTCCAAAGATCTCGGATAGATGCTACAGAGGCTGCCAGGGCAGAGGGGACTTTATACACACATGGTGGAAGTGTCCTGAAATAGCTAGTATGGATGGTAACGACTAAGCTGCTTTCTCAAATATTTAAAACCCCGCTTAAACCATCAATCCAGACCTGCCTTCTGGGTATTCGTTACCCAGAGTTGGGCCAAAAGGGGAATACACTGGCCCAGTTGATTATTCTGGCTACTAAAAACATCATAGCCAGGAGATGGAAAAGTAGCTGCATTAACTTTCAGGAAGTAATTAACAAAATACATTTCCTATGCATTAATGAAAGAAGGACCCACATTTTACTAGACACTTATCATACATATCTAGAGGTATGGGAACCATGGATCTTATCTCCAGATTGTATACTTTAGGAATCACATAGGTTAATCAAGCGCTGGACGGAGGAGTGGAGTGTGGAGTGGCCTGGAACGGAGAGGTAGAGGACTATTTTGGAGATATCTGGGGCACCAAGGTAATAAGAGGAAGGCAAGGAATGAGACGGGGGCATCATCTAGGAAGGGTACAAGGCCCTTTTTTAAAAAAAAAAGGGATTTTAGGGATCCCTGTTCTAATATTAATATTTCTTCATTTACTTGGATTATTGTGTATTCTCCAGCTTCCATTTTAAGGAGGTAAAATGTTAGTTTATATTTGATGAATGCAATTGTTCTTTATTATTAAGGATCACTTAAAAAGAAAACAAAAAAGAGTTGGAAAAGTAGTATTGATAGTTGTAATTTTATTGTTTGAAATGTCTATATGACTTTATTGAAATCAGTAACAAACACCTTAAAAGTCAAAAGTTATATGGAGTTTGCAACCTAATCCTGTATATTATGATCTCAAAATTGCTGAAAAAAAATCTTTTGAAACAAAAAAAAGAATTACACACCTGCAAAGCAATACACATAACAATCATGAATACATTATAAATATACACATAACTACAATACATTTCCCCCTATCTATACCTAACCCCTATTCTAAACACTCCCTGTGTATATACCTAACCCCCAATCTAAACACCCCCTGTCTATACCTAACTCCCAATCTAAACACCCCCCATCTATACCTTACCCCAAATCTAAACACCCCTCCTGTCTATACCTAACCCCCAATCTAAACACCCCCGTCTATGCCTAACCCCCTAAATCTGAGCTAAAATAGAATAAATAAAACCACTTACCTTTGCAGATGTCCCTTCTGATTGCACCCCCTAGGAAAAAAAGAAACATCAGATTATTCCAACAATAAACATTACATGTAATAAATAGATATTACAAATACAGTATTAAACTTACCTTTCCAGCATGTCCCACGTCCATCTTCATCTGTTCTCCGGCTCGGCCCCTGGAAAAAAGATACATACCACTAGTATCAAACATACACTACATCAAACACAAAAGAATATAGATATAAACATTACACATTGAAAACCTTTCCTGTCCCCGATGTCCCCGTCCTTCTTCTCTTCTGCCCCGGCTGGGCCCTTGCTGAACTCGCGTTCTATTTAAAAAAAAAAAAAAAAGGAGGTCTACACTCGCAGACCTCCCGGACGCTAATGAGCCTCCTAGAGCCTTTTCCGGAAGAAAATAGGCAATGGAGCCTTCTGATTGGCTGAAAACGTTGTCTATCAAATTTCAGCCAATCAGAAGGCACCAATGTGTGAGCCAATCAGGATGGGATACACCCCTATCTCCCATTCTGATTGGCTGAAGGAGCTGTCAAACTTTTTTAAACCAATCAGAAGGAAATATTACTTTCAGCCAATCACAATGGGATACACCCCCACAGGGTGATTGGCTGAAGGCATCTGCACCTTCTGATTGGCTGTTGTCAGGACATGGAACATGCTGGAAAGGTAAGTTTAATACTGTATTTGTAATATCTATTTATTATATATAATGTTTATTGTTGGAATAATCTGATGTTTTGTTTTTTGCAATCAGAAGAGACATCTGCAAAGGTAAGTGGTTTTATTTATTCTATTTTAGCTTAGATTTAGGGGGTTTGGTATAGACAGGGGGGTGTTTAAAATGGGGGTTAGGTATAGATAGGGGCATGTTTAGATTGGGGGTTAGGTATAGATGGGGGTGTTTAGATTGGGGATTAGGTATAGACAGGGGGTGTTTAGATTGGGGGTTAGGTATAGACAGGGGGGTGTTTAGATTGGAGGTTAGGTATAGACAGGGGGTGTTTAGATTGAGGGTTAGGTATAGACAGGGGGGGTTTAGATTGGGGGTGAGGTATAGACAGGGGGGTGTTTAGATTGGGGGTTAGGTATAGATAGGGGGAAATGTATTGTAGTTATGTGTATATTTATAATGTATTCATGATTGTTATGTGTATTTGTGTATTCCTTTGCAGGTGTGTAACTCTTTTTTTATTTTATGTAGTGTGGGGTGGGGTTGTTGTGATTTTTTTATTTTATTTTATGTACCTTAGGTTTTTTTATTTTATGTAGTGGGGGGGGGTGTTTTTTTATTTATTTTATGTACCCACGGGGTGATTGGATGAAGGCATCTGCACCTTCTGATTGGCTGTTGTCAGGACGTGGGACATGCTGGAAAGGAAAGTTTAATACAGTGTTTGTAATATCTATCTATTATATATAATATTTATTGTTGGAATAATCTGATGTTTTTTTTTTTTTGCAATCAGAAGGGACATCTGCAAAGGTAAGTGATTTTATTTATTCTATTTTAGCTTAGATTTAGGGGGTTAGGTATAGACAGGGGGTGTTTAGATTGGGGGTTAGGTATAGACGGGGGCATTTAGATTGGGGGTTAGGTATAGACAGGGGGAGTGTTTAGATTGGGGGTTAGGTATAGACAGGGGAGGGGGGTGGTTAGATTGGGGGTTAGGTATAGATAGGGGGAAATGTATTGTAGTTATGTGTATACTGTATTTATAATGTACCCATGATTGTTATGTGTATTTGTGTATTCCTTTGCAGGTGTGTAATTATTTTTTTATTTTATGTAGTGTGGGGTGGGGTTGTTGTGATTTTTTTATTTGATTTTATGTACCTTAGTTTTTTTCTCTATTGACCCCCATGAGTTATAGGGTTAATTAAGGGCTTATGGGGTCTGTATTGACCCCCATGAGTTATAGGGATAATTAAGGCTTATGGGGGTCTGTATTGACCCCCATGAGTTATAGGGTAAATTAGGGGTTAAGGGGGTATGTATTGACCCCCATGAGTTATGGGGTTAATTAAGGCTTATGGGGGTCTGTATTGACCCCCATGAGTTATGGGGTTAATTAGGGCTTATGGGGGTCTGTATTGATCCCCCTGAATTATAGGGTTAATTAAGGGCTTATGGGGATCTGTATTGACCCCCATGAGTTATGGGGTTAATTAAGGGCTTATGGGGGTCTGTATTGACCCCCATGAGTTATAGTGTTAATTAAGGCTTATGGGGGTCTGTATTGACCCACATGAGTTATAGAGTTAATCAAGGGCTTATGGGGGTCTGTATTGACCCACATGATTTATGGGGTTAATTAAGGCTTATGGGGTTCTGTATTGACCCCATGAGTTATAGGGTTAATTAAGGTTTTATGGGGGTCTGTATTGACCCCCATGAGTGACAGGGTTAATTAAGGGCTTATATGGGTCTGTATTGACCCCCATGATTTATGGGGTTAATTAAGTCTTATGGGGGTCTGTATTGACCCCCATGAGTTATAGAGTAAATTAGGGGTTAAGGGGGTATGTATTGACCCCCATGAGTTATGGGGTTAATTAAGGCTTATGGGGGCTGTATTGACCCCCATGAGTTTTGGGGTTAATTTTAGTTGCCTGGGGTTAATATTTTTTTAGCGTGAGTCCTTTCAGGACCTTTACGGTCTTTTAAGGACCCAGCGAGGCAGACATTTTACATCGGTGCCGATCGGGGACCCCCGCTGCAAGTGGTTAATGTGGGGGGGGGGCTGCGGGGATCCCTATGGACCCCTGCAGCAAGGGGTTAATGTACAGACACTTCAGGGGTCCCGATGGAGACCCCCAGCATAGAGGGGGCTTAATTTTAAGTGCAGTGGCCAGCATTGGCTACTAGTGTGCCGCAGGTCCTTTAAGGAGCCATGGTGGGGAATTTTAAAGTTTTAAATGCAGCGGGGGCCTGATCTATGCAGGCCGGGGACCCCCACTGCATGGGGTTAATGTGGGTGGGCTGCAGGGGTCCCGATATGGACCCCTGCAGCATGGGAATGTGTTTAGGGAACAGGGGGGAGCATTACACGGCTGTGTCGGGCTGCTCCGAGGCAGCCCGTATGTGATTAAGGATCCCTTGCTAGCACTTTTTTGTGTTAGTAGGGATTCTTCCGAAGTGCGTGATTCACCTCATAGATTTAAGGCTGCGTGTTACTCACTAGCTCTCTTGGAGCTTATTCTCGGTAATTTTTCGCAAAGCAGGTCCTCACAAACAGCAAAAAACTGCCTTTTGCAAGGACTGAGGCAACTACGAGGGCTAATTTAATGAGGGCCATAATATCTTGTAGAGCATATTGGTTGTATCTCCACTGTAATTGGTAAAATCAAAAATGCAGTGATTCAGCATTTTCTTCAACTGTAATATCTTCCTTCATGAATTCTGGACAACTGCATTGTTTGGCTATTTTAGGTAGTGGAAAAGGCACTGGGCAATGATCAGTTAGACTGATTTTTTTCTTCTTAACTTAAAGTGTTGACCTATTTGGAAGCAGTCAATAAAATATACCTTTATAGCCTTATTAACCTTTGTTGTCCCTCATTCTCAGTAATTATTCTCCTCTCTAAAAAAAAATTATAAAAATGACCTCTATATAAGGTTTTTTACACTCTCTTTCCTTTGTTGTATCATTTTCTCACCAAACAGGCTCAAATCTTTGCATTGTGTGCACCTCCCTGAAAACCTTTCTCCATGTATCACCCTAATGAAATACAGAACAATTTTTACAATTTCCTACATATCCAAACTGATCTCAATTTATGATTTGACAATCCAATGACCTCTGTCTATCCTCTTGGCCATGTACCATTTCAGAAATAACTCAAATTTTCCCTTTACTGTCTGTCTTCTACAACTGTGCTACTTTTACTTACATGGTACTTACTTGAACCATTATATGTAAGTTTCTAAAATGACTCTATAAAGATGCTACATAAAAAACATGATTACTTTCTCCCTTGCAGAATTGTATATGGTATGGTGAGTACAGATATTTCCAAATGAAGGGGAATTTTAACTATTAATAATAACAATCATTAGTAAAAAAAAATCTGTTGGAGTTGAGTAGGCTTTTGCCTTGAGATAGCACAAGTCCAGCTCCATCCAGTATTAAGGGTCACTAAGGATGCCTAACTAGGACTAATAAATAAGCCTAAGCTGTATCCCGAGCTTCATCTCTATCATATGAAGGCATGTGTTTCTGTGAAATATATCCATTTGGCATTTTTTCTCATACATAAGGCCTCATTCTATTAATAGCCGTAGGAGCTGCGTGGCCGCAAGCTACTTAGCTATTCTATTCCCTTGCGGCCGAGAGCTCAGGACGGCTTACGGTGGGCGCCCTGCTTTCCCTTGCGGCCACCACTGCCACAGCTTACTGCAGGGAAAGCCTTTGATCCCATGCAGCTTACATCCACCCTGAAGCCATCGCAAGGACTGTAAAGCCCTTGCGGCTGCTCCAATTATGCCCCCCGCTGGCTGCAGGGGACCCGATCGTGACCCGATCAGCACCCCAGCAGTGTCCCTACAGTGTCCCTACATCACCCCTATAATGCAAGGGTCCCAAACAGGACCCCTGCAGGGTGCCCACATTCACCCTATAATGCATCGAGACGCCTGCACTGTCCTAACATTAACCCTGTAATGCAGGGGTCCGAATGGGACCCCTGCAGAGTGCACACATTAACCCTTGCTGCAGGGGTCCGATCAGGACCCCTGCAGGCTCCCCACATTAACCCTTTCCTGCAGGGGTCCTAATAGGGACCCCTGCAGGCTCCCCACATTAACCCCTTGCCTTGCTGCACAGGGTCATGACCCCTGCAGCATCTACAGGATTTCAAATTTCCCGCCGCGGGCTTGAATTCAAAATGACCCCCCCAAACCACGGGGTTCTAAAAGTACCCCCCCAGCACCTAAAATTAACCCCATCACTCATGGGGATCAATATAACCCCCTCAGTCCAATAGGGGTCTATGTAGACCCCTATAGGACACTATTAACCCCTAGGTTAACCCTACAAGGACATAGGTTAACCCTATGGGACTACGGGCTTGGATGACCCGCAAGGCAGTAACTTGTTCTCCAAGTCCGGCAAACTTGTGGCCACAAATGACAGTATTGGCTAGTGGCAATGTGCCAGCTAGCCAATGGACTACATGTCATCCTCATGCCCCCCAATGTGTACCCTATCAATTACAGTGCTGTACAGTGCTGCATTGCATTTATTTTCCACTTTTTAGTTTGGCGGGCTTGCATTCTGATCCTCGGACTAATGCCCGTGATCAGGGACAAGACCCCAAAGTTAACGGCCGATTGCCTGAAGGGGTGTGCTGCGGCCCCTTTCATTTGAATAGCAACGTAGAAGTAGGGCTACGAGGGGCCACAGCATTAATAGAATGAGGCCCATAGTAATTATGAATAATATTAGAATGACTATTATTATGTCTAACTAATTGTTATATATCACTTATACAGAAAGTCAAAATAATACTTATATTTGCTATACTGTACTATCTAGTATAATGCTTTAACTTGTTATTTCTGTAATTATACTGCTTTCCCAATCATGTTTGTCTGTTCTGCTTAATTAGCAAAGCTTAATAACAATGGGATGCTTAATTTATGTATAATATGAATAATTGTCTAATTGATACATTAGTCAAGTGATTATCCAATTATGGTTTGCTATAAGTAAAATTGGTCTGTTTCAAAACATTTACAATAGGCTTCTGGGTGCCATAATTCCTATAACTTGTATTAAAGTCTATTAGTGATACGGTTTACTTATTAATTTACAGAACAGAATTACAGACTTCATATGCTGCTGTGTCAGATAAGAATTTGCAAACTTTCTATTGAATAATTCCTTTTAAGCTAACGTATAATATTAAATGAAAGGATAGAAAGTATTTGTATTAGTTTCAACACTTATTTCAGATCTATACGCAGTCAAGTATACTGTGAGATGACTTTTGTAACTCATTATGGATTGTGGGTTGTAACAATGTGTGTATGGAAATATTGACATATTTTTCACACAATCAAAAAAAAACTCAATAAACCTTATAATTACCCTTTCAAACTTAACAAAGATCTTTAAGATGAAATTAACCATACCTCTTTAACCAAATTATTAAATCAATAATTTAAATAATAGGCCTTCCTACCATAAGTTAAAAAGAAAATGAACACATTATGCTTTGATTTAGACTTTTAGATTTCATTCCATAGCAAAAAAATGATTCATGGCATGGTGATCAATCACAGCATTCAGGAGTTTGGGTAGGTGGGAGGCAGTAGTTGCTCTCTTTTAGGTGATTAGCTCTCAGTCTAATAAGGCCAAGTAAGTGGGTAACACTAATGTGGTAAATATAGCTTTTGCAGTATACGAACATATTGAGTAACCTACTATTATAGATGTATATCGCTTTTCTATATAACTAGAATATTGCCCTTCAAAAAATGATGGCAATGAAATTGTAAGTGAGCTAATGCTGTTTGGTGTAGGATAATAAAATAAATAATAGATTAATAAAGTAATATACTTTACCTATAAGTTATTGTTCTAAAATGGCGGCTATTGTGTGGTATGCGGCTGTGGCTGATTTAGCGTCCTTCGTTTTGGAAGTCGTCTGACTTTTTCGGAATATCCGTAGCTGTTTGGTGGTGTTTTGCATGTTTAGGGTCCTTTAGCCTCATTTTTGTTTTGTTCAGCGGCCATTTTTTCTCTCGCTTAGGTGATTTTCGGGTGTCTAAACTCCGAAATTTGTACTTAAATCGAGGTGTAACTTTACTTGCAGAGGTCCTGGGTGCACCAACTTGCTGTGGGTAAGCTTTTTATGTGTTTGTTTTGTGTATTTATTTTGTTTGTAATGTTTTTGGTGTTTTGTTCGGGAAATCCGTAGGTGTTTGGTGGTGTTTTGCGTCTTTAGACTGCTGTAGCCCCGGTTTCGTTTTTCTCGGCTGCCATTTTTCCTCTCACTTAGAGGATTTTTTGAGTGTCTAAACTGTTTTATTTTGAGTTAAATTGAGGTGTAACTTCAGTTTTCGGGGTCCTGAGTGCCCCCTCTTCCTGTAGGTAAGCTTTTTATGTATTTGTTGTGTGTATTTATTGTGTTTTTCATGTTTTGATGTGTGCAAGTTTCGGATGATTTTTGCGAGGTCGTAATGGGTCGTAACGTGTCTAGGATTTTTCTTTCATAACTACGTAAATGTTGCGAGGTCCACAGTTGCTGGCAAGGAGCGCCTTTGGCGCTCCATGCCAGCAACTGCGGCCCTCGCTTTGCGAGGGCCGGAGGCTCACTGTGCGAGCCCGCAAGCGTTAGCAACAGCTCACATGCTCACAACTATATATGTGATGGTATTATACTAATATTAATACATTTTTTATAGATTAATTTAGTTCATCTAGATTCATATTTCTAATTTCTAGGTGGTTCATGAAGGCTTTCATATTGTTTATACTTCTGTACATTTTTATATCTAATATAAATGTTCTAGGAGGTCACATGTGGATTAACTAACCTTTGGAAACTGGGTACTTGCAGGTGTGTTCTTGAATATGTGCAGATGTCTGTGAGCTATAGATCAGTAGCTCTCGACCTTGTTAATCTAGGGACTGGCTGGCTATGTTACAATGCTTATCAGGGAACACCTTTGAGATCCAGTACATTTTTTACTAAATGAAGATTCCCCCTCGCTAACCACTCCGTCCGCAAAAGGCAAAAATCGAACCACAAGTTATTGGTACCAAGGAGGTCTCGCAAAGGGCTAAATGACATGTCTGGAGCACTGGAAATGCATATATAAACACTTGACTGTACTTTTATTTTTATTTTTTATTTATTTATTATTTTCAAAAAAAGAAAAAAGATAAGAATACAAAACACATGTGAAAACAAACAAAAAATCTAAAAGCAAGTTTGACATATATGTTCATAACACAGTAGACACCATTATGTACTTTCATATAGATCAACAAGAGTAGAAAAAAAAGAAAAAGAAAAACACAAATGTAAATTGGGGATGGAGGGGCTGAGGAGGTGTAGGACCAGCAGAGTCTGTATATCATGGGAACCAAGTAAAGAGAAGATATTAAACTGTTACACTTGTATCCCATATTTGCCATTTTAGTACTACATTTTTTGACATTATAATTTCTGAAAAACCTTTCTTAAAGTTTCTGTTATTTGTAATAATGGATTCTACTTTTGCCCAAGTCGGCACTATATTGCTTGTTCATTTACGTACAATTAGCCACTTCGCCACCATGATAATCTGTAATATAAATGCCACAGCGTCCAGGTCCAAATCTGCAAGAAAGATATGTAGCAGTGCCATCTCAGTAGTTATTGTAATTTGATACTTTAGAATCCTTACTATTTGTTCAAAACAATTTGTACAATTTTTTTTTAATTTTATGACATTTTCACCAAATGTGTAGATATGACCCCACTGCTCCACAATCTCTCCAACAGAATTTCAATTCCTCCTTCTTAAACATCTGGGTTAATTTTGTAGGTACCATGTACCATCTATTGCTAGAGTTGAACAAGGTCTCTCTATAGGATGTGTTTTTTATGAATCTATCTGTATTTGCAAAAGCTCTTTGTCAACTATCTTCTTCCCATGTCTTTTGTAGGTCAATCTCCCATATTTTCTTTTTATGGAAATTTTTCCTACTTCTAAATAGTCCTTCAAAAGATTAAAACATTTCGCAATTAAATGCGGTTTGTTTATATTACCTAAACATTTTTCAAAAGGTGTTAAGGATCTGTAATAATCAGCAAAGGAGTTTTCAATGTCCGTTGGTTTGATACACATTTTCCCATTATGCTCTACTATTTAAAAAAAAATTTGCTTGATGTTTGTATAACCTAGTAGAGAATGGGGAAACCCATAAACCAGCTAAGGATATGATAACTAGTTTTTTAAATCATATAAATCTCCCCAAAATATCTAAATCTGAACTCCAGAAATTGGAAGCTGATATCACCGAAACCGAAATTCAATCCTGTATATCTGGTCTACAAATAAATAAAACTCCAGGTCCGGACAGGGTTCCTAATATATATTACAAGATCTTTTCTCATTCCCTGATTAGCCATTCGAAGGAAACTTTTAATGAAATCAAGTCTTTAGGTGAAGCTCCAAGAGAAATGCTGGAAGTTAATATCATCTCGATTCATAAAACTGGTAAAGATGAAACAAAAGTTGCAAATTATAGACCTATCTCCCTCCTCAATTCAGACATAAAAATCTACTCCAAAATTATTGCATTGAGATTAAATCGTATAATTTCCAGCCTGATAGATACTGATCAGACAGGATTTATCAAGGGTGGATATGGTCTGGAAAATACCAGAAAATTAATAGATTTGTTTTTATTTGCTACTGCAAATAAAGTCCCAGTTATAGCCCTGTCATTGGATGCCGAGAAGGCTTTTGACAGGGTTAGCTGAGACTATTTGGAACTGGTCTTCGGTTCGGTTTGGACAGGTTTGGCTCACATACAGTAATGACCTTATCCAAAAATTCTTCAGCCTATACTTCTAGCTATGCTTATAAATCAAGCGATTTCCCCATATCCAATGGGACAAGACAAGACTGCCCATTGTCTCCCTTGTTATTTTCCCTTATAATTGAACCTCTGGCAGTAGCCATTAGGAATGAGAGTTTGGTCAAGGGTATAGAAATGGGTCCTTTTAAGAAAAAAATGACATTGTACACTGATAATATCATGGTAACTCTGTCCGACCCAAAAAACTCACTAAATAAATTGTTTAAAATTTTGGAATACTTTGGAAGAATTTCCTATTATAAAATAAATACAACAAAAACAGAGATATTGTATTTGAATTTGCCATTAGAACTTAGACTTGAATTAACAGAATCATATAAATTTAATTGGGATAAAAATGGATTTTCACACCTAGGTATAGAGTTTATTCCAAACTTGAAACTACTTCCAGAACTCAATCTTAATAAACTGTATATACACATGAAAGAAGTTATTGAAAATTGGAAAAATGTGAGTTTTTCATGGTTGGGCCAAATTGGTGTGATTAAAATGGTGATATTACCCAAAATAATATACATACTTAGATGTATTCCACTTTATATAAAATATAAAACTATTAAGACATTTCAGAGACTGATTAATCAATTTATCCACAAGGGAAAAAAACGCTTGAGATAACATAAAATTATCCTCAAGGAGCTTTGCGAGAGGTGGAATGGCATTTCCAAATCTGTCAGATTACTTTGAAGCAATAAATCTAACTCATTATCTCAAATTTCTGACAATAAAATCTCCCCAAAATATATTCAAATCGAAAGGTTATTATCGGAACCAATTAATTTGAACTTCCTGTGTTGGTAGAGATATAAAGAGAATAAAAATAAAAATAAAAACGCCTAGTAGTTAAAACGTGTCTACGATTTTGGACTCAGACTAACAAAAAATGGAAATTGATTCCATTTCCATCTCCTATTATACCAATTGATTGTATTTTCGCTGATTTGGTTACAGAGATAAAAGGTAGCAGTGATATTTTGAAAATGTTATTTAATTTAAGTTTTTAAAAATGGATCGTTTAGATCTCTGGAGGATTGTATAAATAATAACATGATTAAAACAGAGAATTGGCTGCTTTATTATAATCTAAAGCAGGCAGTTCTAAAATCTGAATACAATCAAAACTCCTCTAGAGTATTTACCGGTTTTGAATTATTATTGAAATCTGAATAACCTTTATCAATTTCAAACTGTTTCAAATTATTTAGAAAGTTGCCTGAATAAGAAAATACTTTACCAATGATTGAATGGGAAAGAGATTTTAATACCACCTGGGATGTTGCTAAATGGTTCAACTCTTTGAAGTTGACAGAATCCTATGTAAAATGTACCCCTTTTAGGGAAATACAATTTAAGTTAACACAAAGATGGTACATGGTTGCCTCTTTCCTGGTTAAAATAGACTCTAATCAACACTCAGGTAACTGCTGGAGAGGTTGCTTAGAACGAGGCACACACCTACATATATGGTGGTCTTGTAGCATGATCCATCTATTTTGGAGATTATGTTTGGATGAAATTTCCAGGATAACTAAGATTGAACTGGATCTAACACCTGAACTTATTATTTTTCATTTCTGTCCAATTACAGTAATTAAAACACAAACGGTTTCATTATCCACATTTTAATAATAATCAAATATTAAAAAACTAAAAATTGGAAAAAGAAAACACTACCAACATGAAAAGAAATTTGGGAGATAAACAGCTTGAAACTGACTGTATAGAACAAAATGGGAAACTAAATAAAAAATAAAATTAAAATTGGCTTTATTAATAACAACTTGACACACTCATATTAAACAATTAGCAAGGGAACAGAGTCAGACCTAAAATGAAAAGAGAAAGGAGGGAAGGGAATAGGGGAGATCCTTCCAAAGTTTGCCTGGCCCACCCATGAGACTCATCAAATGTAATGTGTTTTGTTGTAATATTTGTTTACACTACTTTTATATATACCTTCTGGTTCTTTATCAAAATGTATTGACAAGTTCTGTAGAAGTGAATGTGGAGATACAATTAATATAACTGAATTATAGCGATCTACATATTATCAAGAATGTATCTGTATGTGCCAGTAATGTATGTATTAATGTTTTTGATTTTGTTAGAAATGAATAAAAAAAAAAAAAAAAGTGTTAAGGATCTATTAAATTATGCAGGATTAGAAACCTTTGCAAAAGACAAGAGAAGACAGTGGTAATCCAGCCAAAATGTAGCCAGTAAACCAAATTTTATATTCATATCTGCAAAAGAAAGCAGAACTCCATCACTAATTTACTCTTTGAATAGTCTAATCCCCCCATCTCATTCCCCCTCTTTGTGAAAAACAATTCTCTATTCATAGCCATTGTGTACAGTCAGAATAAGCAAATCCACATGCTAGATGTACTATCATTGTAGCTTCATGATAGGTTTTTAGATTGGGATATGCAGTACCACCTTTCCCAAATCTTCTAGCCATAATAAACCTTTTAATTCGGATATGTTTACAATTATGTATATATTTGTCAATTAAAGATTGAAATTGATTTATAATAAATCCAGGGAGGGGGATAGGAATAGGAATGCTCCTAATTAAATAATTGAATTTGGGCAACAAAAACATTTTTGCAGATACCATTCTACCAGACCAAGATAGATATGTTTCTTTTTCCAAGAGCTTAGCAAGTTCTTAAGTTTATCCAATAGAGGTCCATAGTTTTTTTGAATTATGGTCTTAAATTCTCCACTTAAAAACATACCCAGATGTGAAATGCCTGTAGTTTTCAATTTAAATGAAAATTTTGCCTTCAGAATTTCTTGATCTGTCTGACAAATTTTAAGACGCTAGCGACTTTGAAATTTAAAATTTGAATGCTGGCAATGCTGCTTGCCACCCAATGTGAGACCTTCAGCGCTCATCGCGTTACTCTCCCCGTGTCTACTTCCTCCCTTGTGTCTCATTTCCGCCCTTCTCTCCCTCCCTTGTGTCTCCTTTCCCCCCTCCTCTCCCTCCCTTGTGTCTCCTTTCCCCCCGCTCCCTCTGTTGTGTCTCATTCCTCCCATCCCTTATGTCTCATGTACCCCTCCCCCCTCCCCCTTGTGTCTCATTTCCCCCTCCTCTCCCTCCCTTGTGACTCATTTCCCCCTTTTCTCAATCCCTTGTGTTTCATTTACCCTCCTCCCCCTTGTGTCTCATTTCCCCCTCCTCTCCCTCCCTTGTGACTCATTTCCCCCTTCTCTCCCTCCCTCGTGTCTCATTTCCCCCCTCCTCTCTCTCCCTTGTGTCTCATTTCTCCCATCCTCTCCCTCCCTTGTGTCTCATTTCCTCCCTCCTCTTCCTCCCTTGTGTATCCTTTCCCCCCTCCTCTCCCTCCCTTGTGTATCCTTTCCCCCCTCCTCTCCCTCCCTTGTGTCTCATTTCCCCCTCCCACATTGTGTCTCATTTCCTCCCTCACTCCCTTGTGTCTAAATTCCTCCTCCTCTCCCTCCCTTGTGTCTCATTTCCCCTTCTCTCCCTCCCTTGTGTGCAATTTCCCCCTCATCTCCCTCCCTTGTGTCTCATTTCCCCCTCCCTTGTGTCTCATTCTCCCCCCTCTCTTGTGTCTCATTTCCCCGTCCTCTCCATGCCTTGTGTCTCCTTTCCCTCTTTCTCTCCCTCCCTTGTGTCTCCTTTCCCCCTCCTCTCCCTCCCTTGTGTGTCATTTTCCCCTTCTTCTCCCAACCTTGTGTCTCCTTCCCCTGCTCCCTCCCTTGTGTCTCATTCCCCCTCCCTGTGTCTCCTTTCCACCTCCTCTCCCTCCCCTGTGTCTCATTTCCCCCTCCTCTCCCTCCCTTGTGTCTCATTTCCCCTTCCTATCCATCCCTTGTGTCTCATTTCCCCCCTCCTCTCCCTCCCTGGTGTGTAATTTCCCCCTTCATCTCCCTCCCTTGTGTCTCCTTTCCCCCTCCTCTCCCTCCCTTGTGTCTTTTCCCCCCTCCCTCGTGTCTCATTCTCCCTCCCTCTCTTGTGTCTCACTTCCCCCACTCACCCTCCTTTGTGTCTCATTTCCCCCCTCCTCTCCCTCCCTTGTGTCTCCTTTCCCCCCTTATCTCCCTTCCTTGTGTCTCATTCCCCATTCTCTCCCTCTCTTGTGTCTTATTTCCCCCTCCTCTCCCTCCCTTGTGTCTGTTCCCCCTCTCCCTCCCCTGTCTTTTCCCCCTCTACTCCCTCTGTGTCTCTTTGCAGGAGCTCACTGGATCAAGGTGAGTGAGGGGAGAGGGGGGTAAGTGAGGGGGGGAGGGGGGTAATTGGAGAGGGGTAAAGGGATGAGGAGGGAGCAGGAGGATGAGAGGAAAAGAGACACTGGGGTTGATGCGAGCCTCCTCCTCTAAGTTCTGCGGGCCATTGCAGCGTGGGGCAGGGGGAGCCATGTGGGCCTCGTGGGAGTAGTTGGGTGAGAGGGGAGTAGTCAGATGGCTGGTGTGAATACCCCGGACTGGAAGGCTGCACTGGCGGTTACTCTCCCTCTTGTTCCTCCGGGTCTCATCCGCCGGCTGCTGCGTGACGTCACGACGCAGTCATACGCAGCCCTGCAATGAGACCCTAACTCCTACGGGTTTCATTGCGAATGTGCGGTCATTGCGCATCTACAGCGCACATGTGCAAAGCTCTCAATGAGCGCCTTTGCCGCATTTTTGGCAAGTTCAATTCTATTAAAAACTATTGAATATCTTCTAAAGAGGGAGATATATCGTTTTTATCATCTTTTAAATTATATAATTTACTGTAATATTCGGAAAAAACCTTTGCAATTTCCTCCGGCTTTCTATGTGACTTCTGATTGTGATAGATCACTTCAATTCTTTTGCATGAGGGATTTTTCTTTTTGATTTTGTTTGCCAATAACCTGCTCGCTTTGTTACTGAAATGAAACAGTTTCTGTTGTAGAGAACAGATAGAACGATCCAATATAGACTGTATAATTTTTTTTATATGAGCACGAGTTACATTAATTTGATTTATACACTCCCTATTAGTATTCAATGTATTCTCTCTTTCTAATGTGCTTAATTTTATGTATAAGTCTCTAAGAGTAAGGCCTCTTTGGGTTTTTTCTATGAGCTAGCCAGGCAATAAACACTCCACAAATCTATGCCTTGTGCGCATTCCAGAGGAGACATTTTCAGCCTTATTAAATTGCGATTCGGCCAATTGAATAGGGCTCTTTATAAGCACAGAGCATATTTTTTTTTACAGAAGTTTTTGGTTAGTGAACTTCTATCTAAAAGCAAGGTCTTTACTAACTAAAAACTTCTGTAAAAAAAATATGCCCTTTTCAATTGGCTGAATCGCAATTTAATAAGGCTGTTTGAGTCTACTAAATTTTGATTTATTTAAAAAAACTTTTTAATTCTGTAGGTAAATAATTTTTTTATGTCTCATCCTCCAAAAGAGAATTATCCAATCTCCAAGAAGGTCTTGAAGATTTATTAATATCTCCTTTCATAGTTAGTTTGACCATCGAGTGTTCAGACCATAATCTAGGACATATTTCAATCTCCTTAACGTTTTGCAGAGTATTCCTATCCGTAAAAAAATAATCACGTCTTGAGTACATTTTGTGTTGGTTGGAAAAAAGCGATGAATCTCTCTCATTCCTGTGGAATAATCGTCAGACATCGTACAAGTTGAAATTAACTATGGTGTTGTTAAACATTGTAATACTCTTAAGTGTCTGATTATCCAAAGTAGGTTTTCTGGTCGACTTCCTATCAAGGTCAGGATTAAGACAGCGATTGAAGTTTCCACAGACTATAATAGATCCTTGCATATATTTCTTCATGATTTTGAAGATATGTCCAACTTTGCCCTTTGTTAGGCACGTAAATATTCAATAGAGTAAAATTCGGAGGTAAATCCTCTTTAATATTTTTTGATAGTGGTAATCAATGTACCCTGTCTATCAACATCTCTGATGTTAAATCATTCTTAATTAATGAATTCAGAAAGGTGCAAACATAATCCTGTAGATCTTTAAAGCTTATTTTTTTCCAAAATACCTCTTATCTTAATGTTACTTCGCCTTGAGAAATCTTCTTGTCTTATACTCTTAAGTCTGAAGACTTGCACCTCCTCTTTTAAATTTGCAACTTCTCTAATCAGATCTTTATTTTGTTTAATTATATCTTACTGGACGAATTTAGCATCTTCTGTTTTTTGTTCTAGAGAAACAATTCTACTCAAATTCTTTGCAATTTCCAGAGATAATTCAGCCTTTATAGAGGCTTGAAACTCTGCATAGCTGCAATAGTCAATTTCTCCTCTCCTGACTCAACCTGCCGAGAATTATCTTCTACTAGCGACTTGCCCGTCAAAAAATGACGGCAATGAGATGTGTATGTTTGGAAAGTTGTTTAGTTATTAATATATATATAGTTCCTTTATTTTTTCTACTTGTTATACTTTACCTTGATTGAAGTGTCGAATGACAGAGTGTCCCTGTCATGAATCAGCCAGTGGCCATATTGTGTTTGGACAAAGTTCAGGGCTCATGCTGTGGAAGAAAAGGTTTGGGGCCCACTTGTTATGGATATATTGTTATGTTGTGGTCTAGGGGATAAAGTATTATAAGTTTGTCCCTTAGCATATTCCCATACCTCCCATGTTTAGGCTCATTGGCCCTCATTCAATTGCGATTTTGCCAATTGAATAGGGCTCTAAATAAGCACATAATATATATTTTTTAAAGAATTTTTTATTTAGTGAAAACCTTGCTTTTGGATAGATGCTTAATAACTAAAAACTTCTTTAAAAAATATATGTGATGTGCTTATTTAGACCACTATTCAATTGGCAAAATTGCAATTTAATGAGGGCCATTGTAATGAGTATCCTGTGAGGGATCTAATGGGATATATTGGTTGTATGTGGGTGAAACATTGGGTGTTATATTTGTAAATATGAATGTATCTTATTATATTTGTATGTTATTATATTGTAGAGGGGAAGCCGTTGAATACAGCCAAACCTCCTTTGTTCCCAAACGCCTGTTAAGCCCATTAGCTAAGTGTCCAGCAGAGTACTAACAATGGGGAGCTCACAGCTGGAGAGCAGACAGGCAGGCACCCAGAAACAATGGGATGGCCTGAGGCTTCTCAGCCTTCCTAGCATGGGCCCGGGAGATGTGTCTCTCTTGGGAGCTAGAGCCAAATGAATTAGTTAGCCCCACCTTGTGGGTGGCCCTGGGAGGAGTCTCATGATTCCCACGTAGGGACCCTGCCTGATTGGCCAGAGGCAGTTAGGGGCTGACTAAAGGTAGCCCCTCCTGGTAATGTTGTATGTCTGTTTAAAAGATGTTGTTTTCCAAATAAAGTGGTTCATAATTTTCATCAAGACTTTGTGTGCAGGTGTATTATTGACCCAGGGGCATATGCTGGTAGAGGAGATCGTTCTGACTCCCTTCCAGGTTTTCCCAGGCACACTACCAAAAGCTGGGACTTATGCCTTTGTACCGACAAAGACTGTCCATAGGTCTAGAGTCAGCCCAAACTTAGGTCTAAAACCTACAGGAGATAAGAGGACTAGGATCCTCTATACTCCATCATCGTTGTAAGTTGTGACAATTGGCTGGCAGTGGTGGGACGACTCTACAGAAAGACCAAGAATGGAGCAGCAATATGAGGAAGATATTACCAAAGAAGCAAAAAGACAGTTTAAAGAAGTCAGACACCTTTTTCCAGAAAAGTTAACAGCACAAGATGTGGGCTGTGTGCTTGACCAGATGTTCCAGAGAATGTGGAAAGAGCGCATGTGGGTAAGCAAAATGGAGGCGAGCACATATACAAGGCCGTGCCCTGGGCTGTCTGAGGCCCAGAAAGCAGAACTGGCTCAGAGTTGCCTAGAGGAGCTCTCTGAGTGGGATGTGTCAGAGAATCAGGAGGAGGGGGAAGGGGTAAACCCTGCTCCTGTACCACCTCCTGGGAATGGAGACTGTTTTCCCCTAAAAAATGCAGAGACTGTGTCAGAGCCTAGAAGGGATGGTAAAGTCAACTCGGGACCAAATCACCAGCTCCAAGAGCCAGAGACCCAGGGGAATGTTCCCTGGGTGGGGTCAGATAACCCATGTTTGTCCCCTGATACCCCAAGAGACTTAATCCCAGAGGAAATGCTAGCCGAGTACAGTTTTTCCAAACGGGTCACGCCTGAGGTACCGGATGTGGAAAAGGTCTCACCTGAGGACTACCTTCCAGCACAAATCCTGGCAGAAACCCCAGTAACTGCTCAACAGGTAGGGCCAGATGAACTAAGTCTGCCCTTAGAAGTTCTAGCCAATGTGTATGAGCCAGAACTGCTCATGGAGGCAGGGGCTCAGGATTGCTATTTAACAGACTGTGGGGAGGGAAAGGAACTGGTTCCTAGCTACAGGGAACCGGACCTCACACAGGAGGAGGCAGTGGCACCAGTGCTAGGGATAGCCGTGCCTGCCTGGGAGAAAGAGCCATGGGTGCATTGCGGCACCCCAAAGGATTGTGGATGTAGTGAGGACTTGCCTGAGATGACCAGTGTTCAGGAGCCCAATACAAACTCTGGAGCAGACAAAGCTCAGAGGGCCCAGGAGTCCACAAAGGATGAGGCCCAAGTTGCCAAGGAAAAGATAACAGAAGAAGAGGGTCAGCTGAGGGTCCCAAAGCACAGCCTGGGTGGGAACAGCGTAGTTCTCCAGGCTGCAACACAGACAGACCCAGGGGAAGAAAACCAGGAGGGTCTGTCCAAAGATACAGATTTCCAGGAGCCAGAGCAAACAGAGCATCAAAGTTCGGACTCCATCAGGGACGCTGGAGTCAAGCGCAGACCGGTATGTACTTTACTGCAGTTATTGTGTTATTGGGCTCCCAACAATAATGATTTTTCTGAGAGAGGTACTGGACTGCCCCCTTGCAATCCTATAGGCCCAGAGACTGTTTTAGAGACCCCAGCCCAGCTGTGGGGACTGGCTGGAGGGAAAGGGGTTGCTATGGGACAGGGGTTGTTTTATGGGGCTCCCAAAAATACTGTTTTGCCTCAGAAGAGTGTATGGGTGCAACCCACTGTGTCCCCAGTGACTTCCATGCTGCTGCCAAAAAGAGAGAGATGGGATTCTGGACTATTTGGGTGGGGGTTGCATGGGAAGAGCAATTTGCTCTATACAGAGGGAGCAAGGCCAAGGGCTGGGGGAGGTCTTTACTCTGCACCTTGGGACTGTGTGCGCACCGACATGAACTTGCCTAGCATGCAGCGGGCCTGGCCAAACCAGCAGATTCATGACTATCAGCGTAGCTGGGAAAATCTTGGATGTTCCCGGCCCGCTTGGGGAAGGCTTTTCATGAATCAGCCAGTGGCCATATTGTGTTTGGACAAAGTTCATGGCTCATGCTGTGGAAGAAAAGGTTTGGGGCCCACTTGTTATGGATATATTGTTATGTTGTGGTCTAGGGGAAAAAGTATTATAAGTTTATCCCTTAGCATATTCCCATACCTCCCATGTTTAGGCTCATTGTAATGAGTATCCTGTGAGGGATCTAATGGGATATATTGGTTGTATGTGGGTGAAACATTGGGTGTTATATTTGTAAATATGAATGTATCTTATTATATTAGTATGTTATTATATTGTAGAGGGGAAGCCGTTGAATACAGCCAAACCTCCTTTGTTCCCAAACGCCTGTTAAGCCCATTAGCTTAGCAGGCACCCAGAAACAATGGGATTGCCTGAGGCTTCTCAGCCTTCCTAGCATGGGCCCGGGAGATGTGTCTCTCTTGGGAGCTAGAGCCAAATGAATTAGTTAGCCCCACCTAGTGGGTGGACCTGGGAGGAGTCTCATGATTCCCACGTAGGGACCCTGCCTGATTGGCCAGAGGCAGTTAGGGGCTGACTAAAAGTAGCCCCTCCTGGTAATGTTGTATGTCTGTTTAAAAGATGTTGTTTTCCAAATAAAGTGGTTCATAATTTTCATCAAGACTTTGTGTGCAGGTGTATTATTGACCCAGGGGCATATGCTGGTAGAGGAGATCGTTCTGACTCCCTTCCAGGTTTTCCCAGGCACACTACCAAAAGCTGGGACTTATGCCTTTGTACCGACAAAGACTGTCCATAGGTCTAGAGTCAGCCCAAACTTAGGTCTAAAACCTACAGGAGATAAGAGGACTAGGATCCTCTATAGTCCATCATCGTTGTAGGTTGTGACAGTCCCCTCCTGCCAATCTTAATCCGCCGGTCTTCTAGTAGTGTCTGTTTGAAAAAGAACGTGAAATGGTTAATTGTATATTTCTTCTTTTTGATTTAGCAAAGCATGGTCTTTTTCAGCATGTAATGTATTTTTCTATCTTATCTCTTCTTCATTCTTGGTGTTCTTTAAAAGGGATTCTGGTTCACAATGCACGGTGCAAATTCTTGGGGACGCTGTTGATGCAGAGTCTGTTTGAATAGTAAAACAAAGGAGAAAGATTGAGCTTTAGGTTATATATTGAATTGCAATAAATTAATGTCATTTAAATATACTTCTTTTGTTAGTTTCAATTAACATTAGTTTGTTTTCGGGCCTACACACATAAATGTGTGTGTCACATGTCACATTTTAATAGTTCAAGTAGTTTTTTTTTTTAAATGTAATTTAAATATACTTGTTTAATTAGTTTGGGTTAAGATTAGTTTGTTGTAGGGGCTATACACATGAATGTGCGTGTCACATATCACATTTTAATAGTTCAAGTAGTTTTTTTTTTAAATGTAATTTAAATATACTTGTTTAATTAGTTTGGGTTAAGATTAGTTTGTTGTAGGGGCTAAACAGATGAATGTGCATGTCACATGTCACTATACATGAATCACATTTTCATAGTTAAAGTTTTTTTTTTTTTGTCCTGTCTTGATAATAAAATGTAATATATTATAGCTTATCTCTCAGTTGTAATTTGCACAATGTAAAGTAGGAAATTAGGAAACAATTCTCTTCTCAAGTAACAGCAGCAGTTAACTATCCAGTCACTCCGTTCATCAACTGAGTAGAAATGTAAAATTTTCTGGAAAGTAGGCAGTATTTATAAACTTTCAAGTGCCTCAGACCGTTAGAACGCAATACGCATGCGCTATTTGCGTTCCAGCTTACAATTTGCGTTCCATCCGCCATTTTATGCGTAGTAGTTTCAAAATGGTGGTTAATATCAGTGTGGTACGTGCCGCATAGTATGTGTTTCAGTTTTGCGAGTCACTGTAGTATAGTTACGTCTGAAACCCACATGTGATAGAATATTATACTTACGGATTTATCAATATTACATTATATCTGGAATGTGGGTCCGATCGTAACGCGTAGGACTTCAATGAAAAATGGAGGTTGGATTTCAAAGTCCTACAGGCTTGAACTATGACTTACGATCAGACCCACATTCCATTGGCTGTTTCTAACCGGGAGTTACGGCCTTGCGTCATCAATCATGTTCAAGCTTGCAAATGTTACTTTTGATAGCATAGTGTGCGATGTGCAATATCGGGCCGCACTTGTGGGCCCAGCCAATTGAATAGCACCATAAGTTGCTGCCTCTGCGTGCTCGCAGCATTAGACATACGGCCTACTCCGATCGAGTTGTGTCCTTGCAATTGAATCTGGCTCTAAATGTTTCCATTTAGATGAAAATTACTTTAGGTTTCAAAACAGCAGTGTTCAATGTTTTTATTGTGCATAATGTTTTATCTCGGTCTGCCAACACCCACGTGAATCTGACTTGATTAAAGGGCCACTTAATTCAGCATAATTTGGAGCACATCCCTGTAAAGATCTCCGAAAAGCATGTTGAAATACATTTAGAATTTTTTAAATATATGCATTTTTCACTGTGAAATCAATAAAGTAAAGTCTGTGTTTACATGTGTCACTGACTTCCCACTCCCAGACATGCAGCTCCTGCTCCATATAGTTACATTAGGTAAAAAAGACTTTTCACCCATCAAGTTCCACTTTTTAAGATCCCCTTTGATCTGCAATATGCGGATTAGTTGTTAATTAAGGAAGGCAAAAAAAGAATAAAACAAAACATTGAAACATTGTCAATCGTCTCAAAAGGAAAATGAATTCCTTCCTGACCCCAGAAATTGGCGATTGGATTCCTCCCTGGATCAATGCTCCCTCTCTTATTAACCAGGATAACCCTGAATGCCCATTTTATTTAAAAATATATCCAGTCCCCTTACTGTGAAGCACCATTTTCTTTCTTAAAGGTGGAATTTTTTTTATTTCTAACCTCAAAGGATGTCCTCTTGTCAGTTGAAAACCTCTTGGCACAAAAAGCTCCCTTGACAAATCTTTATACTGACCCTGGATGTATTTATATAGGGTAGGGGTGTCCAACCTTGGTCCTGGTGGGCTGCACACATCCCTGGATTAGTGAATATCCCTGCAGCACCCAGGTGAGACTAATGCTTCTTCAGTCATCCCGAATTACTTACCTGTGCACTGAAAGGAAATCCTCAAATCCAGGTATGTGTGCGACCCAGCAGGACTGAGTTTGGACACTTTATATAGGGTAATCACATCCCCTCTTAGACGCCTTTTTTCTTGAGTAAATAAGTATAATTTGGTTAGTGTTTCTTCATAACTTAGCCCATCCAATCCCCTTATTAGTTTTGTTGCCCTTCTCTGTACATTTTCCAACTCTAAAATGTCCTTTTTTCATGAAGTGGTGCCCAAAATTGTACTCCATATTCCAAATGAGGGAGTACTAGGGATTTGTATGGTAGCAGAATTATATTTGCTTCCTTGGCTTCTATACCCTTCTTGATACATGCTAATATTCTATATTTTAATATTTTATTTGCCTTTGCAGGTGCTGCTTGGCACTGAGCACTGTTACCTAGGTGGTTGTCCACAAGCTCTCCTAAATTCTTTTCAATATCTGAAAAAGTAGAATAGAAAAGTGATCTTTTGCCTTGGCGGTGAGCAGCTCATTAGTGACTTTTGTGAGAGCTGTCTCTGTGGAATGTTGGGGCCAGAAGCCAGATTGGAAGGTGTCAAGAAGGGAGTTAGAAGAAATAAAGCTGGTAAGGTTGTTGTAGACGAGCCACTCCATTAGTTCGGCAACAAGGGGAAGTAGCGAGATAGGGCGGTATTTAGATGCAACATCAGAGTCAGATGAGGGTTTCTTAAGAATGGGTGTAATTATGGCATGTTTTAGAGAAGATGGAAACATGCTAGTATTTAGGGAAAGGTTGAAGAGGTGTGTGAGAGCAGGGATTAGTGTGATAGAGAGGGGAGGGATGAGCTGTGATATAATAGGATCCAAAGGACAGGTAGTAAGGTGAGAGTATGATAGTAGGCTGGAGACTTTGTCCTCTGTTGCAGGGTCAAAGCAGTTTATAGTGGCTGTGGGATTGGGGAAGGGAGAAGGGTGTGTTGTCGGTTAGTTGAGAGGATGGAGTGTGTGAGCCACAATGAGAAGAGCGTTAGTTGTGGATGCTTTCAATTTTATGCATAAAATGGTTGGCAAAGTCTTCAGCTGTGAAACAGGAAGGGACAGGAGGAGGTGGTGGATGGCAGAGAGTATTGAAAGTGGTGAACAGACATTTAAGGTTGGAGGACAGAGTTGATATTAGTGACGTGAAGTAGTGTTGTTTGGCAAGGTTGAGGGCAGAGAAGTAGGAGCCTAACATAAACTTGTAGTGGAGGAAATCTGCTGGAGTGCATTATTTTCTCCATAGTCGTTCAGCAGTGTTTGTGTAGTGTGTCATGGTTGCGAATGAGAGCGAGGGCACCTGCGTGTGGTTATGGGGGCAATGGCGTCAAGGGCGTGTGACAGATCCACTGCCACATTAGGGATCCAGTGCCTTAATTTCCAGCACCATAATGGAGTACTCAGGAGCCCTTTGTATGCTTTATCAAAATTTTCTATTTCTTTTCATACAACAAAATAATATAAACAAAAAGTGCAAAAACAAAAACCTAGCTTCTTTTGAAGCACTGACTAAACTCTTTGCTGAAGTTCCCTCACTGCCCAAAATAACATCCAAACAAAATATAGTCCAATTCACATAAGAAAGGCCTGGGCACTTATCTGTGTCAGATGTCCACTTTTAGGGCTCTGCCTTCAGTCTGCAGAAGAGCCGTGTCTCCTTCACCTCCCAGGTCGCTGAACACTCTTTCCAGTGTCTCTCAGATTTGCTGTCTGTATCCTCCAGGCAGTCTCACTCATTTGCTAGGCCATACAGACCTCTCTCTCTGTGTCCACACAGAGCTTTCTCAGGAACTCTGTCCCAGACTCAGACTGAGCTCAGGCCCCAAGCTTCCATACAAATCTCTCCCTGGATCAGGCCTTCTATTGCAGCCACACCCATGCCTTTTAAGGTGTGTGTTAACTGTCTGACTCATGAGGAGAAATTGTGAAGTGCTCTCTTTAGACCTCTGGTGGCAAGAAAGAGTAGAGTTGTAGTTTGAGGTGGCAGTGTCAGGGAAGTTGAGGTTGATGATGGAGCTGAGAAAGGGTTGTAGCTCAGTGGAGAACTGTTGTGGGTCAATTGCTAGTAGGTTTCTGTGGGTAATGGTGGCCAGGGTTGAAGTAGGTTAGTGAGAGGAAGGTGTGTTGAGGTTGAAGTTTAGGAGGTGGTGGTCAGATAGAAGGAGTGGGTGGATGACTAGCTTGGAGGTGGTGCTGAGATTGGTGAAAATAAGGTCAAGAGAGTGTACAGCATGACGAGTTGTGGAATCTGTTAGTTGTGAGAGTCCGAGGGAAGAGGTGTAAAGTAGTTTGGTGGCTGGCAAGGAGGTAGGAGTGTCGTGAGCAATGTTGAAATTGCCAAGTACAAGTGAAGGAATGTTGGAAGAGAGAAAGTGAGGGAGCAAGGCAGAAAAGTTATCAAGAAATTGAGAGGGTGGTCCAGGTAAGCGATAGATCACAGCAACACGTAGAGAGATAAGTGAGAAGAGCCATACAGTCTAAACTTCAAAAGATGAGAATTGGAGGGATGGGACTGGGGGTATGAGGTGAAATGTACAGCGAGTGGAAAGTAATACACCCACACCACTACCTTGTTTGTCCCCAGTTCTAGGTGTGTGACTGAGGTGGAAACCACCATGAGAGACTGCTGCTGGGGAAGCAGTGTCTGAAGAGAAGAGCAAGGTTTCAGTGAGAGCCAATAGATTGTGGGAGTTAGTAATGAATAGGTCATGAATAGTACATTTAAATGTCTAAAACTATTTAAAAAACGTGTTTCATGCCCAGAATTCTTAGAAATACAGTTATTAAACTGCACTCTGGGAACCTTGGCAGGGACATGCAAATGTGATATATGATAAATATATATTAATATATATATACAGTATAAATACATACATAAGATAAATATATATATTATATCATATATATATATGTGTGTGACTGAGGTGGAAACCACCATGAGAGAGTGCTGCAGATGAAGCAGTGTCTGGAGAGGAGAGCCAGGTTTTAGTGAAAACCAATAGATTGAGGGAGTTAGTAATGAATAGGTCATGAATAGTACATTTGAATGTCTAAAACTATTTAAGAAAACTTGTTTCATGCCAAGAATTCCGAGAAATACAATCATTACACTGCTCTCTGGGAACCTTGGCAGGGACATGCAAATGTGATATGATATGATAAGTATATATTAAATTATACATATATATATATATATATATATATATATATATATATATATATATATATATACCTATGCCATGCCCCCTTACCTCCCCACCACAGCCCATGCCATCTCACTTCTCCACCCCAGCCCATGACATCTCACCCATGCCCCCTCACCTCTCCACCCCATGTCCCCTCACCTCCCCACCCCAGCCCACCCCATAGCCCCTTACCTCTCCACCCCATCCCATGCCATTTCACCTCATGGCCCCTCACCTCCCCATCCTAGCCTATGACATGTCCCCTCACCTCTCCACCCCATGGCCTCTCACTTCTCCAACCCATCCCATGCCATTTCACCCCAGCCCCCCTCACCTCCCCACCCAAGCCCACGCCATGCCCCCTCACCTCTCCACCCCATGTCCCCTCACCACTCCAGCCCATGCCTCCTCAGCCTGCCTTGGAACTTCCCCCAGTAGTTACTTACCCTGATCCACTGCACTTGATGACATCATTTTGCATTCCCAGCAAGACGCGCTGGCAGGGGAAGAGCAGAAGAGGTACAGCAATCAAGTGCCATGGGTGATCCATCAAGATGCGCTGGCAGGGGAGGAGCAGAAGAGCCACAGCAATTAAGTGCAGTGGATCAGGGTAAGTAACTACTGGGGGAAGTTCCAAGGCAGGCTGAGGAGGCATGGGCTGGAGTGGTGAGGGGACATGGGGTGGAGAGGTGAGTAACTACTGGAGGAGGTTCCAAGGGAGGTTCAGGAGGCATGGAATGGCATGGGGTGGGGTGATTAAAAATGAAGTAATGGGATTGCACTGAGGCCTCCGCCACTGTTTTCAATATATGTTATGAATGTAAATAAATGATGCATCTAAATATTCATGATAGTGAAATAGAACAAAGCAATCTGAATCTAGATATTTATCTGAATTTCAACAATTAACCCTCCATTGTTTTAAACATTATATTCACCTGCCTGAATAACTGCAAGACCTTACTTCCTTGTTTTCCCTCTCATGTATGTATTACAAAAAATGCTCCAAACTGCTCCACACACTTTGTTTCATTTTACAACTATCACCCCTCTCCTCATTCAAAATTATTCCTAATTTGTTATGACTGCCTTAAGTTTCTAACTATTGCTTTTACAGGATCATTGCACTAACCATACAGTAGATTTCCACATGTTCATTTAGTGACTGATTAGAAAAAAATCAGTATTTAAAACTTTAGTGATTTGTGTTGCAGTAGGGCTGCTTCTCTCCACCATCTCTCCACCATAATTATCAAGTATGTGGTAGCACATCTGCTGTCCTAAAATGTCTAAAATGTTGCTCTTTTTGTAGTTATTTCTGCCAAAACTGACTTTTTTTACATAAAAAATCTCTCTGGCACAATATTCTCGATTTTATATTTTATAAAATTGCATAATTGAAGTATGTGAAGATAGAATATACAAAGTATTTGTTTATAAAACTAGTATGCCCAAAAGGTGTCATATATTTCATGAAAATGTTTATAAAAATTATAGAAGAGATTTCTTTTGATTCAATGTAAAAGAAACATGTCCAGAAATCAGTGGTCTTTTAAATATGTTATAAGATGATTGTGCTTCTTTGCTCACATGCGACTGCATCTATTTAACGCCGTGTCTTGGCGTAATTATTCATGTGTGGACGTGTGGTGCTATTGCTCAGTTGTTTTACCACTTGACGCATCTAAGAATCATATTATATTTACTCCTTTGGCCTTTGTTTCTCTTACAATTCTTCTTCTCTGGCTTTCTGACTCCTGGCTTTACCATACCACATTTTTGGCTTTCTTACGTCTTTATGTTTGTCTTACTTCTGCTTGTCTCAACTCGTGATTGAGTCAGAATATTCCATTGACACTGACCTTTTGGTACCTCTGATGCAGTGACTCTGTCCTGCTACTGGTATTCTTATCATTGGTTGACAGTGTGGTTGAGTATTTTAACCATAAGTCAACATTTTTAATGGTGACCTTTGGACTTGGACTTTGTTAGTGGTAATTTGGTTATCTACTTGTACATTGATCTCATGAAATTGCTATATAAATGTCTACATTATGTTTTCATTATATTTTTGTGATTGCTCAAGAATATTAATTTGACGCTAAATAGATTTAATGAGGCAGTTTAAGGAAGATGTAAAGCAATAGAGAAAAATGTGATGCACATTATGACATTCATGCAGCTAATTCTTAAAATTTTACCACCTCAATGAAACAAGATGGATTTTATACAAAATATGATACATTTTCATGCTTCACAATGCATAATCTTGATATACCTCTGCTTATGTGTGCATAGCTTGCTAATATCTACAATTAATGACATTTGTGCTGACAGATGTAAAATGAGCAACACATTAAAATTCTGAGCTGAAATAGGTTTACCCCGTACATAGGTGCAAGTTCATACCATGTTAAACGCATGCATCTTTTGACAGTTGACACCTGCTTCTTATTAATAAACTGACACTTTAAAATGCACTTTTACTTGACAGTAATCACTGACCTATCAGGCAAGATTGTTCAAAGTATAATTTTGTTTCTCACAGATGAAAATAAGTCATAATGCTGTATTCTGTTCAGACGTATTCATCAACCAGTGAAATATTGAAGACAAGTTGTCTAATCATGCCCAAAGGGTAGCACAGCATCAAGCCAATTTTTTTTCCACTTAAGTATACATGTGTCCTTGATGAATCTATCCTACTGATTGTGCAAACTCAACTTCTATTCCATAGAGGCATTTTGATCAATAAGACATCAATACGACAACTATGTGACTCTATGAAACTTATTTCTCAAAAGTCTAAACATTAACTTTACATAGACTGCTGCAAACAAGTATTTCTATAGGTATATAACTTTGATTAATGCATTTTGTGTGTATATAATAATTAGCCTATATAATTTCAACTCTATTAAAATCGAAGTTACTACTTATAAATGATTCTAGAACATCTATTTACTTACCCTGTGCATCTGAGACTTAAATTAAAGGTATATGGAAGTCTCTCTGGAAGTGCACTACCTTCCAAATAGTCCCTACAACGGTCTGCCCTGAGCAGCTCATGCACACAGTGTTTATATTGCCATTTTGCATTTGTCACCCTCTTGTATCACACCTAAACCCTTAGATTGTAGGTTTGCGAGTTTTCAATTGTGTGTTCATGTCTTGGAAACAAGCACTATGTACATTTGATTATATGCTCAAAAATAGGGCCCTCCATTCTTTATAAGGTGTTAAGTTTGTTTTTTGCCATGTACTAAACCCCTGTACAGCGCTACAGAATATGTTGGCGCAATATAAATAAAGATAATAATAATAATATTAATAATATATTGGTACTATATACACGAGCCACGTACAGACTGTTTCTCAATAGCATGTTTGGAAATGCTGCTGAGAGACAGTCTATGATTGGCTAGTACATCTAGTACTAAAGGGACTCTGTGTGCATGAGTTACAAAAGGGCATATCTTTGCACACACTATTTGGAAGGATTCAGTAAGTAAATTCAGAGCTTTTTTGTTAATAAAATTATGTTTAGATATGGAGATAAATATTTAGGTCGTTTATTTCAATATTAAAACAGGGAACCTTCCATATCTCTTTAACTAAATATTATTGTAGTGACAAATATTACAAGTAGTTATTATTCAGCACCATAGATAGACAATAATGAACTTTGTGCAGCTGTGAATTTAAATATGTTTAATTTCAGTCTTGTTATTGTATTATAAATGTACAGCTTTTCAGTAAAAGAGGAAATCTAACATGTGTGGGACTTATAAAGCTCAGAATAGTATTAATTAAAAATAGTTCAATCAATAACTGATAATAATTGAATTGCATAAATCAATTGCCAAAAATGCAGAAGTATATAATACAAGACATAGCATTACATAAAGCACAACACTCAGTTCATCCTATATTTCATAGTAATTTTTGTTCTGTGCTTATTTTTCTTATAAAGTGTTCATTTATTATTATTATTTTTATTATTATTATTATTATTATTATCATCATTAACCGTTATTTGTAACGCGCCAACATATTCTGTAGAGCTAAACAGGCTAGATCCAAGTCAAAAACAACAAATTACAAAAGAATGGCTATTGAGTTTATAAGGAAGCATACAAAGTGCTTTCTCTAGGCGGAATATAGGCGTATGTCTTCAGGCCTGCTGCGGACTTGCAGTCTGCTACATATCAGGTGCTAATCAATTGATCATGTTACAGGCCGAGGGCCCCATTCAATTTGAAAGCCGCATCTCGCAGTATATACGCCGTATGTCTGCAAGCATGCGGCGTGCTTGCGGGCTGCTACAAGTCCGGTGCTATTCAGTTGATCAAGGGCGCAAGTTACAGGCCAAGGCCTCAAGACCATAAACTGTGGTTTCACATGTAACGCTTCTGAGTATCTGATCCAATGAAGCGTTCCAAAATCAAGCAAGCCCTTAATTTGCGAACCCGCCACGTTAACCAATAGGAACCGGAGAACACCATTCAAGGATGCGGAACGGGTTTAAAAGGCTGTGAAACCCGTAACTACCTGACTGGGTCAACACACAGGTCTAGGCTTTGGTGAGTTTTTGAGTGAAATATATAAATATATATATAGAGAGAGAGACAGACAGAGAGAGAGACAGCCAGAGAGAGAGATAGACTAAGAGAGAGATAGAGAGGGCTAGAGAGAGAGATAGAGAGTTCTAGAGAGAGTGAGTGAGAGTGACTGAGAGATAGAGATAGAGAGTGAGAGATATAAAGAGATAGAGACAGAGAGATAAAGAGTGTTAGAGAGAGAGAGATAAAGAGTGCTAGAGAGAGTGAGTGAGAGCGACTTAGAGATATAGATAGAGAGTGAGAGGTAGAGAGAAAGATAGAGAGAGATAGATAGTGCTAGAGGGAGCGATAGAGAGTGCTAGACAGAGCGAGTGAGAGCGACTGAGAGATAGAGATAAAGAGAGCAAGTGAGAGATAGAGACAGCGAGAGATGGAAACACCAAGAGAAGAGGAGAGTGAGGAGAGGAGGAGAGTGAGGAGTGAGAGGGAAACACTGGAGGAAGAGAGGAGGAGAGTGAGGAAAGGAGGAGAGTGAGGAGAGGAGGAGAGGTGGAGGCATAGAGAGAGGGAGAGGGAAAAGAGCTAGCAGGTCAGGGAGGGGAGGTAGAGGTGTAGGAGAGCAGGAGGGGGAGGGATGTGCCCCCAGATGTAGGCACACAAGGTGTAGGAGCAGAGGGTCAGGGGTAGTGGGGATGAGGGGCAGGCCCCAGGGAAACAACAGGGAGGCTAGAAACCCCAGGCACAGTTGGGAGGGTAAGAGGTTGTGCCAAAGCATAGGGCCCACAATTATAGCCCAGAGGAGTCAGTAATTCTCCTCAAGGAAATTTGTGACCGCCATAGCATCATACATGGTGGAAGGAATGTGAGACCTGGCGATAAGACACGTGCCTGGAGTATGGTTGCTGCAGCTCTTGCATCATTAGGGGTTGCAAACACTAATATAATGACTGCCGGATGAAGGTGAAGAAGATGATGGCAGTGGAAGCCAGGGCAACCCTTGCAACATAGATAACTGATATACAATAGCACTGTAAGATCTCTGGTTATGACTATAGATATCTGGGGCAGCAATAACCATGTACATCCAGGAAGCAAACATATCACATATAATAGTTGTCAAAGTGGGAATCGGCCCCACACTTTGCAAGCTCTCAAAGCGAGCTCGCAGAACTATGTCCCTTGCAAAGCGAGGGGCGCAGTTCTGGCTGAAATTGCGTAAGTGAAGGCTCCAACGTTGGCTGCAAGGCCGCAAATGCGGCCCCACTTGAAGCGAGGGGCCGCATTTGCGGAAGTGGAGGCTCTAAGCCACTTCATTCCCGGGACAAATAAACCCCAGAAAAGCACGACTTTTCAAAGAAATATCAAACTGAGGGACATAGAAAAAAAAAAATTACGACCCACGGGACTTACAAAACACTAACACGTAAAGACTAAATACGGACTTACACAAACGAAAATACAAGGTCACAAAAATGGGCATAGCACTTACAACTTGTCTATATCTGTCAGCTTTAGATTGAAAGGCAGAATGATATAGCTACCAATCAAGAGCCTGATTCAATTGAGCAATTGTAAGTTACTGGGACCTGGAATGCAGCCCGGAAGCTAATTTGCTATTCAATTGGGTTTTTTTCTGAGAAAAAAATGGCTTACGTGTTACAGGCTTGAAATCCTTGCGGTTGTTAAACCCAGAACTTACAGCCTCCCAAAGCCTTTGATCTTTCACGGCCGCAAAAGTACCGAACGCTAAAATCGCGAATCGCTATTCAATAGCAAAAATCCCTCAAGACCCCAGCCGGAGTCAAGCCGGCAAACAGCAAATGGCGGACGAAAGCTTATGGGTTCCAAATAGGACCCGCAAAGGGTTTACAGACAAGTTTGGAACACTTCAAAACACAATAAAAACCCACCAATGCACTTTAAAATATGGCCAAAGCAATAGAAGGCATTACAATTACTTGCACAACAACTCACAAGTAATACAAATGTTGAAAAAAAAAGAAGGTTTTCTTCCAATGTTGTAATGTACATGCGTATGCCAATATGAAAAGTCATGCTGTAACATGCTGAAAGCTACTAAAGACACACTACCTCATTAAATTGCAACATAAATACATGAAAATGGCTGCCATACTGACCCTTTCACACTCACAGAGGCTCTGTGGACACTGAAAATAGAAAGATTATCTTATATACATCTCACTGATCAGAGCTACATTGAAAAAACAAATAGTGGCCAAAATACACCGCCACATGGCATATATCAAGTACCAGGGGAACATTTGACATTTGGTTGTTCAGTCCCTCAGTTGTGTCTGACTCTCTGTGACCCTATGGACTACAGCACACTTACTTATGTCTGTCTGTGCTTATCCACAAGGTTTGCATGCCAAAGATACTCAAGTGGGTTGCCAGTTCCTTCTCTAGTGGACTGTGATTTGTCTGACCTCTCTGCTATGACCTGCCCACCTACAGTGGCCCTACATATTATGGCTCACATCTGCATTCAGGTACACAAGCCCCTTCACTGCCACCAGTTAGCAATCCAAAAGGGGACCAGGGGAACATACACCACACTAATCTACTCTAACCCATCAGGAAAGGCCACAAAAACACATGGAGGCTATGCAGAGGCACATAGAGCAACAGTCAACTCACCTCCATCAAGGACAATCTCCGCTATGCCCATCCTGGAAAGTCCCACGCCATTGCTGGTGGCCATGTGCCAAGATGTATACACATTATCATTTGGTGACATCCTATTAAGTGTTTTGCTATCAATCAATTCACGTTATCACAAGTCATATGACCTATTATTATTGTTATTATTGTTATTATATGTATTAACCTATTGCATAGTAACTAGGGCTCATTAGTTTACAGATATAGGAATGTGACACAAATATATGTGGATGTCCCAAAACCCCAACCATTGAAAACAGTGTAACAAAGCTTTATTTCATACACAGAGCACAATCAGAAATGGACAAGACTGTGCATTAACATCATTTGTGTGGTGTGGGCGGAGCCCGGGAGGGCAAGAGGCTTGTACTTGGGAAAAAGGGGATACCTAAAGGAGGAAATGTCATAGTCTAGAATAAGCATAATGCATAGCACCGACCAGGGTCACATGTGGTAACTACACCACTGAAGCCAGAAACTAGTAATGGGCATAGCACTTACAACTTGTCTATATCTGCTCAATTAAACAGATGGGGGGAAAAAAACATGGATAATGTCATACAAATCTATTCCACACACAGTGTGTTTTCACTATTAAGGAATAATCTAAAATTGATAAGCAGAATGTGTTACAAAGAAAGAGGAGGTTGTGGGACATGCCTCCATGGTCATGAGATTGGGCTATTAAGACCTACAGAAACAAGAACAAGATATCAATCAGAACACCATTTGGATTGATTGCAAAACCTCATCTCAACAGCAATCCACATTGAACATCAATTGCAGAAATATTCAACATAACCATACGTGTACACACTCTGTAGCCAGCCAATAGTATGTCAACATTAATACAAAATAATAGTCATTGAGGAGTGTGGATGAGGAGGAATTAGGACAGTGGGTCACAATACTCTCCTCAGGAGCCATCAGACAGGCCATGATTTATGTGACACTCGAGAACCAAAAGTGAGGCAACTAGTATTCAACAGGTGGTAGAGCCTTGAATTGCTTCACATGTGTATTCACATAGTGTTTCACCTAAATCATGGTCTCTGTGGTGAGTCCTGGGCCCCCACTTTCTGTGCCTGCATGCTTCCTCTCTCTACCACGGCCAGGAGGTGCTGGATTGAGGGGTGTGTTCAACTGGGGTGGCTGTGTAGCAGCTGGCATTGGCGGTAAGGGGTCAGACGAGGAAGCCACGGGCTTTGGTTGCGGTGGTGGTGGAGCTTGTGGAACCGAAGACTGGAGAGTGTTAACGTGAGCTTCTGCCAACTGCACTAGCCATGCCAAGCTATGTGTCTGGACTTGTCTGCCCCTATGAGCCATTTGCTCATACCTCTCCATCCTTCGATTATGCCTCCTCACCTCACCATATATTGCACTGATGCTGTCGACCTGCTCTGTACCAACATTTGCTGGGACAACAACTGCTGGTATAACAACTGCTGGGACAACCACTCCTGTGGCATTATTTGTTGAGACAACTGCTGTTGGGACAACAACTGCTGGGACAACCACTGTTGTGGCATCATCTGTTGTGGCCCGGAGTGGAGGAGCATTGGGGTCCGACCAACGCATCCGTTGCATCTCACCAGGTGGCAGTGGTGGGCCTGTTGAGAGTGGTCCCCAGGAACTCGACATCCCTGCAGTTGGTTGATGGCTCAATTACATGTCTTTTGGTTGAAAGGTCTGGGAACGTGCCCATAATGCATATTAGGGCCCGGGGGGGGGGAGGGGGGGTGTTCCCCATAATGGTCTTGCTGCTGATGAGTCAGCCTCCTGTGATGGTCCCGGGCTCTCAGCTTCTTCCACCACCACCTGCGTTGGTGACTGTGGTTCCTCCTCCTGGGAAGTCACCGCCTGGGTCTTTGTGGCCAGGGTACGCCTCCTGGGTGCCTGAAATGAGAGGACAATAGTATTTGAGTGTTTATTCTCTAAACAATTGTTTGCTGTGTGTTTCCATATCCCTGATATCATGGTCACTTGTAATTGGTTGTGGTGATTGTTTTACGCAGATAAACATTGAGCTGTATCATGAGCATTGTGGATCATGGCTCATATCAATATATGTAATGCTGGTGCATCTGCAGTTCATTATGACGCATGCTCATGTAAATCTGCTGTGCAGTTTGTGAGACTGACCAATCTGTGATTAATTCTCAGCAATGGGTGTTAACTTGCTTATGAGAACTGGTCCAGGTTAGGCTAGTACATGACACACACATGCAGTCCTTCAGAGTATTTATCCGCATATGCTGATCTGTGCACACCCATACATGTACTCTCTTTTGGATGTAAAATCAATCTTCATATACAGCTATACCTAATTTACCGCTGTAGATAAGTTCCAAGCAGTAGGAGTGTTAAGCGAAACAGATCTAAACAGTGCAGTTTAACATGGGGAAAATAGGGAAACTCATGACAAAAAATACACAATTGCAATTGAAATTAAAACTTTTTGGTTTTATATGAGCTTTGAACAAACAGCAAATATAACAATAACACTAATTGAATTTGCAACTGCTATTCACATTTTTTTGTAATTGCAGGTATTGGCCAGACATTATAATTATAACAATTATGATAATAATATGTTTGCTTCCTGGATGTACATGGTTACTGCTGCCCCATTTATCTGTAGTCATAACCAGAGATCTTACAGTGCTACTGAATGTCAGTTATCTATGTATGTATGGTTCATTTGTGTGCATATCAGGGTGTGATGGTGTATATGATACTCACATTGCATGGTTTCCTGAAAGTCAATGTCCAGCTGTCCTGAAAGACCCACTACTGCCGCTGGCTCCATCCACTCCTTCAGAGTCCGCTTCCATCCAAAGTAGATGATATTAACTAGTGGGCAACCACCGGTTGCAAGGGCTGCTCTGGCTTTCGCTGCCATTATTTTCTTCACCTTCATCTTGCAGTCATCATATCTGTGTTTGACAGACTTCACGTCCCTGTTTGCAGTCCTTAATGATGCAACAGCTGCAGCAACCATACTCCAAGGAGGCTATAAGAGAGGAGGAAAGAAGAAGGCCATTAGCAGAGTGAAGAGAGAGAATTTAGAGACAAGAGCAGAGATATAAAAGGGTGTATTATTGTTGACGGCTTATACCTTGAGATGTCTCAAATTCTCTGGAACAAAACTATAGTGCAAATTGTTTTTACATAACAAGGGAGGTTTACAAAGAAGATTTATTTATACAGTAGGAGTTCAAAGGGGTTTTCATTTTTCACTGTAATTGGTGCTTTCTTCCAGTTCAATTGTGCTTTGTGGAAAGTGAAGTACGATTATTACAAAGGCTTTATTTTCATATAATGGTATTTTATTTTTATTTTATTGCGTCCATAGCTGAATGTGCACATGGATCACAGAAAATGTGAGAGTTTTCACCATTTGCAGGAAATCATAATCCAGAAATACTGTGTTAAAGGTTACAGGAAATAAATAATGCATTTACAGATTTATGTCCACAAAAAGACTTAGCATTAAGGAACATGGAACTTGGAGATCTGCTAATCCACAAATATGCATGTAGTGTAACTCCTCCTTACAGGCAGCAAGTCAATTGCATACAATTTTTTTTACAAGATTTTATACATCGGATGTTGGAGGAGTGTCTCACTAATTTTACACAATGAGTTGTGAACAACCAACAGCAAGGCAAACATACAACCATCCTACAGTATAGCTCAATTGTGCCATATTGAAGGCTATTCCGACTCTTCAGTGAAGGAGGGAAGTTATAATCTTCTGAAAAATTATTTAAGCAATTTTATTGATACTATAAACATTTCTCTTGTACGACAGACTAAGGGCCTCGTAAATTGCAAAGTTATGTTTTTTCAACCCCGGGAGCTTTTTTCAGTTAAGTTACAGTTCTTTTCAATTGAGATCAGTCGTAATATTATGTATCTCACTTGAAATACATAAATTCATGTCTTGGCAGTAAAATGCAAGGTATAGAATTGCGTGTCTAATCGTAAAATTACAACAAATCCAGCATTTTACCTAAATACTTAATGAGACACATCCCTAGGAACCAATAGAAAACGTGAACGTCATAATATCATATATATAAGTAAAATTAAATAAAATAAGCATTCGCAATTTGAGTATGCATTTTGCGAGTAAATAAGTAAAGTTTGACGGTAAGGCTAGCCTCAAAATAGACAATCCATTAGAGCAGCTGTTGTAGTCCTTTTGGGTTTCTTGATATGTATTAACCTATTGAGTACTGGGTTCTATGTTACCCTGGATATTGTCTAATGACATGAACATAATAATAAACAATCACAATTGAACATTTGTGCCTGTTATGTTAAATATCTAATACAGTTTAATTATTTTGCATGATTTATTATTGTATTTATTATTTTACTGTCTCTTTAACTAATTTTGCAGGTCTCAGCAAAATATGTATATTTCTCAATATGTATAATGACTCTGACATATTAATACATTTTTTTTTCTAATGTCACATTTATGCCTCTGGGACTGTTGAGCATTGAATTCTAATACACTTTTATATTGTATTTTAGGACTCTTTAACTGCTGAAGGTCTCAGAAAGGCTTTTAAAACAATTTGTAGGTGCTGTTCATTGCATGTAATTATTTTTCATAATCTTCCGAGTTACAAGTCATACTTAATTTGCGCGTAATCAGTAAAGTCTCAACTGAATAGCGATTTAGTGTAAAACTTTGAAAAAGTAAATCGCAATTTTACGGATGTAAAAACAATCATGAAAAACAGGGCCAATTGAATAGCTGAGTAATGTTACTGACCAATTTTAGTGGTGTTCATTTACTAACTGGGGAATTGGACAGAGCCCTAAATACTGTTGTCTAAATGGGTACCACATTCTAGGTTTTTAACTATTTTTAAAACATTTTTGACACAGGCTGGATTTTGATAGAGGATACTCCATTTGTGTGGCACCAATGCTTATCCTTTGCCCAGCTAATAATGTCTTTCTTCATGACTCCCAGGCTAAATGCAGATTTATATCCTTGAAGGACCACTGTGGTCATTTTTTTCTACATGGTCTTTTAAATAACTTAACTTGATAATGCATGATTAATTTCAATGTAATGCAGTTTTTACCAACAAATAGTTTTTCTCAATTCCATTATAATGAAATCATATTACTTTTCCTAACTTATTGTATTTGAGCATCATTCAATTGCAAGACCTCAAGTCTCAAGATGTAAGCCGTAAGTCTGCGGTCCCGCAGTGTCCGCGACTTATGATGCTATTCAATTGGCCAAGCACGCAAGTCCCGGCCTGATAGCGCACATCGTAAACCATGCTATCTTATGTAGCATTTACGAGCTTGAACATGATCCATTAAGCAAGACCTTACTCCCGATGCTGAAACTGCCGATAGAAAAGGAGCCCGTCAGCATGAAGGCCGTACAACATGCAGCTGTCATTTCAATCAACTCGCGATTCGGGGTCCGATATTCAATCGGACCGGCAAACCTGCAAAGTACAAAATAAAAAAACTGAATGCCGATACTTTTCTAGTCCATATAGGTTGCCTGATATGTATTAACTCATTGATTCCCGAGATCAATATAACTCTGAATTGAAACTAATTGAAATTAATTCTAATATCTTTCATTGCTTTCCCCATCATTTACAGTGCAGTATTGATTTTATATTTGCATTTATAGTGCTCCGGACATGTCATTAAGCCCTTTTGAGTCCTTGCAACCCGTAACTTGTGGTTTGACTTTTGCCATTTGCAAGCTTGACTGTTTGTTTTGCATGGCGCACTCTGCGTAATTGAATAGCCATTTTCGGATTTTAGCAATCATAACTCTTGCGTCCGTAAAAGATCAAAGGCTTGGAGGGGCCTTAACTTGCGATGTTAACCATTGTAAGGAATCGGAAGCCGGAGGCCATAACCCAATCGTAGCGCGCAAAAAAGACGCCAATTGAATAGCAAAATAACATACGGCCTCCATTTCCGAAGCCCTAATCTCCTGATGCCTCAATTGAATGAGGCTCTTTTTTGTAATATTATTAAAACATTTTTTTATCAATGTATTATTAGATTATTTTAAGTTGAAAGAAGATATAAAACAGCTTTTACATTTCCTAAACAACTGACATATCAACATAAATGCTTACAAACATAAGCCAATGTCCTATAAGGTCCATAAAAAAACAAAGATAACTCCATACATATAACAGCATTGTATTTGTTTCTTTGTTTTTTTTTCAAAATGAAAAGTTACTTATGCAAAGTATCTCTAGCTTCCAAGAATAGCAAAATGTAAAATTACATAAAAATATTCTCTCATACACAGAGTTGTTGATTAAATCAAGACCTGCAAATTGCATAAGGGGAGTGTCTGCAAACTCAGCAGAATAGCAGACTTATTTCCTGTTTTCACTGGAGCAATTGTAAAAGTTATCACAAAAAAAGGGTTTTTTATTTGGCTACGCATGAGCAAAACAAGTTTTTTGTATGACTTCATTAATAAACCTTAAGTGCACCCATTTTTTGAATGCTGACTTTTTCAAAATGATTGTTTGCAGAGAGGGATATATTTTTTTTACACCAACAAATCTTTTTGAATCCTAAAACAGAGAATTTAGTTTTTGAAAATCTTTTAATATTAATGTTGTGTTTGTTGTGTTTAAAATATAAACATTGTGAGCCTCATTCAATTGCAAGCCCGCAAGTCGCGGTATGTAGGCTGTAAGTCTGCGGTCCTGCAGTGGGCCCGTAGCGTTTGTACCTTATGGTGCTATTCAATTGGCCAAGCACGCAAGCCTTTGCTCTATTGCACACATCGGAAACCATGCTATTGTATGTAGCATTTGCGAGCTTGAACATGATCAATTAAGCAAGGCCGTAACTCCCTATTAGAAACAGCCAATGGAAACAGAGATCGTCATCATAACATTAATGAAAAATGGAGTTTGGATTTCAAAGTCCTACGGGCTTCAAATACGAGTTACAATCGGACCCACATTCCAGATATATTGCAATATTGAGAAAGCTGTAAATATGATATTCTATTACACACTAGTTCCATTATATGTATTAACACATTGATTGCTGGGATCGATATAACACGGAAATTAAACATGAAATAAAGTATTTTTTGGGGTCGATTTGTGACCTTGAGGTGCTATTAATTCTAAGACCTAAAATCACTTTCCCTTTTAATAAAAGTACTGTAGAATTTGTATATGTGCATTTCAAGTGCTTCGGACATGTCATTAAGCCTCCTTGGTACCCGTGACTTGTGGTTCGACTTTTGCCATTTGCAGGCTTGATGGCTTGCTTTGCGAGGGGGAATCGGAGCAATTGAATAGCGATTTGTGATTTTAGTGATTTTAGCATTTGCAACTTTTGGGCTGTGAAAGATCAAAGGCATGGAGGGGCATTAACTTGTAATGTGAACCATTGCAGTGAATCGGAAGCCGGAGCCCGTAACCAGATAGGAGCCCGAAAAAAGTATGCTTTGCTATACAAGTGAAATGTATTTTTCTAATTAAAATTGATGCAGATAGCGCTGATCTGTCCCCCCCCCACCCAAAATTGATTAATGGTGACTGCTGCCTAATGAATGTGTATATTTTGCTACCTGGTGTGGGCAGTTTGTGTTAATTTAACCTGAGGATAGCCTTGCGTCAGGCAGCCTTAAATTCCATAAATGTGTTTGATCCTACCAAAATAGCTGGAAGGCTATGGCAGTTATGTACTACTGTTTTATAAAGTAGTACTTTGCTACATTAGAACCATATGTTCCAGCTTCCAAAGTTTAAACAAATACTTGTTTTCCTATATACCTCTTATTGTGGATTATATTTTCCTGTTTACATGTTTTTTTTATATATTAGAAGGTAAAAGGTTTGGTAATATATATATCTTTGCTCACTTGTAATGGCAAGTGAATGTTCATTTATTGCAATAAAAATATAACATTATGTGCAAGATGATTTAAATCAATGAAATTTGGATTTAAAACAGACATTTGTTACAATATCTGCTTGTCTCTAAAGATTCAGCTAGGGTGAATATTAGCACATGGTAGGTCTCTCTATCTCCGGACTGAACAAATACATAACTATCATTCGCTGGCTCCCTCTGGCAAACATCTGCCATTGCAGGCAAGCCAATATACTTAAAGCATTTTTCATTCACTCACCCCCTCTGGCAGGCAAGCCATAACTGTAAAGTCACTAAAACATCACCTGACCATAACTAACCAATCAAAATGCACGGAATATGACAGTAGTTTCTGCACAGGTCTCTATTGAGCATGCTCATTACACTGCAATTTCAAACTATTATATCTAAAAAATGGCTTGCAGGCTTCTTAGATAACTATTATATTGCCAAATTTCAAACAAATCCATTCAGTTAATTTTTTCATACAAGGGCGTAAACATTACAAGAAACACCATGTCATCACCCCAAAATTTAACATAAATCCACTTTTTTTTTGTCTGGACAGAATTTCATGAAGATAATTTAGACACCAATGCCTCCTAAAACACCACATTCCAAACAGATATGTCAAGCCAACCCAAAGTTATAAGCTCATGAAAAATTAGTTTATAATGGAACGTTCAAGAGAATTTTAGCTACGAGAGCATGATTGTGCTCTAGAAATAATTTGAACTTTTTATATGCAATTATACTCCAGTGGACTCTACCATTTTGGTTTAATGAGATCAATTTTCTAAAGAGGGAGGAGACAGACTGCACATGAGATGACTATGTACACAGAAAAAAACATGCACCTATAAATGCCAGAGTGTACATAGCAGTAATGTAAGGGTTTATTGATTTACAAGGACACTCCGTCCCACGAAAGCAACAGACATGATCCCCTGACAAAAGGAAACATGCCTGCATTAAATAATAATTTGGTATAACAGATAAACATGTAAAGTCTGTGTTCTATTTTGCACTTTTCAAAAAACATTTTACCCATTATTACATTGATATTCAAAATTCATATAGAAAGAAAATGAGCACAATGATCCTTTAAGTCTTTCATACCTATTTGCTACATCTTTGAATCTTAGTAAATCTGGCCCAATATTGTTGTGAAATGATATTAGGTTGTCATCATTTCTGACAAGGCTGTAGGGCATTTTGGACAATTTACATTTTAATTGCTTAGAAATTAAAAACCTTCAAACCTACATATGGATGGCATTAATGTTTATCATTTTTCTTTGCATGATTGATAATTTTGTATGCACTTTGTATTTCATGTGTAGGAGGCAGAAATAAATAGCTGATTTATTGACCTGGAAAATACAAACTTGTGGCTTTGATTTCAAGCAGTTACGGCAGATTGCTTTACCTCAGCATGCTTCAATCTTATGCATCTTTCATTACGTGATAATAATATCATTATAGACTGTTGTGTGAGCTAAGGCACCCAAGATTCAGATGCCTGTGTTATAACATTTTCAGAAGAGGCCTATTGCTACAATAGAAGATTTTAAAGTTCTGAAAGATTGTGATGACATTGATCAACTTCAATCTTTTTTTTCATGATTTTTTATTTTTTTTGCTTTTTACTAATTTAGTGCATTTTTCCGAAAAGATGTTATGCACCAGTCGATTTAATAATCTTGGCAACATCTTATTATCAGTAGTGAATATTGCTTGGTAATATATGAGTACCCATTATGTATAGTCATATGCATATCCTAACATTTAACCTAAAAAGAGGTATAGATAAACTAGTTGATGGGTTTGGCACTATAAAAATAAAACCTTTAGCATTCTTATATTATCTTTTTGTAATTGGATAAATCTGGATATACTTTTCTAATCTGTAGAAGGCTCTAATGGTGAAATAAGATAATGTTTATTTTACAAAATATTTAAAAAAAAGATACTCACAATACATAATAATATGCTCTCAGGAAGTCAGTTAATGACTGAAGGAACGTGTTGGCGCTCTTCATGGATACACACCTTCAAATAGTCTAAGGACATGTAATTATGTATTGTGAGCACCTTTTCTCTTTACTTTTTTTATTATAATAAACTTATCTTATTTCACTATTGGAGTGTCGTCTCTCTCCTATAATTTTTTTATTCTAGTTAGTACTGGAGTGTTCATACTTCTGAATCCCCAATGAGACACCTCAAGAGATATTATTCACATCACTTTTATTCTCCCTCTTTAAACCTTTATCCTTGTAAACCTTAGAAACATTGAAAAAAAGGCTCCTTAGCAGCTGAAAACCAACATCCTAATATAACAGTGCTTCAGTTACAATGCAATAGTTTGGCCCAGTACTTCACAGACCAGGTGTCCTCTTTCAAGCTGTTATTCCAAGAATGATGTCTTATGAAAATCAAGAGCAAAGGCATGTGAAAGTGGCCGCTTTGGCCTTATGTTATACATTTTCACAAGTAAACATAATAATTAAGAACCTTCACAAGTTGTAACTTTGATCTAGGCTTAACTCGTAAATCCTTCTGATCTCATAGGCTCAGTAATCACAAAAATAGTGAACTGTACAGTGGCATCAACTAAAGGATGCACTTGTCAAACCACTTCGACAAAAACAATCTACTGTATAGAGCCAGACTACATGGCAAACTACAGGCCTATATTTTATTCTTACCTTTGCATGTATAGTTATTGAAAAGGTTGTTGCAGTGCAACTTGAAATCCATCTGCTAAAAAAAACAGACTTCTACAATCCAATGCAGTCAGGGTTCTGGAAAAGGCACATCACAGCTCTGGTTCATGTTTTTAATCAGATTCTAATAGCAAGATAGATAGAGTGATTGTTAAGCCCTAATTGTCCTTTACCTTTCTGTAGCATTTGACACAGTGGACCATGGAATAATAATAGAGCAGTTGTGAATTGGGTGGCACTGTCTTCTGATGGTTTAAATATTTTCTCACTGGCAGGTTGCAGAATGTTTCTTCAAGTGCATATTTCTTAAAATCTCTGTCTCTGTCATTTGGAGTTCCACGAGACCCTATTGTATCCCCAATGCTGGTTGCAGTATACATGCTGTCACTGGAGAGATCATTAAAAGACATGGCCCCAACTACCACTATTTTGCCAATGACACATCACTTTTGTCTGTCCTTCAATCAAAATGCAGAACATCAAACCTTTTATCCTATAAGATGTCTAGATAAGCCACACGATTGGATGATTAGGCTTAAACCAGAAAAGACAGAGTTACTTCCGATGGTTCCTTCTGCACCAAACAGGAGTGGGCCTTCAGCCTGGTTACTTGCAACTGTTAAATTCTGATCAAATGTACATGTGTACTAAAACAGCAGTTGTCAACTATTATCAAATCCTTATTTTTCTATCTACCCACATGCTATTTCAGTATTGTTGAATGTCATCATCATGACTAGACTACTGTAACTGAAGCTACATCACTTACAGTTGGCAGGCTATTAAAAAAGCATACCTCATTCCTGCCACATAACACCTGTCATCCATGTCCTATAATAACTCCCTCTGAAAGTCTTGGCCTGATGACATTCAAAGCTTACATAATAAAGGACCCACCTATTTGAAGGACCTTCACACTGCCCTGCGGCCCAGTCTCTGAAGGGAAGGGATCATGCTCTGCTTCAGTATGTCACAGAACATGTTGCCATTCTAGGTTCCCTCAATGAACTGTACCTCCCCATTGCCGGTAGTACTTATGCAGGCCCAGACCATGGCACTCCCACCACCAAAAGTATACATCAATACTGAGGAAAGGTAGTTGAAATAATCCCTAAATGACAGATAAAAGGATAGGCACAAAGAACATAAAAACACTGATATGAGATGAAACCCTCAGGTTAAACGTAAACAGTGATGCAGAGAAAGTGGAGGCAGCATCTGACATCAAGTAAATACATATGGGGGAACCAACACAGCACATTACAGAAAACATATATACACGAAAAGACATATATGAATATATGTTTGGTCTGGGCTTGCATGAGTGCTGTCGGCACTGGGGAGCTACAGTTCATTGAGGGAACCATGAATGTCAACATGTACTGTGACATACTGAAGCAGAGCATGATTCCCTTCGTTTGGAGACTGGGCCGCAGGACAGTATGTCACCAGACCTAAACCCTATTGAGCATCTGTGGGGCATCCTCAAATGAAAGGTGGGGGAGTGCAAGGTCTCTAACATCCACCAGCTCTGTGATGTCATCATGGAGGAGTGAAAGAGGACTCAAGTGGCAACCTGTGAAGCTCTGGTGAACTCCATGCCCATAAGGGTTAAGGCAGTGCTGGAAAATAATGATGGCCACACAAAATATTGACACTTTGGGCCCAATTTGAACATTTCCACTTAGGGGTGTACACACTTTTGTTGCCAACGGTTTAGACATTAATGGCTGTGTGTTGATTTTTTGGAGGGGACAGCAAATTTACACTGGCTTATACAGGCTGTACACTTACTACTTTACATTGTAGCAGATTTCATGATTTCTTTCACATGAAAAGATATAGTAAACTATTTACAAAAATGTGATGGGTGTAGTCACTTTTGTGAGATACTGTACATACTATCATACTCTTTGAAATAAGGACATAAAACCTTGAATTGGGTATTAAATAGGTCACAGCTTTATTAACCTTGAACACTACAATTAGAGGTAGCTCCCCACCCCACCTATGACAGAGCTCCACCCCCTCTCCAGAGGCCCAATGAAGTCTCTAGGGCCAACCAAACCATATACCTTCAATCTACTGAGCTCCAACCTAAGGTGATACAGCACCCCTACCACCCGCAAGCCCACTGGGCTCAGCACCGCCAAAACACAACATGGCCTGACTAATAACCTCCTTAAACATGTAATTAAACAGGGAAAGGCCCACCTCATGAACCCCATCAGATAAGTAATATGACTTTGCGCCTTTAATTTCCAGGTCCCTGCGCCTAATTGAAAATCCGCCCAACTTCCTTATAAATGATGCCATGATTTTATTAAGCCTAAGCCTCGCCTTATCAAGTTTCTTGTGATCAAGAGCCCCTTTCCATTTCATCCTTGGAGTTACCTGCAACCAAATTATTAGCAGACCTGGATAAAGTTGACACAAATGGAGAACATCCATTTTCATTATTCGTACTATTTCCCTTAAAGGTGTAACACCAAATCATTTCCCCGAACATGAATAACTAATATTTCCAGGGGAGGAAAGGACCTAGCATAACCAACAATCAACACCAAAACCTGCTCCCATTTTAAACCCTGAATGCCAAACCACTTAAAAAGTGCAGCCTGACGACCTCCATCTGTAATTGCTGCTGACCTTCTCGCCCAATAAATATAAGAGTGCACCATAATCCACATCTGTAAAGGCGAACCTGAAAAAGATTGACATTACATCTAATTATTGTACAAGTATAAGTTTAATACAACTTGCATTAATCATACAAACATTTAAGGGTTGTTATTTAGCCGGGCAGTACTCTGCACCAAGGTTAAATCGCTAGACTCCACCACTGTTTTGGAAACAACGCTGGTTCTGCATTTGTCGCCGGCGCTACTCTTCTAAACTTCTTCCAATTAAAATGTTATAATGCATCAGCTACGACATTCTTCACTCCTGGTATATGCGAAGACCTAACTAATATATTAAACTGCAAACATTTAAAAACAAACTGTCTTATCTGACCACAGGAGGTGGAGAAGCAGTTGTAAAATTAATGGACTGTGCTACACTCAAATTATCACAATGGAACAAAAAAAGATGTCTATTCCTCAGACTATCTGCCCACAGTATAATGGCCACCCCTATAGGAAACAGCTCTAAAAAGTAATCATCTAGATAATGAGCCACTGAATATAAGCCTGCCTGCTTTGTTACTACCCAATGCAAGAAAGTACAACATTTTTCAAAATATGCACATGAAATTGAACACCCCATAGTTAAACCACAAAGTATTGTCCCGCAATGTAATACCCTAGTAAATTATGAGAATCTGGGTGGACTGGTAATAACCTAAAAGCTGATTTTAAGTCCCACTTGGCTAACAAAGATCTTTTACCTGCCCTTCTAACCAAATTCAATGCTTGTTTAAATGTAGTGTAATTAACCAATGATAGATCCCTATCATTCACATAATTTATAGATGATCGATTAGGGTAAGACAAGTGATGAATGAGCCTAAAACCCCCTTCCTCTTTTTTTGGCACTAAACCTAATGGTGACACCCTTAAGTTTTCTAAATGAGGTGCTTCAAAAGTTTGCTCCATCCTAACCTTTTGTACCTTGCAAATACATTTCTTCCACACATCCTGAGGTCTATCCCGAGCAGATTTTAGATTGGGTGGCCGACATTTTGAAAATTCAATAACCGAAGGAATAACTAAACATTCACTGAAACCTGAAAGCAATAATTGAGCATCCTCTTTTCTGTCAGCTAGTCTACCGTACTGATTTAACCAACCCTCCATCTCTTTTAACAGCACAGGCTCCTCCCCTTTTGCAGGTGCCTCTCCCCTCTCCCTGCTTTTGAAATTTCCCTTTTTTAAAACAAAGAGTGGTTGAGCGTTCCCACATTCAGAGCAATCATGACTAAATCCAAGACAATTACAAGAGCTTTAATAGAATGGAAAACAACCCCCCTTTTTTTTCCAGTGCCAGTAGGCAATTGTTTTTGCCCTATCCCCCCAGTTGGACGCAGCGGGGTAACTATTTTTAACCAAGTGCCCATATCCCAGTCATCACACTGCATATCTGGCCTAACTGTTATTCTCTGTCTGAACTTCTTGTCATAGGCCCACAAAGCTAATCCACCATATGTCAAATGAATCCCCTCTATCTCATCCAAATAGCAAAATTAGGCCAAACAGTATTTATGGTTCCTTTCTTTCTAACATATGCTTCTAACGAATTACAAAAAGGTTTTAGGAAATTTCCTGTATCTCCTTCTATGCTCCTCTTCCTCTATTTTTACATCCTCTTTCTTCTCATCATGCCTAATTTCAATAAAGCAGCGAGAATATCTCTATAAACTCCCTTTTACAATTTTTTTCTTTAATATCCTTTGATACATGCTCCCCTATTGGCCCAATAGAACACATTGCTGACGTCTTCATTACCGTATCCGCTACCTTAATCACAGATTCCCCGTCCTTAGCACTACCCTTACCTGATCCGCTTAACTAAACTATGTTTACTATCTCCGCCTCTGTGACCCCAGCCCCCTGTGCTATTGGCATAACAGCCTGACCTCTCTGCCCACCCTGTCCAACCCATGCTACCCTGGGGCCAAGATTGTATGATCCATTAAATCCAGCTAACCAACCCTTCAAACCTTCAACCAAGCCCTGAACTGTAACCTTTTCCGAATTATTAATATTAGTTTACAAACTCAACACTTTGCCTCCTGTCGGTGGATGACGAGGGGGCTGTCAGTCCTATTGCTGCAGGTTCCCTGCTCCTGCCCTTCCCCTGACTTGTAGGTGGACATTGATTGGCCCTGGTAGATGTCCGCTCCATCCACTCATATCTTGAATGCTGTACCCTTCTTTCATCTCTTTTATTTCCTCTCCTCCTTTCATTCACCCCATGCCTTATATGGGCTGTCCTCAACCCACCTTGTAGTAAGTTATCAGACCTTTCAGACGCCGTGGCAACATCAGCTGTAGCCTGCATCTTTCCAGGCCTTTCAGCGCTCCCAGACGCTACCCGTATCCGCCTCCGCTCTTCTCTATCCCACAGACCGCAGATGATACCCGCGATTGCCTCCTCAAGTGCCGATGCCTCCGCCAATGACTACCAGACCTCCTCTGACTCAGCTGGCTTGCCGCTATGCTCTTCCTCTTCCCTCTCACTTTGCACCCAACCACCAGGGGTTCTTCCTGCCTCCTCAGGTAACTGCATGACACAAGGGGGGTAGAAACCATAATTCTCCTCCACAGGGTCCATCCACGAGTCACAGGGGTCTTCTTTTTCTTCTCCTGCTGGTTCCCACGTTCTGCCACACATAGGAAATTAACTATTAGAGAGGCCATCCTGAGATGATTCCAACTGCTTCCAAAACTGATTGGGTGCTAAAGTGCGGGAAACACACCTATTTAACACCTCCTATGCCCCACCTGTTTGGCTTCCCATGCCCATCATTACCCCTATACTGTGTCTGTCCCCTCTCCTGTCTCTGGCCCCTCTCCTGTCTGTCCCCTCTCCTGTTTGTCCCCTCTCCTGTCTCTGTCCCCTCTCCTGTGTCTGTCCCCTCTCCTGTCTGTCCCCTCTCCTGTCTCAGTGTCCTCTCCTGTGTCTGTCCCCTCTCCTGTCTGTCCCCTCTCCTGGTGTGCCCGGTCAAATGCCCTTTCACCTATGCTGTCTCCAGGGCACTCTACCATCATCCACAGACGGGAAGATCCACATTCTGAGACAACTGATTTGGGACTCTCCAGAAGACTGTCCCTCTTTTTCTTTTGTTAATACTGTGATTGTGATCAAGGCTTGTGTTTCACATCCAAACCTAACAATGCCTCAGTTGTGATGGTTTCTGATTGGTTGATAAGTAGTGATGTCCCAAACAGTTCGCCGGGGAACTGTTCGTGGCGATTTGCGCATGTTCGCGTTCGCTGCGAATGGCGAACTCATGCACTTTTCGGTTCGCCCCCTATACTTTATCATTGAGGAAACTTTGAACATCATTTATTTTATTTTATATTTTTTTTTTGTGTAATCTATGCCTGCCTGCCAGCGTGTGTGTGTGAGAGGCTAACACCTAACAGCTTATATTGTGCTTATTTTCACTACTCATACCTGGTGGTGTAACATACATTGAAAACAACCATTTTTTTCCTGTGATCTAATTTCAGTTGCCTGCCTGTGTCAGGCTCACAGCTTATATTGTGCTCAGTGACATAAAACAACACTTTTTTGACTGTAATAGATTGAATAGCAATTGCCTGCCTAAAGGCGTGTGTGTGAAGCCTATTGCATCTACTCTGCCAACTTTTGCCAGTGCACAGTGATACGTCATATCTGGTGCAACCGTAGTGTACAGTGACATAAAACAACCCTTTTTTGACTGTAATCGATTGAATATCAGTTGCCATCCTACAGGCGTGTGTGTGAAGCCTATTGCATCTACTCTGCCAACTTTTACCAGTGCACAATGACACTCATATCTGGTGTCACAGAAGCTTGCACGCATAGTACCACTAATCGGAAAAAAATGACAGGCAGAGGTAGGCCACCCCGCAGGGGCCGTCGTGGTCGTGGTGCTGTGATCCCCTTTGGCCCTAGAATAATGCCCAGTTTTCTGAGGCAACGTACCCTGAACTTGAAAAGTTCTGAGGACATGGTTGACTGGCTAACACAGGACACCCAATCTTCTACAGCTTCCGCTCAGAACCAGCTTAGCTTCGGGCACCTCTCCAGTTACCACTCGCCCGCCTGCCGCCACCACCAACACTAGCACCACAGCCGCTTCACTTAATCCATCAGCAGAGTTATTTACACATCCGTTGGAAGAAATGAGTGATGCGCAAACATTAGTGCCAGAGGATGTAGATAACAGGGATATGTCCCAGTCGGGCAGCATTACACACATGGACGTACCGTCTGATGATGAAGATGTTGTACCCGGTGCTGCTTCCTTTGTTGAGTTGTCAGATACAAGTGAAGCGGTTGATGATGACGATGCGTCCGTGGATGTCACATGGGTGCCCGCTATAAAAGGAAGAAGAACAAAAGGAAAGTTCAGATGGGGAGACAGAGAGGAGGAGGAGACGAGTTGGAAGCAGGGGGAGGTTGTCGCAAGTAGCTAGTGGCACAGTCAGACAGCATGCATCGGCACCCGGGGTCAGCCAGACAGCACGCCAGTCAACGCATGCTTTTGCCACCACCAGAATGCCGGAGAGTTTAGCAGTGTGGCAATTTTTTGGTGTGTCTGCCTGTAACAACAGCGATGCCATTTGCAACCTGTGCGAAAAGAAACTGAGTTGTGGGAAGTCCAACACCCACCTAGGTACAACTTCTTTGCGAAGGCACATGATGTCACATCACAAACGCCTATGGGATCAACACATGAGTACAAGCAGCACACAAAGTCAAAGCCGCCATCCTCCTCCTGGTCCAGCATCTTCAGCCACGTCAACCACTGCTGCCCTGCTTGCCCCCTCTCAACCATCCGCCACTCCGTGTCTCGACCCTTGTTATGGATCAGGATCTACAAGAAAATGCATTTTATGTTTGCCCTACTCATACATTTTCTCTTTTCAGTATTACGTAATCTTATTAACAATGTTGATTATTGGAGACTCTAAGATGGAGGATTTGCCACTTCCGCATGCAAGATGTCGGCAACACTACTTCCGGTCTGTTAAGGATGATGATGATTACCACAACCTGGGCACAAGAAGGAGAACGCCATCTTCCCTTTGTCCCAACCTTCTGACCAATGAGAGAAAGACTCATCCCACTGTGGGATGACACCTAGAGACTCCTTAATGCATTAACCCAATGCCTTGCTGAGATTCTGTAAAAGCGGACACCTCAGAACCAATGAATTACCAAATAAACCTGATGTTTTGCTTAGTTGCAACATTTATCTGATTGTTAAATGTTATATACGACGGTTGATTCAATAAACAGTAGACGAGAGAAAGCTTTATACCAGAACTCTGTGTTGGTGTATTATTTCTTGTCTCTGTGTGCACACATGGTCAACAGACGGATGATTTGGACAGGAACAGATATTATAAAATGGGATTATTTTTATTCATCCAAAACAACATGGCGCCCAACGTGGGGCCCTGGGTTGTGACCAACAGGCATCAGACAAAGAAAGACTTTGTGACGGTCTATGGTGGCATAAAGGAGCCTGATCAACTCAACTCTAATATATGGTAAGGTTTAATGTTTTAAAACCTTGCATATATATGAATAATGCTGCTATAGTTCTGCCGCTTTGTCTTGGGCTGCTACTGAAGGCACCAAAAGTACAGATAAATTGCTTGCCCAGGGACTACCTTGAAGAAATATCTGTGCTGAATAATATCTGTTGCCTGTGTATGACTGTTGAGAGTGTGGGTCGAGTGATTGTGATTTTTTGGATATTGTGGTCCAGGACATGCATGTGTACGTGCGGCAGACTTCAGGGACGGATTGGTAGTGCCCGGATAGCACTATAGCCCTGAGGGGGCAGTACGTACAGACTTGCATACACGTACTCTGGGGATCGGTGTCATTTGACATACCTTTCCTAGGGAGGGTCTATGCATGTTGGATAGCCGAGTATCTCTCGGGGGTCATGATGTTCGTGCCCTGGTAGCTTGATAACCCCGAGAGACGTCTATTACACACTAAGGTGTAAAAGCATGTATGTGGAATGCAGACTTCAGTGGCGGATCGTTAGTGCCCTGGTAGCACAATAGCACTGGAGGCGTCAATTTTAGCACACAACGGTGTGAGACCCTGGACTAAAATATCTTAAGAGTCAGAAGTTTTCTGCAGAAATTGTTTAAATGTTACTATGGTCTGTTATTGCTGGTTGTGATGCATATTTTTTATGAGAAATGTAGCTTAGAATTTCTCTCCCTGTACTTGTTTAAGCTGAAAAGCTGATTTTGCTGCAGCTGTGTGACGCCAAGGTCAGAGCACAGAAAGCAAAAAGAAATTCCTCCCATCTCATTAACTCTTTTAAGGACGTATGAATTTGTACAGTAAGTGAAATTACTGCCATGTTTCTGTTCATGTTTTCATGTTGTCGTAATTACAGTACATGAAGTAATGTTTGTGTAAAAGTAGGTGTGTCCTGGGAGGAGATTGATTTAAAAAGTAAATAGTTCAAGATATATACACAGAGTTAGACTTTGAGACCGCACCTCGAATGTAAAAGTAGGTATCTCAAAGGAAACAGTACCTTAGGACTGTAGACGTACCCCTAAGAGTACAGTATATATATGGACGCAGACTGAGAATTGGTTGTGTAACGAAAACAACAACGTAACAATCATCAGGGGCGTCAATGAACACACCTTAGACTTGTGTTGGGTTTATGGATTATTAAACCAAGAAAGAAATCTCCATAAGACCTACAATGTAATGGGAGATTATTTTGTTTGAATGCATTGCATGTAACAGTTTGCATATTTCTATGTACTTGTGAGTATGTGTGTATGTATATATATGTATATGCGTGTATTCTTTTGAAATATTTTGTCAGAAGTTTCTGTGTGTTTGTAACTTTACTCTTTGGAAAGGGAGGTGACTGGTCTGCATTTTGAGAAGACGTGTTAGTGGCTTGGCCACCCCCTCACAGTCAGCATAGCAGACCGCTCCTCTTCCTACTCCCATCTTCTGTGTGTGTGTGTATGTGTGTGTGTTAGTTTTTATGTGAAAATATGTCTGTCTGTATCATTGATAGAAAATTAGAAGAAGGGAGGTTGCAGGCAGAAGAATGGGGTTTGCTACAAGATAGTGGTTTGTGGAACAAAAACCATGAAACTCTTAAAACAATGACACCGCCCTATCATGGCTCCCAACTTAGTAAAGTGGGAGTTGACTATAACTTTATGACCAACCCCTTTTAAAACGATGACGATGCCCACCGCACCCACCGCACCCACTGGATACATGCCCCTATACCCCATCTTAAAGGCAAACAGTACCTACGATACTACCTCTGCTGGAATCAGTGCCATGTATCCACTACTTCTTGGTAATATTAATCCTTATTAAAAGGAAGATATAAGAGACATTTAATGTTTCATTAAGCTTTACTATATATGAAAGAAAAAGTTAACGCAACGTTACTTTAGGATGTTTTTAGAAAGTTACTCCGAGACAAGTTCTGTCTCATATACTGTTATTTTTAGATTCTCTGTGGGCAACTCCCCCTGCTTGTCTCTTCTCCTGTAGTTGACTCCTGCATGCCTGTCTGCAACACTGATATAGAATTCTGCGAGTTACAGACGGATAAAATAGCAGATCAGGCTATTAATTTGTCAGATATTACACAGGATAAAACAGTCAGTGGTAATATATCATTCCAGACACAAGTCTCAGATGCTGGGAGCAGCCTTTGTGGAGGGATTAAAGAGAATCCATCAGGAAAGATTTATTAACATCTCGTCCTGAATACAAGGTGTTGCTATTATTAGTAGCAAAAGGGCTTGAGTCCTCACAAGGTAATAAGAAGACTACACACATTATGGTGTCTTCTGAGCAGGAGGAGACAGAGCCAACAAGAACAAGAAAGTGTTTTAATTGTAACAAAGTTGGACACCTTAGGGCAGAGGTCTCCAAACTCGGTCCTGGAGGGCCGCTCCCAGGCCTGGATTTGAGGATTTCCTTTCTGTGCATAGGTGATTCAATCAGGATAACTGAAGAAGCAATAGTCTCACCTGCTTGCTGCAAGGATATCCACAAATCCAGGCCCGGGTGCGGCCCTCCAGGACCGAGTTTGGGGACCCCTGCCTTAGGGTTTCACCAGTTATGGTGAAGTTAAAACCAGTAGCTGAATTACCACAGAAACCACGATATCCTCTCAAGCCGGCTCAGGCTAAGGCTTTATCAGAACAAATAGACAAACTATTGAAGTAAGGTGCCCAGGTTCTGGGCATATCTCCATGTAATAAACCTCTATTTCCAGTGAAGAAAATAACACTGAAAGGAGCAATCCTCAAAGATGGATTGTATGCTAACAATCTACGACTTTGTCTACCAAAGAGTTTGTATCTAGCAGTGGTGCAATGGGCACATGGGGCATCACATTTGTCGTAACATTCATGAACACTTTGATAAATAAATATTATGAAGCCCCAGGTATCACATCGCTTACCAGTAACTACCGTAAATCTTGTATTATCTGTGCTAAATGTAATCCAGGTAAAACAGAGAAATACAAATTGATCATACTCAGATGCCAAAAAGTGGTCGATTTGAATATGCACTGGTCATAGTTGACATGTTTTCAGGATGGCCAGAGGCTTATACAGTCACAAATATGACAATAAAAACTACTGTAAAACACTTACTATCTGAAGTCATATGCAGATATGGAGTCCCTGAGGTGATAGAAAGCGATCAGGGACCAGCTTTTACTGTCACATTAGCTAAAGAAATTTGGGCAGTTCTAGGAGTAAAACCCCCTACCATCCTCAGAGTAGTGGGAAAGTAGAGAGACTGAACGGAACATTGAAGTCTAGAATGCTAAAAAAAAAAAATATAGCACAAGAAACTGGTATCTCATGGCCAGAAAGTCTCCCTATAGCACTGTTAAGCGTGGGGTACACCCCTGGAGGGAAGTTTTCTCTGTCCCCTCACGAGATCCTATTTGGGTCTGCTCCTAGATTAGGGTGTTATTATCCTCAGCAATTGAAATTTAAATCTGATGTATTTGTTGATTATGTGATTGCTTTATCTCAAGCACTGACTAAAATACATGCACAAGTGTTTTCTTCTATTCCAGATCCGGAAGTAGACACTGGTACTCATCAACTACTTCCTGAAGATTGGGTCCTGGTCAAGAGATTTGTGAGAAAGAATCCTCTGTAATCCAGATATAATGGTCCCTTTCAAGTTCTTCTAATTGAAGACGGCTGCACCGTCAGTTAAACTTGAAGGACGGCCTACTTGGATCCACGCATCTCATTGCAAAAAAGTTTCAGCACCAGACCCATAGCAGCCAACATCATGATGATCATAACACATATCCTTTTCTGTTTGTTCTCAACTAAAGTAGAACCTTCTGCATTCATTAGTGAGAAGAAAGATGGTATTACATTTTGGTACAATTCATCTAAAACACATATGATCACATTCTCCTTTGATTATTGTCATGTTGTATGTTGCCAACAGCTAAGCGTGACTCAACAATGTAACTTGTACGAAGACACTCCCAACACATCTATATACATAGGTGTTACAGACCAGACTTGGGGAAAAGATTGTAGTCATTGGGAAGCTGTAGGATGGAACACTGGGACAGCTTGGGGCTACAGACCACAGAGTGCCTTAGATAGAACAGATTTGAGTGGAAGCCCTTTACTTGAACGTATGACTCTAATAAAGCCAGGCAAATGCTCGCCAAATGGCAAGACTGGAGCTAACATGTGACTTACTCTGACTATCAAGAACCCCAGACCCACAGACGCAGGTACATACATAATGGGTAGCTGGGTTAGAGGAGAAGCAAAAGGACGGATTGGTAAATTTATGCTCAGAGATCTAAATGCACCACTCATATCAGAAGGACTAATGCAAGTACAACACACTCAGGCATTACCCCAAATGACTGATATCAGTGAACCTACGTACGAAGAAACCCTAGCAAATGAAACTGGGTTCACAGACCTCAACTTATGGCTGGAATGGATGAAATATAACGTTGAGTCACATAATAAGACTAATTGTTATGTTTGTGCAAGTGCCAGACCTCACCTAGGCACTGTTCCACTTATGGTAACTATGAAGGAAGAAAAGTGTTTCTTAAGTCTTTATAAAGCTACCCAGACTAAAAGATCTAAATTGTGAACAATGGGAGAACAGGTATCCCATTATAACTGACAATCTACATGCAGGTGAAGGTATAACCATATACCCAGGTAATTACACATGCTATATTAGGAGTACACCTCGAGGGAGAAACCTAAAGAGGTTTAAGCAAGGGTTCTGCATTATATATTGTATTGGCTTCACAGTTTAAAGAGCAGACACAAACATTGGGAGACATATATTGGATATGTGGGGACATGAAGCTCAGATCAAGGCTAGAGGGTATCTGGAATGGAGAGTGTATCCTGGAAAAGGTCATAATGCCATTGCACATAGTGCTTATCCAAACTGATACCTCACCACACACCCTACTGACAACATCTAGACGTAAGAGAGAGCTCTCTTCCCCACAAGGTAGCTTTGACCCCTATGTGTACATTGACTCTATTAGAGTCCAAAGGGGGGTGCCTGATGAGTTTAAAGCTAGAAATCAGGTTGCAGCAGGATTTGAATCACTTTTCCCTATTATAACTGTCAATAAAAATGTTGCTTGGATCAATTATATATATATTATAACCAACAAAGATACTCTGCAAGGAGGTGCAGAACAATTGAAGGCCACATCACACATGGCCTTCCAAAATAGAATGGCACTAGACATGATCCTTGCTGAAAAAGGGGGGGGGGTGTAAAATGCTCCCCGACACTGGCAACTGCTGCACCTACATACCTGATAATATGGGTCCAAACGGTAAGATTACTTTAGCCATAAAGAAATTGTCAAATCTTGGCACAAGAATTTAAGGAGAGTTCTGGAACCACAGACTATTGGGATAAATTGATGGGGTTTATAAACAACTGGCAGAGGGTATTGTTACAGGTTGGAATTGTCTTTCTTTCAATACTGATAATTCTTGCATTTGTTACCTGCTGTATTATCCCCTGAGTCCACACATATTCAAAGAAGTCAGTTGCTGGAGTCACACCAACCTTTGTGCACCAAGAAATTTATGATGATGATTGTGAGGAGTCGCATATAGCGTTACAGTCCATTGTGTCTAGAAGTGAAAGTTCTACATAAACCCCTTGTCCCACATGTTCCTGAAACAAGGGGTCAGGGATAGCATCTGACTCGCCTATGACAGTGGCAAGAGGGGTCATGGACAAGCCATGCAACTCTAACTTACAAAGAAGAAAGGGCGTTCATTGGTGCAGATGTGCTAGGGCTTTCTTACATTCATACATCTCATCCACAGGGACAGTTGTACACATAGGCCCTCATTCAATTGCAATTTGGCCAATTGAATAGGGGTCTAAATAAGCACATAACATATTTTTTTAAAGAAGTTTTTAGTTAGTAAACATCTATCAAAAAGCAAGGTTTTCAATAACTAAAAACTTATTTAAAAAAAAATATGTTATGTGCTTATCTAGAGCACTATTGAATTAGCCAAATCGCAATTGAATGAGGGCCATAGTCTCTACGGGGGACTGTTACTGTTTATATGACTTTATACCTTGGTAAATACGTTTTACTAAGAAAAACCTATATCTTTACACAGACATTTTATGTAGTACTCTCTAGAAGAGGAAGATATAATACATCTAACCTGTCATATCTACAAGAATAGAATGTAAGTGTAGTATGTAACATAATATGACATTTTAGGGGGGACTGTTATGGATCAGGATCTACAAGAAAATGCATTTTATGTTTGCCCTACTCATACATTTTCTCTTTTCAGTATTACGTAATCTTATTAACAATGTTGATTATTGGAGACTCTAAGATGGAGGATTTGCCACTTCCGCATGCAAAATGTCGGCAACACTACTTCCGGTCTGTTAAGGATGACGATGATTACCACACCCTGGGCACAAGAAGGAGAACGCCATCTTCCCTTTGTCCCAACCTTCTGACCAATGAGAGAAAGACTCATCCCACTGTGGGATGACACCTAGAGACTACTTAATGCATTAACCTTGCTGAGATTCTGTAAAAGTGGACACCTCAGAACCAATGAATTACCAAATAAACCTGATGTTTTGCTTAGTTGCAACATTTATCTGATTGTTAAATGTTATATACGACGGTTGATTCAATAAACAGTAGACGAGAGAAAGCTTTATACCAAAACTCTATGTTGGTGTATTATTTCTTGTCTCTGTGTGCACACATGGTCAACAGACGGATGATTTGGACAGGAACAGATATTATAAAATGGGATTATTTTTATCCATCCAAAACACCCTGAGCAGTCCCTGCTCATCTGCCCACAGTCAGGTGTCTGTCAAGGACATGTTTGAGCGTAAGAAGCCAATGTCACAAAGTCACCCCCTTGCCCGGCAACTGACAGCTGGCTTGTCTGAACTCTTAGCCCGCCAGCTTTTACCATACAAGCTGGTGGAGTCTGAGGCGTTCAAAAAAATTGTAGCTATTGGGACACCGCAGTGGAAGGTACCCGGCCAAAATTTATTTGCACAAAAGGCAATCCCCAACCTGTACTCGATTGTGCAAAAGGAAGTAATGGCATCTCTGGCACACAGTGTTGGGGCAAGGGTCCATCTGACCACTGATACCTGGTCTGCAAAGCATGGTCAGGGCAGGTATATTACCTACACTGCGCATTGGGTAAACCTGGTGACGGCTGCCAAGCATGGAATACGTGGCTCAAATTTGAAGTGTGAGGACTGACCAAGCATCTTTTTCCATCTCCCGCTTCCAAAAATCCATGCCATATACACGTCCCCTGATAGTGGACGTAACAGGGATTAAACCGATAGGAATAGTACTACTTAACAGTACACACCTTATAATAACGCAGACAGAGGCAACGCGTATAATCTTCCATGCTGTGCAGTGGAAGCCCCCAGACTCTGACCTGTGTATAATCTTCCATGCTGGGCAGTGAAAGCCCCCAGACTCTGACCTGTGTATAATCTTCCATGCTGTGCAGTGGAAGCCCCCAGACTCTGACCTGTGTACAATCTTCCATGCTGTGCAGTGGAAGCCCCCAGACTCTGACCTGTGTATAATCTTCCATGCTGGGCAGTGGAAGCCCCCAGACTCTGACCTGTGTATAATATTCCATGCTGGGCAGTGGAAGTCCCCAGATTCTGACCTGTGTATAATCTTCCATGCTGTGCAGTGGAAGCCCCCAGACTCTGACCTGTGTATAATCTTCCAAGCTGGGCAGTGGAAGCCCCCAGACTCTGACCTGTGTATAATATTCCATGCTGGGCAGTGGAAGCCCCCAGACTCTGACCTGTGTATAATCTTCCATGCTGGGCAGTGGAAGCCCCCAGACTCTGGGAGTCTGAAGAAGAGGAGTCAAAGGAGGAAGGTGGCTTTGAGGAGGTGGAAGACCAAACACAGCAGGCGTCCCAGGGGGCTTGTTGTCACCTTTTGGGGACCCTTGGTGGCTGGGTGGAGGAAGAGACCTCCAATGACATCAGTGACGACAAGGAACGGGACTTGGCCAGCTTGGTATCCAACCTTGTGCAAATGGGGAGTTTGCGGTTGTGCAAAGGGACTGTTTGCGGTTGTTTGCGGTGCATTTAACGGGGAGATTGGTCTGTTACTGTGAAGCAGGTGTAATCCTTACAGTACCTGATCGATACAACATCATACCTGATGTTTTAAAGCATGTTATTCCAAACAATTTAGGAATGTTAGGTGATTTATGCCCTTTATGGCTTAAAATCAGACTCTGCATCAACTATGACATTTTCCTTGGGAGTTTTGCCATGGATCCCCCTCCGGCATGCCACAGTCCAGGTGTTAGTCCCTTTGAAACAACTTTCCCATCACTATTGTGGCCAGAAAGAGTCCCTGTTTTGTAATTCGCCTGCCCATTGAAGTCTATGGGGTTCGCCGATGTTCGCTGTTCCCGAACCCAAAATTTGATGTTTCGAGACATCACTATTGATAAGCTAAAACAGCTTATAATATAACATTTGTAAATTACAATATTTATTTAAATGTACTATTCATGTGAAATCTCTATATTAAATCAACATAATGTAATTTAAACAAACTAAAGAAACATGCCATATTCTGGTTATTCTGCTCTGATTCATTTTGTTGAAACATTTCAGAATTATTATAATTTCTAGCTTGTAATATCAATTTTGTTGGCTACATATGTAGGTCAATCTAATAGTGTTTTATCTTTACTTGTGAATGCTTCACAGAATATGACAATTTGTTATAACACTTTGTAAATTTTATAATCCATGATAGCAGTAAATCACACAGCTTATCCCATTAGTGGTTTTATTACACTCAAAGTAGCTATAAATAAATGGTATGCCACTTTGTTTAAAAATCCATCATTTGAAAAAGCAGATTTAACTAGGGATAATATATCATTTAGGTGAACTATTATATCTTAATTTAAAGCTCAAAAGGTAATATTTTGTATGATTATCCTTCAAGTGGGTATCAAAGGCTAGATTCAAAATGCACATTATTGTTGACAAGATAATACACCCACTTTGAAATAACCAAGCAAATTTTACATATTTTCTGGAATAAACACCACAGAATTATCAGTATTTAACTTGTCATGAATTAACCTATAGTTATTTTTCAACATATTTGAATTCTGTGGTAATGTTACTCATATCAATTTATTATACTTGATGAAAGTAATGCTATGAAAAGAATGTTAAGCATTCACATCCTTTGTTTTACAAATAAAAGCTCAAAGGCAAATTTTAAAAGGCATAGGCTATATATTCCTAAATTTGGAGGATTAGAACCGTATAAATATATCCACAGAATAGCATGCAATTTGAGAGGTTCTACAAGAGTTTATTAGATTTTGAACTTAGTCCATACTTTTTAGGCCAGCACTAATGAAGCATATGAATACTTTAAATGCATAGTTGGATTAGGTGTGTTTAACATATGTCTCGATTTTTCCAGTGATGTAGCTAGTGAATAGAGGGCCCTCAGTAAAAAAAAAATATTTTGCTCCCCCCCCCCCCAGTGCTAACATTACATATATAACTGTATGTTCCCTCTCTCATCTCTCTTACCTCTCCTATGTTTCGTATCTCACTCTCACCTCTCCTTCTTCTCTCTTGCTCTCCCACTGCCCTGCTTAAAGGAGCTGAGGTACAGGGACACTGCCCTTCTTAAAGGAGCTGAGGGACACCCATCACTGGGGGAGAGACAGGAAGCCTGGGAGTGAGGTTGCAAGCAAATTACACCGATATTTGGAGTTTTTGGTCACTCGAAAATTGCCTAAGCGAGGAAAAAAATGGGGGCCGAAAACACGAAATTTCAGAAACAGCATAAAAACGAGGCTCAGCAACACCAGGCTCGTAAAACGTACAAAATTCATGACGCTGAAGACAGTAACACTTGCAGGAACAACGCCAGGCACGCAGGACTTTGAAATTAAACCAAAGGCAGTCACCGCGCGCCACGCAAACATTCAGCAGACACAAAGAGGAGAGACACAGGGAAGGGACAGGGGGGAGATGCTGGAAAGAGACACATGGCATTCCCAAGCACTAAACTTGCAGGTTAACGAACCCTGCAATGAGCGGCCCGTAAAAATAGGCAAGAGTAAAGGCTGGCAATGAACTCCAAATGCGCTCATTGCAAGCCACGCAATGAACGCCAAAGGTGCTTAGAGGACCAAAAGCCTCACATTGTGTGGTAAACAGCATTGCCAGCCTTACAATTTTAATCCCGTCATATTTGATGGGCAAGTTCCTAGTATATATACTATATATATATATATATATATATATATATATATACAGTATCTCACAAAAGTGAGTACACCCCTCACATTTTTGTAAATATTTTATTATATCTTTTTATGTGACAACACTGAAGAAATGACATTCTGCTACAATGTGAAGTAGTAAGTGTACAGCCTGTATAACAGTGTAAATTTGCTGTCCCCTCAAAATACCTCAAAGCACAGCCATTAATGTCTAAACCGTTGGCCAGCGGCGCAGCAGTTGTTCAAGCGCGTATTAAAAAAAGAAGGTGTGTTGGCTCAAAGTGTTGACCTTGTTGAAAGATTACAGGGGTGCTCCCTGAAATAATAATGAATGTAATAGAAAAGGGGAGGGTAAAACAGATCTCATTTGTACTGGGGCACACCCTGTTCTGATCTCAATTAAATGGGCAAAACATTTTTTAAATATAACTTTTATTAAATCATTTATTAAAATCCTTGTTAATAAAAATAAAGAGAGACACAGTCAGACCTACTAATGGAATATAATATGAATCTCTATTGGTATCAAAAAATGATCAGCACATATTATAAACACCTAAAAGTATTGGTAGAGAGTGACTAAAACAAATATATATTTGTACCAGTAAAAAGTGACTGGTGCAAAAGTGAAGGTGCTGAGTGGTAAGTGTGTTGCAGTAAAGTGCTGCAGTGAAATATTGCAATGAACAGGCGATCTAAAGTGCAATTAATAAGGTGCTGAAAAGTTGCTCTTAATTGGCAACATAAATTGTTACAAAGGTCTATACCAATACTAATGTCAGCATTGGTATAAATATGCTATAAGCTGCACCATTCAACTATTTGGCATATTCAGCAGTTGAGGGATAGGGGCATTAAGCCACTGGGACCTAAGCCCATAGTTTAATGCCCCTATCCCTCAACTGCTGAATATGCCAAATAGCTGAAGGGTGCAGCTTCTAATAGCATTTAGGATGGGTTTTGGTAATGGGAGGAATTTAACAGTGGAATTATTCTCTATTGAGACAACTTTTTATATAGCATTTCAATATAAGCAATATAGCTCATATTTATACCAATGCCAGGTACGCAGGACTATACAAAAATTATACGAAAATACACCACACCGAACACACTAACACTTACACGAAGAACGCCAGGTACACAGGACTTTGAAAATAAAACCGTCAGTCACCGCGCGCCACGCAAACATTCAGCACACACAGAGAAGAAAGACACAGGGAAGGAACAGGGGGAGGGAAAGAGACACATTGCATTCCCAAGCACTAAACTCCGTTCTAGCTATTCCTGTGATCCTTCAAGCCCGCAAATGTTACGATTGCTAAATACAGAAAATCCTTATTTAATTCAAACCCTTAATGTAGCCCGCAATTGCTATCAAACCGTAAATCGTGAAAGTAGCAAACATTTTTAGGAGTACTAGATAGGACTCGCAACTGGGTTAAACACCTGTCCATAACACTGCAAAAGCAAATAAAAACACACTACTGTACTTTAAAATGCAGGGAAAGCAATGAAAGGCATTAGAATTAATTGCACAACAGTTTGAAGCTCGCAAATCTACAATAAAAAATTTTTTTTTGTGTTATATCGATTCTGGGAATCAAGGAGTTAATACATATCATGGAACCCGCATGGACTAGAACAGTTTCTAGCGAGTCCGATCACAAATCGTAATTGTAAACACTAGTTGATTGTAGTTTAAACTAAGTCTTATTTACTATTGGCTCTGTCTGAAATGTTACTTACGGGCTTTCTTAATTGGTCATGATCATGCCATGAAATGCTACATACTGATTCATGGTTTACGGATTTGGCCATGTAATTTGCAGGCTTGAGCAATTAAATACATCCGTAACTTTTACAAATATGGAACCCGCAAACATATGGGCTGTTTGAAGGTAATTACTGGCTTAGAATTGATAGGGGCCAATGTTAATATGCACAAAAGCAAACAAATAAACAGTTTCATTTTCACATGACAAGCTGATTTTATGCTATATTTTCTATTAGTATGTTTGACATCCCGTGACAGTATATACCTTGCTTTGTAGGTAAGAAAAGAGAAACAATTATCAAGGTTTTTATGTGTAAAGTCCTCATTTGCCTAAGCTGATCTGCTTTTATATGTGAGCATTTTGGATCTTGTAAATATTGTAAATATCTTTTTATAGCATGGCTACTCCAACGTATGTGAAATTAAAGGGATACACATAAAGAATTATAAATGATGTGTCTAGTAATTATACAGTGTTTTAATGAAGTGGTACCTTATACAGTTATTGTGATTGATGGTAAGGTTTTGCTTTTCACCTTGGTTACTTTATCACTACTGGCAGAGAAGGTCATAAGTATTTCAAGAACAGGAAGCAGTGCCACAAAATGCATACTTTGAATAATGGTTGATTGAGGTACCACCATTTTGATCATATTTAAAACAATTCTGTATTAATAGGTCAAAGCATGTTGCTGTACAATATGCTGACCCGACCATCAAAGACCATGCATTATAACAACTAAAAAGAAAAGCATTCATGATAAAAACATACAGCCCGATTCAATTGCAACGATTTTGAGCGCCAATGTCGCAAGTAGAAATCGTAGCCAAAGTTGCTATTTAATTGTGTCTTTTTGCGAAGTCGGAACGGGTTCCCAGTTTTGGACATGCGAAAATGACGGCCGTACAACTCAGAGCCTACACAACTCTGAAGCCTTTGATCTGTCAAGGACGCAAGACCTTGGATCGTAAAAATGGCAAATAGCTATTCAATTGTCAAAATTGCTCAAAAATGTTGCCGCAATCAAGCTTGCAAACGCAAAATGGAGGCCCAAATCTCACGGGTACTACATAGGACTTGGAAAGGGTTTACAGAGCAGTTTTGAAAAAAATATGTAAAGACACCAATATACTATAAAACATGGGGAAAGCAATGTTAGGCATTACAATGACATGCACAACAAGTCCCATATATGAAATATTGCAAAATAAAATATTTTATTTCCACATAGGTTGTAATGGTCATGCATATGCAAATCTGAAAAGGAATGCTGATACATGCTGAAAGCTATTAAAGACACACTACACCATTACATTTCAACACAATTAAATTAAAATGGCTGCCATATTAACCCATTCACACTCATAGAGCCTGTAATGTGTACCCTAAAAATACAAAGATCATCTCATATACATCTCACTCATCACATCTACATTGGGACAACAAATAGTTGCCATATTTCAGCGCCACATCACATAGATCAAGTACCCGGGGAACATTTTAATATCTGTTGTTCAGTCCTACAGTTGTGTCCGACTCTCTGTGACCCTATGGACTGCAGACCATTCAACTAGGTCTCTGCCTTTGTTTTGCATGTCAAAGATACTGGAGTGGGTTGCCAATTCGGGTGAGCAGTTGAGGCATGCAGTGATAGACATTGACCGTCCATATGGCGGCAACTGCGAGCCTCGGACTTGGGTGCAATGAGGCGAGCAGATGAGACACGCAGTACACTCGCATTGTGTGACAAACAGCATTTTCACACTTTTTTATTGCCCCGTCATTTTTGACGGGCAAGTCCCTAGTTGTTCAATAATCTCCATATTTTTATTGCTGCTTTTACTACTTCATTTTCAGTTGTTTGTTTGTAGTTATCTTGCGATTGATTAAAGAGAGTCCCATAAAGTGTCTGCAAGAATATTATTTTCAGAACATAGTGAGCTTGGTTCGATCAGAAGCCCGCATCTCACAGTATACAGGCCATATGACAACGGGCTTGCTGCGGGCTTGCAGCCTGCTACAAATCCAGTGCTGTTCAATTGAACCAGCAAGTTAGGGGCCGAAAACCGTAAACCATGCATTCATCCGTAGCAGTTCAGAGTGGGAATATGATCAATTAATCAAGACCGTAAACACCCATTTCGAAACAGCCAATAGAAAATCAGACCGTCATCATGATGTCAGTAAAACATGGAGGATACATGTCAATCAATTAGCGTTTAGGGTTCTGATATGCAATCGGACTAGCAAAACCGCAAAATACTAAATAATAAAAACGAATGCCGATACTGTTCTAGTCCATGTGGGTGGCCTGATATGTATTAACTCATTGATTCCTGAGATCGATATAACCCTGAAATGACACATAATAAAATACATTTTTAATTGCCAACTTGCGAGCTTGAGACTGTTGTTCAATTAAATGTAATGCATTTTATCACTTTCCCCATCAGTTACAGTGCAGTATTGATTTTTTATTTGCATTTACAGTGCTACGGACAGGCGGTAAACCCCCTTGCGGGTCCTCTCTAGCACTCGTAGGATTTTCTCCTACATTTGCCATTCACGGATGTGAAAACATTTGCGGGCTTGGGGAATTGTAGCAATTGAATAGCAATTTGCGATTTTAACGATCGTAACTCTTGCAGACAGGAAAGATCAAAGGCTTTGGAGGCTGTAAGTTCCGGGTTTAACAACTGCAAAGTTTTCAAGGCCGTAACCCGTAAAACCTTTTGGAGCCAGCAAAAATAAGCCAATTGAATAGCAAATTAACTTAGGGCCTTACTTACGGCCTCCAGTATTTTTAAGATTGCTCAATTGAATCGGGCTCATATTTTCCAGATCTCAACAAGACCCATTTCATGCCATTATGAGCTAATTGTGCAGAGTAAAAATATTTAAATATGCCTGGAACACCTATTCCTCCTATTTCTTTATTCTATTTTTAGTTGTTGCAAATTAATTCTAAAAATTCTAAAAATGTTTTTGAATGTTTTCCAGAAAAGGCTGTGCTAATAAAACAGGTATACACCTAAACAAGTATATGTTCTTCTGTAGAATATCAATTTTTAGTGTTATATCTTTTTATTACATAACATTTTAGATTTATTTTTATTCAGTTTAAAGTCTGATAAATATATAAAAGTTTCTATCTCCTTAAATGGGGAATGATATAGCAGGATTACTGAGGCAGAGCATGATGTCATCATATAATAGTATCTTGTTATTGAATGATTAATAGTGTATGCCATGAATATTATGGTTGTTTCTCATCTTTGTGGGCTAATTTCTCTTTTGGGTGTAAGCAATAAGGGTATCCTTGTCTCATTCCATTTTAAATGTATATCCTACAGTTATATTTTCTCAATGTAGCTAAAGGGCAGCTATAGAGTGCTTTTAATGCATTAAAAAATATATCAGTATTCAATTGTTCTAATACTATTATCATAAAAACACTTCACCCTATCAAATGCTTTATTCAGAGCAAAGACATATTAGATTGTTATTATTTTTTATAGGGTAATCTAAAAAGGTAATGTTTGCTAGTCTTTTTCCAAATATGTTAATGTCAGTGTTAGTAAGTAATATTGAACAATTGTTGTTGATGTTTAGTTGTTCAGTTGCGTCCAACTCTCCGTGACCCTATGGACTGCATCACGCCAGGTACATATCTCAGGCACTGCCACACTGAGCTCTATCAAGTTCATGTTCATTGCTTCAGTGACCTAATTTATCTATCTCCACCTCTGCCTCCCCTTCTTCTTGTGACTTCAATCTTTTCTAGCATCAGAGTCTTCTCTAGGGTCAGCTGCCATCTCATGATATGGCCAAAATATTGGATTTTCAGCCTCATGATCATACCTTCCAGTGAACAGTTTGTCATGATTTCCTGAAGTACTGATTTATTGGATCTTCTTACAGTCCAAGGGATTCTAAGCAGTTTCCTACTACACCCCAATTCAAAGGTGTCAATTCTGGGGTGCTCAGACTTCTTAATGGTCCAGCTCACATCTGTATGTTACTACTGGGAATACCACTGTTGACCTGTTTGTATATGTGAGCAGTTTGGATCGTTTAAATATTTTTTATGGCATGGCTACCCCAACATATGTTAAATTAAAGTGACACACAGAAAGAATTATAAATGATGTATCTAGTAATTACATAGTATATTAATAAAGTGACAACTTATAAAGTTATTGAGATTGATGGCAAGGCTTTGTTTTTCACATTGGTTACTTTATCACTACTGGCAGAGAAGGTCATAAGAATTTCAAGGCCAGAAAGCAGTGACAGTAAAGAAAAAATGAGAAACGCTATCCATACATGAATATTTCTACTCTAAAGTCTATATTTAGTTATTAGTAGTCCCTCAAGTGATTATACTATCAAAAGTTTCCACAAAATTACAAATATGCTAATCCTACTATCAAAGACCATGTATTATCACAGCTTAAAGGAAAAACATGATTTGGCCAAACTATTTGAGCTTCAGCCTCATGATCATACCTTCTAGTGAACAGTTTGTCATGATTTCCTGAAGTACTGATTTATTGAATTTTCTTGCAGTCCAAGGGATTCTAAGCAGTCTTCTCCAACACCACAAATCAAAGGCGTCAATTCTACAGTGCTCAGACTTCTTTATGGTCCAGCTCTCACGTCTGTATGTTACTACTGGGAATACCATAGTTCTAACTATGCAGACTTATTTTCATAATTTAATATATTTACTTTTTACTAGCTTGTCAAGCTTGCCATAGCTTTCCTCTCCAGAAACAAACATCTTACAATTTCATGGCTATAGTCACATTCTAAAGACATCTTGGATCCCAGTGTAATAAAATCGGTCACTGCCTCCACTTCTTCCCTGTCCATTTGCCAGGAACTGAGATTGCCGTTTGCAATGAACTTAGTTTTTTTATTGGCTGAGCAGCAGGCCAGCGTTTACTTCTTTTACTTCCTTTAGTTCCTCCTCACTTTCAGTCATTAACATATGGTCAGCATATCTGAAGTTGTTGATACAAAAATAGAACAAATACAAACATAAACATACAAAACTAGAAATAAATACAAAATTTACATTCTTTGACAGAGCAACAAACCACTTGACATTATATAAGTAATTCCACTTTATCATTTCATTCAATTACACCTTTATTCATTGAAAAGTTGTAAAATATCAAGAAACTCTGAACTTTGCAATAAGAAGATTGTGGTCTGTGCCGCAGTCAGCTCCAGGTCTTGGTTTTGATGATTGTATAGAGCTCCTCCATCTTTGGCGGCAAAGTATATAGTCAATCTGATTTCAGTCATCTTGGAGGCTATTGAAAGAGGGTGTTTGCTATGGCCAGAGTATTGTCTTGACAGAATTCTACTAAGCTGTGACATGCTTCATTTTATACTCCAAAGTCAAACTTGCCAGTTATTCCAGGTGTATTTTGGTTACCTACTTTACCAATCCAATCTCTTATGATGATACTAACCTATTTTCTTGGTTTTATATCTATGACATGTTGAATATCTTCATAAACTGGACAACTTTAGCCCCTGTCAGCATCCTTGTTTGGAGCATAGACTTGGATCACAGTGATGTTAAATGGCTTGCCTTGAAGTTTAATTTAAACCATTCTGTCATGTATTGGGTTGTAACTGAGCACAGCTTTGGCCACCCTTTGATTGACTAAGAGGACTACTTCATTTCTTCTGCAGGATTTTTTACCACAGTAGAATGTCTGGTGGTTGTCTGGTGTGAAATGTCCAATTCCAGTCCATTAAAGTTTAATAATACCTAGGATATCAATGTTTAACCATGTCAACTCATTATTTTCCATGTCTCATTTTTCTTTCCAGGTTCCTATGCTGAGTTATTCTTTGCAGTAGCAAACTTTCCTTTCCCCTCCAGACACATCCACATTTTAGGGTCCTTTCATCTTTGGCCCAACTGCTTCAGTAGATCTCGTGCTACTTGTACTTGCCCTCTGCCCTTCCTAAGTAATGTGGTAGGCACCTTCTGACCTGAGGCGCGCAGCTTCTTGGGCCATATCATTATGTCTCTTATTGTGCCTGTCCATAAAGTTATCTTAGCAACATTACTGGAGTTATTTGCAGGTTCCTTCTCCAGCGTGGACCGTCATTTTTTTTACCTCTCTGCCATGACATGTTCATCTTGGGTGACTTTACAGGGCATAGCTCACAGCTTCATTGAAGTTTACAAGCCCCTTCATCATGACAAGGTAGTGATTCAGTAGCTTGATGTTAAAAGTGGATCATATTTGACTTAGGTATTAATGTTATGGAGGCTTCAAACATTTCTACTGGAAATAATCCTCATTCCAATATTGCATTAAATAGCTTCTTTATAAATGTGGGCATAAAATAAAAGCAAAAGAGATCTTGACATTTTTCAGTTGTTTAATGATCATTATAATTTTTGTAAAATATTTAAATTACTTTCAGTTAGGGTTTTTATTTTACAATTCAAAGGGCCTCATTCAAATGCAATTTAGCCAATTGAATAGGGCTCTATATAAGCACATAGCATATTTTATATACAGAAGTTTTTAGTTAGTGAAGGCCTTGCTTTTGAATAGAAGTTCGCTAACTAAAACCTTCTGTAAAAAAATATGCTATGTGCATATATAAAGCCCTATTCAATTAGCCAAATCGCATTTGAATGAGGCCCATAAAGTAGTCACTTAGGGCTCTATTTCATGGCTCCTGTAAGAACAAAATCAACTGATCCCATTTAGGACCAGCTAAGCGATCTCTATAGTATGTAAATGGTATATTGGACTGATTAACTTTTTGTCTTTAAAAAAAATAAATGTGCAGGGTTGATTGAAGCTATAAGGGCGAAAGGAACATGACTAAGCTACCATTTTACACAATGGTCCACACTGAAAAGATATTGCCATCAAATTTCAACAGAGAAATGGTTTATAGTATAGATCTATCTGTATTTGATGCATTTAACTTAGATCTGTGTTTTTAATCAGATTAGATCAGTGTCAAACAATCATGCTATAAACTGAGTTCAGTTATTGCAGTTACAAAACTTCTTTCTATAAAATTTGTTAAAAATGACATATTTTAACAATCTTTTGGCATGTCAGTTGTTGTTTTAGACTGGAACAGATCATTTGATATTTAATGAGTGCTTCCAATTGCTATTTAATTTATCAGGAAAATTTAAAAATGTAATGTTATATGTCATATGTTATACAGTATATAAATAACTAATCAAAAAATGATGGCAAAAAAATTGTAAGCCAGGTAATGCTCTTTGCCACACAATGTGAGGCTTTTGCTTTTCTGAGCACCTTCGGCGCTCATCGCGACCCTTTACTCCCGGCTACTGTACGGGCCGCTCATTGCAGGGTTCGTTTACCTGCACGTTTTGTGCTTGGGAATGCCATGTGTCTCTTTCCAGCATCTCTCCCCCTGTCCCTTCCCTGTGTGTTTCTCTTCTGTGTGTCTGCTGAATGTTTGTGTGGCGTGCGCTGACTGACGTTTGTTTTATTTTCAAAGTCCCGCATGCCTGGTGTTGTTGGTGTTAGTGTCTTTGCTGTCGTGTGTTTTCTACGTCCTGAGTGCCTGGCTTTGCTCAGCCTCGTTTTCGTCCAGTTTCAGAATTGTTTATGTTTTTCGTCCTCCATTTTTTTTTCGAGTGACGAAACACAGCAAATAAGGCTCAAAATCGCTTGCAACCTCACTACCATGCTTCCTGGCTCTCTCCCTGTGCTGTGTGTGAGTGTGTTTTTATGTTTTTTTTTTTTTTAAATTCATGTTTATCGTGGTTTTCGATTTCCGCATTTCGGCCGTTAAATTCGTATTTTTCCAAGGTCGTATTTTTTTTCCAGAGCTTGCATGTGACGGCGCCGCTGGCTGCAATGATCGCTTCTGGCGCTCATTTCAGCCTAAGTCCCGCGTACTTCAAAGTCTCAACTGCTCGCCTTGATTCGCGAGGCGAGCAGGGCAATGAGAGCTGTGGGCGATCATTGCCTAAGTCCTGCGAACTTGGAATGCTTCAATGCCTCAACGGCTCGCCTTGCTTCGCGAGGCTCACAAGCGTGCGACAAATCACAGTTTGACAACTATTATGTGGGATGTCACAACCCAGAGACGAGGGGGCGCCTCGTCTCTGGGTTGTGACATCAGATATAATAGTTGTACACCCCTAATTCTCCTACTGTAGCTTATAGGAGCAATCTGCAGGTTGTGACTTTATATTCATCTCATCACCCAGCAATTCAGATCAGGACATCACTCATGGAGTAGCAGAGAAATCAGATGAACAACACCATTTCTTAGTTCAGAGGCAGACTAAGACTTCATTATTCCTTACAAAACAGATTTTACTCAGCACCAAAAGATCCACCTCCCCACGCCTTCCACCCCCGATATTCTTTCCTGTGAGATATACCTAATCTGGTATGTGCCTTAATTAGGCACATTAAAACAAGATTGTTTGTTAAGTTATTGAGTAGCTATAGCTCATAATAGAGATCTACTTAATTTAATAAAGAGCAATGTTTTTGGAAGGTAAAAAAATACATTAGAGGAAACAATCCAGAAAAAAATATTCTGTTTTGACACACCTTAATAGTGATCTCAAGAGAGAATAGAGGTAAATTATTTATTTCATTATATTTACCTCTATTCTCTCTCAAGAGATCATGTTTAAGATGTGCCAAAACAGAATTCTTTGTTCTAATTTGTTTGTTTAATGTACGTATAAATAATTCTGTGTGCATCCTTAATTATTCTCATTTTTGAGGGATCAAAGTCAACTTTCTCTTCTTAAAGTAAAATAATACATGCAGCCGTTAAATTATTAAGCATTATACATGCTTATATGATTTACTGATGATCACCACTGCTGTTTCTGTTTACATACCTCTTTAAGAAGGAGAGTCATCTGATGCAAATAATATATCAGTTAGCTGCATTTATAGTTTCACCAGGAAGTTCTGTTATAATCTTAATAAGACATATTTTCTATGATTTATAATTACAGTAATGATTCTTTAATTTAATAATTTCAATAGAGATGAACAGAAATGTTGTGTATAAAATGTGTAGAAGTCACAGCTCAACAAGTTATTGTATCACATTTAATTTACTTTGCAGTTATTTTTATAACAATACTTAGTTAATTCTCTTGATACATGATATTTTTGCTGAATTATCCATCATATCTGGTTTTATATATATATATATATATATATATATAGTGTAGTCTGTAAAACTAAATTTCAATAATAGCATATTTGTTTTGTACTTCCCATTGTTCTGGATCCCCCTTCTGGATCACTAACTTGTTGTGGTGTGTACTTCAATGAAGCTGTGAGCTATGCCATGAAAGGTCACCCAAGATGGGCAGGCTATAGGTTTTGTTTCACGGGAGAAGGAACTGGCAACCAACTCCAGTGTCTTTGCCAAGCACGACCAGAGACATAATGATAGATATGCCTTGCGTGCTGTGCCTATAGGGTCATGAAGAGTTGGAAACGACTAAATGACTAAACAACAATGTCCTGGCCATGTTGTAATGCTCTGTATGGCTTTATTATTACACATATCTCATAGATATGTCACATGTTAACACAATATATATAATATATATAAGATAATAATAATAGATAATATATATAAGAACCTATATATATTACCTGGTATTTGATGTTTAAATGTAACACAAACAAAAATGACCAATGGACATTTGTCTCTCTGCAGAACCTAAATAATCTTCAACATCTGATTTAAAGTCATTTGAGACACATTATAAAAATCTAAAAGTGATTTTTACTGAATTATTACACCATCTGAGAAGTTAATAATTTATTTTTTGCTCCTTGCCAAATAACAGAGTTCATCAATGAATTATCCCTAATATGTAATTTATGAACACAAAGGTTGGAGGATCACGTAACTGTATATAATAGGAAATGTCTTCATTTCCACATACATTATTGTTAAGCCTGGAGAGATCTTTCTACAACTCGAAAGCACAGGTGGTTTTATTGAAAATTTTATTACTGTATAAGAGAAAAGCTTCTGGCTATACACAGTTAATCACATGCAGGTGGCTTGACCAGCTGAACTAAATTTCATTTGAACCATATTGATGGACTGAAATATAAAAAATATTGAATGAAAATGTGAACTGCGCTCAAAACAAAAGTCTTAACAAACCTACTAGTGAATAATGAATATATAATTTGTCCACAACTTCCTTAATATAATGAGGTATATAAACAGCCCTATTAAATTCCCTCAATGTGTAAAACCGTAGCCCGTAACGTAGCCTGCAAGAATTACGGCTATTAAATTGGCGCCGTAAAGCAACCCGTAAACGACTTGCGGGTTAAGGATGAAAAAAGGTCGGACAGCAACCTCTTTTAGCCACTTGTGCCCTTCACATGGAGACATATCCTGTAGTATATCAGTCTGGTCTCACTCCAAAAAGTGATCCAGCCCCAAAACACCAGGCAATTCTAACCTGAACAGGAGAAACAGCAAACCCCTAATGTATGTTTCAGCCTCTGTGGGCCTCGTCAGCGAGGTGCAGCAGTACTTATTAAGGCACAGCGAGCAAGGAGTCCATTTCTGGTCCCCCCTATCACCCTAAAGGTGAGAAAGACTAAGCAAAAAGAGTACATATACTGTACTTAAAATATCTAATATCTGCATGTATTTTATTCATTGACACCAATCCCTTGGTTAAAGTACACCGCATGTTACCCTTAAATTATTACCTTAATTTGGTACAAGCCTGCATGGTAGTTGAGCTGTCAAACTAGGTGCATATAATTTATCTTGCAGTACAATTTTCTTCAGTACAAACTGCTTTTGTGTAAAAAAATGCATTTGAATAAAAATAAGATACCCAAAACAGCAAAGCAAATACAGCTCTTGTTTATTGCAAAAATACCTGTCCATTCCACATCTATAGAAAGACAATGCTTCATTACTTCTCCCAATATAATACCCCTACCTCTTAAACTTATGTAAACATGAATACAGCAGCATAGATAACATGACAAACATGAATACCTCTGGCAGAATTTGGTATGTATGCTAGTGGTACACTAAGTGTTGGGTAATGCTCTAATTACAAAAAGCATCCCACCAACATGTATGGTATATGGGCAGCTGTATGTTAAAGAGTACACCTTACCTCAATGCAGTAGGAGTCGATTAATGCAGTGATTTTTGTATGGATCCAAGTACCCGTTTAATTTAATAGAAATAGATAATTGGTGTCACTGGATGACACTAATATTTACTCTTTTTCCTGCAATACAAAAGGTGTGGAGGATCTTGCAAGCATCCCCCAATGGAAAACTGCCACTTTATTGCGTCATACTGATAAATAAATAAAATTGTGCTTCTGGTTGTCAGAATTTGAAGGGACTCTTTTTTTTTTAAGTGATTCTTAAAGAGCATTAAAACTAACTATACATTGTACAAGCCAATTAATTCTAAAGTTAATAATTCCTGAGTTAATCCACACTGTTTTCAGAGAATTTGGGATACGTGTTAAAACATAGCCCGTAACGTAGATCTTAGAGAAATTTGCTATTTAATTGGACCCGTAACGCAGCCCGCAGACAACTTGCAATTTAAAAGGCAGCAGGGCCGAAAAAAGCCTACGGGTTGAGCAACGTTGAACTTTGCACCCTTAAATCCTTTGCAGCAAAGTCACTCGCGAGCAAGCGCATAACCCGCAAATGGAGCCCAAGGCCCAACGTGTGCTCCAGACGACCCGCAAGGAGGGTAAAGTCCAATACGTAGCACTTGTACTGTGGATAAAAACACACTATAGTATAATTATTAAAAGTGAAAGGGATGTTAGGTCTTAGAATTAATATCAGAACATTCTTAAGCCCGCAAATCGGCTCAGAAAAATACTTCATTCCCGGGAATCAATGTGTTAATACACTGTACCGTAACTCGCATGAGATAGAATATCATATTTGCAGATTTATTAATATTGCATTGTGATTGGACTGTGGGTTCGCTTGTAGATCGTAATTGAACCCCGTAGGACTTTGAAATCCATCCTCTTTTTTCTTGTGACGCAATGCTGCTGATCTCTGTTTTGATTGGCTCCATCTAAACCCGTAACTACGCTTGGTTAGTTGATTACGTTCTAGCCGGCAAAGCTGCCGGTCTTAAAGATGGTTTACTATTTTGCATCTCCAGCTTGCAGCCCTTCTAATCTAATAGCGCAGTAACTCAGACAAATTTCAAGCACGCAGCTGTTACGGGCTTCATGTTGGGATTACTAGCTTGGAATTTAATGTGGGCCATTGTTGGACCATGGCAAACAGTAAAAAGTTTTCTCTCTAAACTTTTCAAGGCTCTATGTAGTCTGTCGCATAGTCTGTGTCAATTCCGGCTTTACCAGCTGCAATGGATTCTCAGCTCCAACGTTCTGTCTTTTCCTTGTGTCAGCTCCTCTGCAAATCCTCTCTTTTTTTCTACAGGCTGCAGCAACAAAGTGACTTTTACTTCAAAAGACTGTAGTCCACTCAAACAGACTTTGTCTTTTGCGTCCCCCTTGTACACAGATTACACACTGTGAGTCTCTTTTTGCTCTCAGCTCTCCCAGGCTGCAGACTCCAAAATCAGCTGAAATTCTGCAGGTTCAATTAAACAATAGTCAGTTAACCAGCATTTCTCTTTCTGCTAAATTTCTACAAGCTTCCTTCTTTAGCTCGTTCTTAGACTGCTACCTTACTCACTGATTAGACAAACAGTGCATAATTGTGGGCCATTCCCATTTGTTTGTGTGTCTTTTTGTCTCTCACTCTCTCATGGGGAGACATTTTCACAACTTTGTGTATTGCACTCACCTCTGAGGGAGCACATTGTCACAATATATATATATATATATATATATATATATATATATATATATATATTTATATATATATAGAGAGAGAGAGAGAGAGGGAGGCGGGGAGAGATATTTGCCCACTTTGAAATATTTGCTTATTAATACGGGATAGAAATAAACATATGTGTGATAATGTTTTTGTACAGTATATAGGCTAAAACATGGTTGTTTTTAGCTGTGTGAATGCTGTTGTTTTTATTATTCATTGCAGTAATTGAATAGCTTGGGATATACTATTTATTTTTGGTTTTATATTTTCCACTATTACTATATGGCACTCTCAGTCAGGTTGTGGGGCACACCATAGATAGGAGGTATCTGATATTATTATTATTATTATTATTATTATTATCATCTTTATTTATAACGCACCAACATATTCCGTAGTGGTGTACAGGGGTTGAGTACATGGAAGGACAAAATGAACACCTTATAAAGAATAAGCTCTAAATCAAACTGTTACCAACTGAAGCATGTCATTCAGGTGCTTATTTAGCAGTGATACATTATCCAAACACAAGATATTGTTTGTAATCCAATTTAATTTATAATGTATTTGTCAATTACAATTTCAATGTAATTACCTCATGGTGGTGGCTATAGTAACAAGTAGCCTGCAGTTAGAACATGCATATTTGTCTATATATTATGTTATTTATTATGAGTTGCATCAGTCCCTTAAACTTATTTTTTCAACAAAATATGTTTTTGTAACTTTAAAGGAAGTAGTGTAATAGGCTTTAGTGTAGGTACATACTGAAAGGGTTGGAAAAGGGAGAATGTGGACATTTAAATAGACGTAATAATGTAAAAAATAGACTTGGTTATTCAGATCACAATATAAAGCAAACTTCATCTTTCAGGTAAGAACAAGAGACACTGTCTGATCTACTACAGTGCAGCACACTGCAAGCCTGCCAATTCTCCCCACCTCCTCCCCGACAAAATAACTTGCTTGTCACACCTGGCTAGACAAACTGAAATGTAAAATGTATTGTTATGCAAATTATGCACTCCTGTCATGGAGGTGCAGCTGCCTTTTTCTTCTAGCTATAAATCTGACCATGGAGGCAGAGTATTTTCAAAATGATGATTGCACTAGCAAATTGAAGCCTGGCAATGCTGTTTGGCACACAATGGGAGCCTCTCCCCCTCTACTTTACTAGCCTCGCGATGAGCCCCTTTGGCGCTCATTGCGAGCCTCTCCCCCCCCCCTCTACTTTACTGGTGCTCATCACGGGCCTCGCAATGAGAGCCTTTGGCACTCATTGCGAGTCTCTCCCTCTTTCTACTTCCTTCCCTTGTGTCTCCTTCCCCCTGTGTTTTTACCCCCTCTCCCTCACATGTCTTTCCCCCCCGTCTCCTGTGTCTCCTTCCCCCCTCTCTATCCCCTGTATCTCTTCCCCCCTGTGTCTCTTTCCCCGTGTCTCCTCCCCCTCCCTCATGTCTCTTCTCCCCCATTTCCCTCCTCTGTGTCTTTCCCCCTCCCATGTGTCTCTTCCTCTCCTCTCCCTCCCCTGTATCTCTCCCCCCTCCTCTCCCTCTCCTGTGTGTCTGCCCCCCTCCTCTCCCACCCTTGTGTGTTCACCCCTCCTCCTCTCCCACACCTGTGTGTCTCTTCCCCCCCTGTGTCTCTCCCCCTCCTCTCCATCTCCCCCCTTTCCCTCCCCTGTATGTCTCCACCCTCCTCCCTTGTGTCTCTCCCCCCTTCCTCACCCTCCCCTGTGTCTCTTCCCCCTCCTCTCACTCCACTGTGTCTCTCCCCCCTCCTCTCACTCCCCTGCGTCTCTCCCCCTCCTCCTCTGTGTCTTCCCACTCCTTCCCTGTGTGTCTCTTTCTCCTTTCTATTTTCCTCTTCTGGGCGTTAACACGGGCGGTTCGCATTGAGCGCCAAAGGTCCGTAGAGTATAAAAAACTTAACATTGTGTGCCAAACAGCATTGCCATGACTTCAAATTTTATTGCTCCGTCATTTAAAATAAAAAGAGATTGTTAGCTCTTCAGGCTATTGATTGCTGGATATATTAATTAAAATAGGTAAAGTATTTTAATTTTTTAAGTAACTACCGTATATACTCGAGTATAAGCCGAGTTTTTCAACCGTTTTTAAGGCTAAAAAGGGCCCCCTCGGCTTATACTTAAGTCACTCTCCCCCCTGTGTCTCTCCAACCCGCCGTTTCTCTGTAACCCCCCGTGTCTCTCTAAACCCCCTGTGTCTCTCTAACCCCACCGTGTCTGTTCTCTCCCTCCTCCCCCCTCATCCTCAACCCACCCATCCTCATCCTAAACCCCCCTCCTCATTCTAAACCCCCCTCCTCACTTTAACCCTCTAAATACCTCCCCCTTTCCCCTCACTTACCTCCATCTGCAGCTGTTCCTCCGCTCCTCCACGCTCCTTCCTGCGTCGGGACCCGGCATATGCTAATGACGTGAAGTCACATGCGCGCCACGTCATTAGCATTGGCCAGGTCAAGACACAGGGAGGAGCGTGGAGGAGCGGAGGAACAGCTGCAGATGGAGGTAAGTGAGGGGAAAGGGAGAGGGGGAGGTATTTAGAGGGGTAAAGTGAGGAGGGGGGTTTAGGATGAGGAGGGGTAAAGTGAGGGCGGGGTTTAGGATGAAGATGAGGATGGGGGTTTAGGAGGAGGATGGGGAGGGTTTAAGATGAGGATGGGGGGTTTAGGATGAGGATGGGGAGTTATGGATGAGGATAGGGGGGTTGAGGATGGGGGGATTGAGGAGGGTGGATTGAGGAGGGAGTTTGAGGAGGGGTTTTAGAATGAGGAGGGGGTTTGAGGATGGGGGTTGAGGAGGGAGGTTGAGGAGCAAGGATGAGGAGGGGGGATGAGGAGGGGGGTTGAGGAGGGGGGCTGAGGAGGGTGGTTTAGGATGAGGAGGGCGGTTTAGGATGAGGATGGGGGGATGAGGTTGGGGATGGGGTGTTGAGGATGGGGGTTGAGGATGGGGGATGAGGATGTGGAGGGGGTTGAGGTTGAGGAGGGAGTTTGAGGAGGGAGGTTGAGGAGGGGGTTGAGGATTAGGAGGGGGGTTGAGGATGGGGTTGGGGATAAGGAGAGGGGTTGAGGAGGGAGGTTGAGGAGGGTGATAAGGGAGGGGGGAAGAGACACAGGGAAGGGAGAGGGGGGAAGAGACACAGGGAAAAGAGAGGGGAGAACAGACACAGGGGATAGAGAGGGGGGACACAAGAAAAGGGCACACAAGAGGGGGACACAGAGGGCACAAGAGGGACACAGGGAGCAGCATATTTCCCACCCTCGGCTTATACTCGAGTCACTCATTTTTCCCAGTATTTTGTGGTAAAATAGGTGCCTCAGCTTATACTCAGGTCGGCTTATACTCGAGTATATACGGTAATTAATTGATTATTATTTAACAAATATAGACATATGTATCTGTCTTTGTGATGAATGCTGAAGGTGCTCAGAGGAGCAAAAGTACACCAGAGGAGAGGGACGCAATGAGCACTGAAGATCCTCAGAGTACAAAAAGCTTGACATTGTGTGGCAAACAGCATTGCCATGGCTTCAAATATTATTGCTCCGTCATTTTTGACGGGCAAGTCGCTAGTATATATATATTCATATATTCATATAACATGTGGGCTGGTTCGTACTGATCTCTTCAGAAATTTTTCATGGACTCCATGGGTGCAATGAAATGAACATTTTTTGATCTTTCTTTGGGCACGTAACAAATCTGTTTCACTAGATGCATAGGCTTTGATGTTCTTCCAGTGATGTGGACAATATAATGTGTTTTTTTTATATAAACTGTATTAATACTTCTTAAAAGCAGGGTAAAATTGTGGACTCCTATCCAGGGAGGTGATCTGAATGTTTTTTTTACCCCAGTGTAGAAAAAACATGGGAATTAAAGGCATATCTAAGTTTCCTGGAATATGAGTGCATCTGATATATGAGAATCAGTCGTGTATGAAAGTAAACATTTAAAAATGTACATTTAATTTAGCAAAATGTCTTGTAATTTCTGACAGTTGAAAAATAGAGTAGGCGCCCCATTCAAACTCTTGTTAAATTAGCAGAAAAATTCATAATTTGTTTTGACCAATCAAGAGCATGCAGAGTCAGCTGAAATATTTGTATCAAAGTCTGGGGTTCCTGGCTGTGCTGCAAAGCAGCCTGGGATTTGTAGTGTGGCACCATATCAGAAGGTGCTATGTATTTTCATATAAGAGTCTCTCTGTGCAGCACATTCAAACTTGATTACCACTTTTGCTGATTGCCCATTCTTGGAATCAACTACTGCTGCTGGAGTTTTTTTTTCTCTCTCTCACACACTCACTTACCTCTCACGGTCTCTCTCTCACACTCTCTCTGATGACAGCTGCAGTTCTCTCACACACAGAACATCTCTGTCTGCTGATCTCTGATGAGGGGCGGAGGCAGCACAGCAGAGAGCAGGAAGCAGATGGGTGGGCTACATCCCAGCAGTGACTTGAGGGCTCACATCCGTACTCTCCAATTCACTGAGGAAGACTCAGGTGGCTGTGTATGCACCCCTGGGGTGTCAATATATTAATTAGATGGATTTTCAGATATGAATAAAAATATGTTTTATGAAATGTTGCGCACATATAAATTATGCTTTTTGATAAAGGAATGGAGAAATGTATTAATCCATGACTTAGATATGCCTTTAATATATAAGAATATATTAACAGAGATTATGATTGACAAGAAATAGTTAAATATCAAATATTCCTCTAGTTATATAAAAATGTCACTAAATGTGACTATTTTCTTTACTGATAGCACAGTGGTTTTAGGGGGATAAAAGTTCACATTGAGGCCATGTTTAGTTTGTATGACGCATACAGAGATCCATCAATTTTTATGGGGGTTTAAAGTCCCTTCTTTTTTAAATTTGTCAAGAACTGGCATAGATATAGATATTTTAGTTATTAATTTTATACAGTATACACACACAAAGTTATTGTATAGAAAATGATGATGGAACTTGGGCCATAGAGGCAATGTGCTGCTTTCTGTTCTCAGCGAATCAAGTTAATGGAACTGAGTTGATCCAACTTCAAGGAGACACAAACTGCTTCAGGGTTAAGCAATTGGGACTCTTTCTTTCTCTTCAGCTATAACAGGGTTTAAAACAATTACTTTGTGTACAGTTTTTATGTATGGTTTAATCAGTGTGACCATTTTGGCACAATCAGAACAAAAGTGGAAAAATGGTGTTTATCGTGTTCCAGCTTAGAATACTTGGCAAGCTATGGAAAGAGTACTACAGTGAGGATATGTGTTAGGAAAATGAGAGATTGCCTATCATTGCACTTCAGAGCTCTATCTATCCATCTATCTATATATCCATCAATCTATCTATCCATCAATCCATCCATCCATCAATCCATCCATCCATATATCTATCCACCCATCTATCTATCCACCTATCTATCTATCTATCTATCTATCTATCTATCTATCTATCTATCTATCTATCTATCTATCCATCTATCTATCTATCTATCTATCCATTTATCTATCCATCTATCCATCCATCTATCTATCCATCTGTCTAATTACTTACCTAAGTATTTTACGCTTGCATTCTAAACACAATTTTTGTCATCTTTACTACCTGCAATTGACATCTATGCACTGCAATCTGTTTCAGTGGATAATAAATGGTTAAACAGCTACTGTGCTAGTGTTGCTGAACTATTTTTTGGACATTTCTATAATTAGACGTTCCCAGCCTATTATTCACAAAACATGAAGTCATTTTTGGTATGTTTGGAAGCAATAGCTCATCCTTATATTCCTATTTTGTAGCATTAGCACCACCACATGGTTTATTTTTCACAGCACTTACATAAGTCAGAGCTGTGAAACTTAATACATTATGTTAGCACAGCCTTATTGTTCCTTCATACCTCAGCTCCTTAACCAAAAACTGAAACATATTTTATATTTATGTGATTAGCTTTTCATATGAAATCCTCTGCAGTTTATCTTTATACAATATATTTACTTAATATTTTTATAACGTGACATAAAAAATAACATTAATGTTTATCATTACCTATTTGTGCATTATTATCTACATACTTATAATACTTTATACTGATAAAAATAAATTAATTACTAAAGTGCTTCCCGAAAAAATATGAACTAGTCTCACAATGTAAAGAAATAATGAACTGATGTTAATTTAATGGGGTTTATACTTTTTTTTTATGTTTTCATGAGACACATATTTTAATTTATATGGTCTGGGAAGAAAATGTCATTACATCAAATATCTTCTTTTGACACATTTACATTCCTTAATTTGCATCATATACTGTTTAGAAAAATACATTTTTGCTATTTAATATATGTATTATAGTGGCATTCATACTAAATTAACCTACTGTAAGCAATATTTCAAGCACATTTAATCTGTCTAATATACCATTTAAGCATTTAAATACATAAATCAGAGCAAGTAACTGAAGAGTAATTTCATATGAGAAAAGTGAACCTTCTTTAGTGTAATGGTCATGCACATTAGTCCCAAATGTAATTGTCCTACTGTAAGACTGCCACTTGTTATTGTGATTTCACATAGGCCCAGTAAAAAGTTTGGTTTTAAAATAAATCACTATCACATTGTGTCAATTAGCAGTTAGCCAAGACCTATTAAATTAATAACTGTGTTTACAAAGAGTTTTTAGGTAAGTAATACCTTTATGCCAGCTTCTGTTACTCATATGTGGGAATCAGTAATTGTACAATTGGGGGAGCAAGCATCACAACTAGGAAGTTCAATGCCTTCTTTTTTTGAGGAGGGGGGGGTAAAATTATTGTAGGAAAATAAATGAAAAAATGTAGGAGATATTAATTTACTTATAATAATAATATTATTACCAGCCGCTGCTCTCTTTCCCCGTGTAAATGAGGCATTCAAAGAAATTGCTGAATGTTTTGCTTTTTATTTGCTTCATATTTTTTACATCTAATAGTTCTGCTCTAAAATTCCATACAGAGGCCCTCATTCAATTGCGATTTGGCCAATTGAATAGTGCTCTAAATAAGCACATAACATATATTTTTTAAAGAAGTTTTTAGTTATTGAAAACCTTGCTTTTAGATAGATGCTTACTAAGAAAAAACTTACTTAAAAAAATATGTTATGTGCTTATTTAGACCCCTATTCAATTGGCCAAAATAGCAATTGAATGAGGGCCTGAGTGTAGACACCAAACAACACATAGAATATAGTGTGCTAACATGTGAAATATAATAAATGTTGTAACAATAATTACCATTGAAGGTATGTACATAGAGAATACAGGAATATACTTCAAATGTTGATCATCATAAAGACTCTATGTTAACTTTTGGATTCAAATGTCTTTCAAAGTTTAGAATTTAAAATTTGGACCGCTGAACATAGACCTATACCTATAACATTTCAATTTTACTTATACTATTAAAATAAATCAAGGGGAATTGTTAAAATAAATATAGTATGACCACCCATGTAATGACTTGTTAAGTTATTGATTTGGTAAGTTAACCAATAACCACCAACACTGCTTTATAAGTATAACACAATCATGTGCTTATCTGTATAACAGACAATTAAAAATGATTAATTAATTAATGGCTGTTTTTCTCCAGAACAGTACTGATCCAAGCCAGTGGCTTAATGAAGTGGAATCAGTTTTTTCAACTAATGTAAATGAGACCATTTCAGAAGGAAAAAGCATAAGTAAAGCTTTTAATGAAATAACTAATGTATATAAGAAACACATAAGATCATGGTGGGAAATACAAAGTTTAAAATACTATCTGGAGAAAAAATTGATCCCAAGAGGGTTGAGAATAAGATTGTCACCAGCCCCACATTTAATGACAGAAGACTTTACAGTTAACTGGAATAAAATTCTTGATAATTGTTCTTTTGAACTAATGACATTAATATTAAAGGAGGAACAAAAAATCTTAGAAAAGGTTGAATTTAATCCTGAGTTACTTGAAATATAACATTTCAGAAAGGAGGCCAAATTAAAAGAGTTGGAAGAAAAATTAAAAATCAATATTGAAAAAGTCAAGAATTTATTAAAAGGAAGGAAACACAAAAAAATCAATCATAATTTAAGAGATTTAGAGACTAAAAGAATGTATACACACACACACAATACATAACTACTAAAACACCGGAAAAGCTCTCTTCTTCTGAACATGAGTCATCAGATACTTCACATTCAACATTTACCCTCTATTTAAACATATCTTCTTTTTCTTGAGGTGCCTCACTGTAAGGGATCAATTATGTCCAGTTACCACTTTACTTGATATCTCTCCTTTGATTTAGTTTAATCTATGCTATTTTATTTATTTTTTATCTTTTTGTCTGGTTTGTAATAAAGGTAAATGTGTGATTGATTTTGCAATTTGGCCTTTTACTGCCCATTGGAAAGTATTGTTCTCATCACTGACCAGTTTTAAATGGAGAGCTCCGCCTAGGAAACATCACCTGGCATGATAAATTGTTAGTGCTAGTCACGAGCAAGCCTGAAGATCCGCCAGTCCGCCAGTTAATTGGTTTGGGGAGGCAAGCCACGAGGACTCTGAGAATATGATCTGACGGCGGTCCCGTGGATGAGAGTCCCCCTGCTCTAAAGAAATCTCCCCTAAGAGCCCTCGAAAGGGTAGGAAATAGACGAAGGGAGCTGCATTGCTAGTGCATTGCTAGTGCAGAGCAAGTCCTGAGAGGATTCTGCCGGAACATCACCTAGTTACTCCTACCCTGGGTACAGCTACAACTACAGCGGTCAGTGCTGGACCTACTGTCTACTCTGCAAATCCCCATAGAGCTGCTGACTGAGGAAGGAAAAAAAAAAGGATTTTGGTTCCCTCTAAAGGCTCTGAAGTGCAGGGAGAAAGTAAAAATTAAGACTTTGCTACAAATTGTTAAAAAAAAACATAACATTTAAGGAACCTGAACCATAAAAGTGGAAACATAGAGAGCCCATTGGCTCATATATGGCCGTTCTTTTTTTTCTTCTTTTTTTTCTCTCTTCTTATGGAAATTTAGGTCCTAATGGACAACAATGGACAACAATAGCAAGTTATCATTGATGCATGTTTAAACAGAGGACTGTCTTATACTAAAGAACCCTGGCAGACCCCTCTCCAGCATTATTTCAAACATCGGTTTCAAGCTCAGAGACCTAATGCATTAAGTGGCTGTGAGAGAGTTCTGAAGTGCAAAGATAAAGCATAATAGAGACTTTATTACTATCTGTAATTAATTAACTAAGGAGCTTGAACCATTAAAGAGCTAAATTAGAGAGGCCATTGGCCTATATATAGGTGCCGCTCTCTGGAAGTCCTAGGACCAATGGACAATAATAGTAAGACATCATAGATGTATGCCAAACCAGATGACTGTCTTTATTAAAGAATTTAAGCTAAATTTGAGAGGCCACTGGCCTATATATAGGTGCCGCTCTCTGGAAGTCCTGGGACCAATGGACAATAATAGTAAGACATCATAGATGTATGCCAAACCAGATGACTGTCTTTATTAACGAATTTCAGCTAAATTTGAGAGGCCACTGGCCTACATATAGGTGTTGTTCTTGGAAAGTCCTGGGGCTGATGGACAATAATAGTAAGACATCATAGATGCATGCCAAACCAGATGACGGTCTTTATTAAGGAATTTTATGGTCAGAGATCGAATGCACCAGTGGCTGTGAGAAAGCTCCAAAAAGTACAATGCTATGAACTAATTAAGGGTTAACCAGAGAGGTTATTGGTTTATATAGAGAAATTGTTGTTGTTTTTTCTTCTCTCTTGGTACTAATAGTTAATAATTGCAAGACATTATTTAATGCATGCTTAAATTGATGACTTAACTTTGGCTGTGTGTGCAAACAAGGAATTCATGATTCAAAGTGGGGGTGAAACATTTTATTTTGTATATAGTTGTGCTTGCCCTTGATTTGCTGGGAGGAATATTGAGGTTATAATCCAGAGGTTCATTAGATATCAACAGGGGTGGTTTCTTTTGAAGGTTCGTAATTGAAGTTGGTGTATAAGGGTCAGGGACCTATTTCCACAAAGGGCTAATGGAGATAAGATCCTGAGTATATTAGGGAACCACATTTAGAACCCAGTTGAGTAAGAAAGGATGTATCAAATGACCTCTAACGGGAAAAATAGGGAGAATGAAAAAAAATGTCTACTAGAACTTCTTCCATCCCTTCACAGAAGAGTAAAAATAATAAATCGATAAAAGCTGTCCCTCAACTTCAATTATCTTTAGCGGAGGATTTATCAACCTTTACCTCATCAAATTCAGATAATTCAACATCAGTAGAAGAGATTCTCCATTATCAGTAGATAAAGACATTTTGACAGTATCACTATTAAAAAATATACTAAGCAAGTTTCAGTGCTCGCTTCAAAATCAGATCGCTTTGCAGTTAACTAATAATACCAAAACAATGTCTGCAATTGCAGAGAGGTTTACAGTAGTCGAAAAAAGGTACGAGGAAATTTGGGAAGAAAATCAAAAATTAAAAATGCAAGTTAAAAAATTAGAAGAGGATGTTAAGTTGTTAAAAAATAATTGTATGGGGTGGTTTATATGCATCACATAGTTTTAGAATATTTAACATAAGGTGTTGAATAATCATGAATATACACAATTAACTCTTCATTCTTTATTGGGTTCTCCTTTTTTTATGTGGAGACTGTATACGTTTATATAATATGGGCGAGCTTTAGGTGTGGCTTTGAGGTCCTGGACAGTAGCCCTCTTGCTGTCCAGCACTAATACTAATACAAGGGGATGTGAGTATGTGGAGTTTATATGTGAAAGTCTCTGTCTTGTGTATAATTTGTTAATTATAAATGTTGCAGGATATGATGAAATGTTTACACAGATTTTGTTAGTACAAGATTACCTTAAAGGTACTGTTTTTTATGAGGTTCTCTTGACTTATTCTACAGATGACCAATATTTTGATTATGACTCATCCCATTAAACTCATTACATATAATGTAAGGGGATTAAATGCTCCCTACAAAAGGAAGGTAATTTCAGGGGTTTTCCAGGCGGAAAAGGCAGATGTAATTTATGTTCAGGAAACACTGGGTGGGGAAAAGGAACACCTTATTGGGTGGTTTATATGATAACTGCACTGTTTCTAACTATAAGACTAAGTCTGGAGGTACCACTATTCTCTTGAGTAAGAAGAATGTTATAATAGAACATTTTAAACAAACAGACCCTGAAGGAAGATACTCTATTTGGTCTGGGCCAATGAATAATGTTCACTATACAATAGCAAATTTGTATGCATCTAACCAAAATCAAAATTGATTTTTAAATAGATTAAAAATCATAAATAAGATAAGAAAGGGAATATTGATAATTGCTGGGGGTATGAATATGGTGTTGGATATTGAAGTGGATCATATATCAGAGAAGATAGTTAAACCGAGTAGAGAACTTATTGCAGTCTCAAGTAGGTTTCAGGCTTCTTTGGTGAAATACAAGTTGTATGACACATGGCGGTCTTTCCATCCTGGAAAGAGAGATTATACCTTTTTCTCCTAGCGCCATGCGTCATACACAAGGATTGATTATTGCCTAGTAGATCAGAAAGCCATAAATAAGATAAAAAAAGTTGAGATAGGCCCTATACGAGACTCAGACCATGCTAGTGCTACAATGTATAATAGTAAGCAATGTATAAAAGTAAGATGAGATCTAAAAAGTTCAGAATAGACCAGTCATTATTCAAATCTAAAATAGATAGGGAGCATATGTCAAAGATCATCGAAGAGTACATTGAGTTCAATGAAAAAACGATTGATTCTAGATTAACCTTTTGGAACTCTTTTAAGGCTTATCTAAGGGGTCAGGTGATATCATTAGCATCTAAAAAAAGAAAGAAAGAGGTAAACTCCTTAGAGATCTTTTTATCCAATTAAATAAAAATTATAATTTTAATAAACTGGCACCTACTAAATAAAATGTCCTGAATATAGGGAATACACAGGAAAAAAATAAAAGAAATTCCACAAATAAAAATTGATAAGAATATTAGGTTAGCACAGCAAAAATATTATCATTGTGGTAATAAGGCTAACAACTTTTTTGTGAACCAATTCAGAGGCTATAATAATCTAAAGAGTATTCCAGAGATGTTAGATAAAAAGGGGAACTCATGTAGGTTACCTCAGCATATTGGTAGGATCTTTTTAGATTACTATAAGGACCTCTATAATTTAGAATCAACTCCTAAATATCGACATTAAACTTTACGCTAGGATTTTAGCAAACAGGGTAAGTCTGGTAATAAAAGGACTAGTCAGCTTTGACCAATCAAGGTTTGTAAAAGAGTGCCAAGGCCTAGATAATACAAGAAAATGTTTTGATATCTTGGATTTTTGTAAATTCAACAGGATTCCCTTTCTTGCTTTAGCTATTGATGCAGAAAAGGCACTTGATCGTTTGAATTGGGAGTTTTTGGAAATGACCCTGAGAAAATTTGGGTTGGGAGATGGGGCAATTTTATAACTGGACCAAGGTTTGAAACAGATACTTTTAATATTCATAATGGCTCTAGACAAGGGTGTCCATTGTCTCCAGTCATTTTTGCGTTGCTTATGGAACCGCTGGCTGAAAAAATAAGATCTGATATCAATATTAAAGGGGTTGCAATGGGGAAAAATTACTCAAAAATAACATTATTTGCGGATGATGTAATCATTACAGCTTCAGAACCTTTGACCTCAGTAGAAATCTTATTAAAGATAATTTATCAATATGGGTCTATCTCACACTACAAAATCAATAATAGTAAGACACAGGTATTAATGCTTAACATAGACAGAATAACAACAGGACAATTTAAAGAAAATTATGATTTAAATTGGTCATCCAATCATTTTACACATCTTGGTATTGAATTTTTATCATGCTGGCAAAACATAATTAGGAAGAATTATAAAAAAACATTCAATAATATTAGGGAAGTCTTAGAATCCCGCCGTAAGCTGAATTTGACCTGGATGGGGAGAGTAACAGCGGTCAAAATGTTCGTTTTACCCAAAGTTTTATATCTATTCAGATGTATTCCAATGAAGATTCCCAAAGAGTTACTCAAGAGATTTCAGGTCATAATAGATAAGGTTATCAATAAAACAGGTAATTAGAGAATACAAAATCAGATTTTAAATAGGAATTATGGGGAAGGAGGTCTGGGTACCCAGAACCTTGGACAATATTTCAATATTACTGCGCTTTTTCATGTTACTAGATTAACATATGGTAATTCTGAATTGAAATTTGCACAAATAGAATATACCGTATATACTCGAGTATAAGCCGAGGCACCTATTTTGCCACAAAATACTGGGAAAACTTAGTGACTTGAGTACAAGCTGAGGGTGGGGATTGTGCTGCCCCCTGTGTCCCTCTTGTGCCCTCTGTGTTCCCATCTTGTGTGCCCTCTGTGCCCCTTTCTTGTGTCCCCCTATCTCTCGCCTGTGTCTCTTCCCCCTCTCTCTCCCCTGTGTCTCTTCCCCCTCTCCCTCCCCTTTGTCTCTCCCCCCTCTCGCTCTCCTGTGTCTCTTCCTCTCCTCTCCCTCCCTGAAGTCTCTTCCCCCTCCCTTCCCTGTGTCTCTTTTCCTCCCCCTCCCTTATCACCCTCCTCAACCCCCCTCCTCAACCCCTCTCCTTATCCTACCTCCTCAACACCCCTCCTCAACCCCCCTCCTCAACCCCCCTCTTTAACCAAGCTCCTCAACCTCCCTCCTCATCCTCCCTCCTCAACCTCCCTCCTCAGCCTCCCTCCTCAACCTCCCTCCTCAACCCCCTCCTCATCCTCACCCCACCTCCTCAACCCCATCCTCATTTTCAACCTCCCTCCTCAACCACCCTCCTCAACCTCCCTCCTCAACCTCCCTCCTCAACCCCCATCCTCAACCTCCCTTCTCAACCCCTCTCCTCAACCTCTCTCCTCAATTCACCTCCTCAACCACAACCCCCCTCGTCAACCTCAACCCCCCTCCTCAACCTCAACCCCCATCCTCATCCTCAACTTCCCCATCCTCATCCTCAACCCCCCCATCCTCAACCTCCTCCTTATCCTCAATACCCTCCCCATCCTCAACTCCCCATCCTCATCCTCAACCCCCCTTGTCATCCTAAGCACCCCTCGTCATCCTCAACCTTCCTCCTCAACCCCCCTCCTCAACCCCCCTCCTCAACCTCCCTCCTCAACCCCCATCCTCAACCTCCCTTCTCAACCGCTCTCCTCAACCTCTCTCCTCAACCCCCCATCTCAACCTCGACCCCCCTCCTCAACCTCAACCCCCATCCTCATCCTCAACCCCCCATCCTCAACCCCCTAATCCTCAACCTCCTCCTCATCCTCAATACCCTCCCCATCCTCAACTCCCCATCCTCATCTTCAACCCCCCATCCTCAACCCCCCATCCTCATCCAAAACCCCCCTTGTCATCCTAAACACCCCTCCTTATCCTCAACCTCCCTCCTCAACCCCCCTCCTCAACCCCCCTCCTCAAACTCCCTCCTCAACCCCCCTCCTCATCCTCAACTCCTCATCCTCATCCTCAACGCCCCATCCTCAACCCCCCTCCTCATCCTCAACCCCCCATCCTTATCCTCAACCCCCCATCCTCAACCCCCTCCTCCTCCTCAACCGCCCATCCTCAACCCCACCATCCTCAACCCCCCATCCTCAACCCCCATCCTCATCCTAAAACCCCCTCATCATCCGAAGAGCCCCCTCCTCATCCTCAACCTCCCTCCTCAACCCCCCTCCTCAACCTCCCTCCTCAACCTTCCTCCTCAACCTCCCTCCTCAACCCTCCTCCTCAACCCCCCTCCTCATTGTCAACCCCCCATCCTCATCTTCAACACCCCATCCTCATCCTCCACCCCCTCCTCAACCCCCCTCTTCATCCTCAACCCCCCATCCTCATCCTCAACCCCCCATCCTCAACCCCCCATCCTCAACCCCCCATCCTCAACCCCCCTCCTCATCCTAAACCCCCCTCCTCACTTTACCCCTCTAATTACCTACCCTTCTCCCTTTCCCCTCACTTACCTTCCATTAGCAGCTGCTCCTCCACTTCTCCGCGCACCTTCCGGCTGCGTCGGGACCTGGCATATGATAATGACATGACGTCACATGCAGGGGGTGGTGACTCGAGTATAAGCTGAGAAGGCCCTTTTCAGCCCTAAAAAAAGGGCTGAAAAACTTGGCTTATACTCGAGTATATACAGTACTCAGGCTTTAAAATTAAAGCTGGGGTGTACTATTTGGAGTAACACAATGGACAAGAAAGGTATTAGCGTCTGTTTACCCGTCACTAGATTTTGTCTAAGAAGTTGGTTTACTATAAATAAGAGATATAACTTAGTTCCTTTCCCTTCCCTGATAATTCCTCTATCTACATTGCAGAATAAAAAAGCCATAGAGAGAATATAAATTGGGCACAATGGAATCTAATATCGTTAAGAGATGTTTATAGAAACAAGGAATTTGAGCCCTTTGAAAATGTAATGAGGGAAAGAGGTTTACCGCCTCATTTGTGGCTACACTACAATTCATTGAAGCAACAGATAGGAAGAATAATAGGCAAAATAGTACATAGAGAACTTACTTTATTTGAAAGGAAGTTGGATAAAGGTGAAGTTAATCTCATAATATCCAAATGTAGAGCGTTCATGCAAACTGTGAATCCCCCTGGAAAAACTCCACCAATGATGAGGTGGGAGGAGGAATTGTCCCTTTAATGGACAAATGATGTTTGGTTTAAAGCACTTCAATTTTCTCACAATAATTTAATATGTGTTCCATTTAGGGAAGTGAATTTTAAAATCTACCAAAGATGTTACTATGATCCATTGAAAATATATAAGATAGTGCCAGAACAGTATAATCAATGTTGGAGGAGATGTGGACATATAGGCACACATTACCACATATGGTGTTTTTTCCCAAGGATACAAGTGGTATGTGTAATGTGTATTTTAAATCTTTCAACTATATGTAAGGAGGTTGTATCTATATCTCCTGAATTAGTCTTGTTTAATATATTTCCATCTCATTTAGATGCTAGTACCAAAAAGGTTTTAGTAAATATATTATTAGCAGCTAAATGGTTAATAGCACTGAAGTGGAAGGAGGGAATTATGCCCACTTGGAACAAGATTAAAAATATAATGGAAAGGAATTATTCAGATTGAAAGATATTTTGCCTGAATTACTATAACTAAGAGCAATAAGGACAAACTCAAGCGGAAAAAGTAGGATGAGCATTTTTTTTTTTTGCACAGAGCAGGTGGAGATCTAAGGGTTATAAAGAGAACTCATATATTAATAGCTTTTTTTTTGCCAAAGTATTATGATAACCTGCAACTATGTTTATTTTGTTTTTTTGTTGTATTGTGTGATTTGTAATGTGGTATGTATATGATGTGTCTGTATTTATATACTATTTCAATAAAAAAGATAAAAAAAAGGAAAGTATTGTTGTGTGAAAATATATAGGTGCTTCTCAAAAACCATAGCAGAAAAGGTCTATAAGGATGATTAGGAGCACATACGGTATATTATGCCCTAGGGGGTTTATGATATACATAGCTGAGAACCTAAATTTTTATTATCACCTACCAGAGAGTCCTGGTGTAACTGTATAACACTACTCCATTATGGAAAATGTGGAGAACAATTAAAAATCTTTGACTCTTTGTTCATTATGTTTAATTGTGTTATCTTTAATGTTATTATTTTACTGTAACCATTGTATGTAGTGCTACAGAAAATGTGGAACTTTACAGATAAAGAATAATAATAATAAACAATGAGATATTTTAGTTTGTATGCTGTTATGAACAGAAGGGCCCGCTGGACTGTTTGGGGTTAATCAGTTATTGTATGTGTGGTTAAAAGGTACTAACAATTTGCTTAACATTTATGTCATGGATGTAATAAGTGCATGTGGCACTGTCATAGATTAACATTGGAATACTGTATCTGTGTTAGAAATAGGATAGTGGGCTATGCTTAAATAATAAGGTTAATACAGAGGAGAGAAAATGTGTAATGAGAAGAAAGCCATGTGGGTGAGGGGGGGTAGCAAGATATTTGCCTAGGATGATGGGCCAAAACTGGGGGAAGGTCTTTGGTGTTTTGTGTCATCTTTTCTGTGTTTTTATATATCTCTGTAACAATAAAGAAGTGCCAGTCAGACTTTGGACACACTAAAGAAAGGTTGTGTCAGAGTCTGCTTGTACTAATCAAAGGTACATGATGAGTGATTCTTAGATCCTAAGAAAAGGGGTCTGATGGTGCCTGTCTCTGCAGTAATGATGCTGTCATCTGAAGTGTCTGCTGGTGTCGAGATCTGAACAACAAGTTGCGACCCGTAGAGAGAGAGAGATTTGGGGTGAGCGTAGTCCCCCAAATCTGGCGGTCGTGACATACACCATTAATAAATAGATCCCACTATTCTATTTAGCTTTCCCATTTTTACATTTAAGGGTTCTTTAGTATTCTGAAGACCACCAAAGTGTTAGAAAAGATAAAGCATAATTTAATAATTTTTTTTTCAGAAACAAATTAATTTCACAAATCCCCCTCAGCAGCTTATTAAACATATATATTTTATAGTATCTTTGTAATTACAGATAAACCTCAATTATATCATTGCAATTATTGTAAAATCTAGCGCAAAGAAATTATTTTTGTCTTTGTTACAAAACATAGAAATCATGCTCTGCCATATCTCAAAATGATAGTATTACAAAATGCTATACATTCATTTAATTAAGAAATAAATTAAAAATGTGCACTCTGTGATATAAAATTGAAACATAATGATAGTGACTTGTCAGCCTCTCGTATTGTGCCATACTCTACAATAAAAATAATGTGCTAGCTCTAAATGCTTTTCTTTAGCAGAACATGCTTTACTGATATCACAGTAAAGTAATTTAATTAATTTAATTTCATGTCCTAAACACGTAAGGAAAATAACGAAAAAACTAAAAATAAGGAAAAAAATATCATAACGGCTTATTTTCCAAAACAGCTTGGTCCATTTGTTGCTATATTCTACAATAATTGGTTGCCTTACAGAAAACACCCTTTCATTAAACAGAGTTCAGCCATAAGGGCTTGGTTTGGGCTATTGGTTTCATAGTAATACAATTTTAAATGCATTCAAACGACAAATTAATGAGAGAATTAGTCATTTAAGAAGGACGCATGTCTCTTTATTATGCCAAGAGAGCAGCATTCCAATAATTATTTACAACCTGTTTAACAATTACAATATCAATTATTTTTTAACATTTATGACCATGTCTGAAATACCAATCAAACAGCATCTTTTAATGAAAAATTTACTACACACATCATAATTCTTCACAGGGCAACAATTTAAACTTTTATAACCAGTAATAAGTAGTTTTTGTGTGTAACTGCATCTGTTTTAGACTAAACAAACAATTGCATCCATCTTTTTCTCTTAATTTGATACTTATTGAGTATATATAAAGAAGAACATGGAGAGACCAATTAACCTAGCCAACAAATGTTGGAGAGATATGAACCAGGGGTTGCAAGGTACATTTTTACATACATTAATGGTTTTTGAACAGGAGTCAAGATAGTATGGATTTTAAGAAAAAATAGGTAATTTTTAAGACAATGACAATGAGAGGTGCTTATCATGGAGTCGATACTTCTTTGTAACAAGCATAGTGAATTTTGTAGCTGGCAGCTGAAGATTGGTTGATGGATTTGTAGCATAGACAAGGGTCACCCTTGTTTATTTCTCTCATGGTAAGATGGGAAGTACAATGAGTATTCATCACTATTTTCATCATTACTATCACTAGCTTCACCCTTCACATTTACAGCCTTCCTGCTGCGTCATTGTTTTGAGAACTCTCACCTGCTCTTTACAGCTCAGGTTTTGTCGGCATGCCCACTGATCTCAATGAGGAGATCAGCATCTTGGCATGTATCTTGCAGCATTGACCAATTAGCTTCTGGCTAACTGGTTCAGCCTGTGGCATTGTCACACATTTACTATCTGCTCGTAACCTAAAAATATACTTCTGTCTTAAAATAAATCTCCTCCTTTCCTTCTTCCATTGTTTTAGTTAATTTTCCAGATTTGCGCATCTTTTTGTATTTTTTTATCTCTCATGCAATTAAAGTTTTCCTTATATTGTAGTTCCCCATCTAACTATGCTTTCTTTACATCAATGTTCATTTCAGTCATTTAATAATGTTGCTCCCTCTTTCAGCTGTAGCCATCTTTAAAGGCATTAATGTTCATTTGTAGTGTCCACTGCACCCCTTGCTTCTTTGCTAGTGTAATCAATCACCACCTCTTTGTTGGAGTACCTCAGCCCCTTCCTATTTGCCAGGGAATTCTACCATCCCATTCACTTCACCATAAACAGGGGCGGATCTACCAGTGGTGCAGTTGGTGTATTTGGTGGAGTATTTTTTTTCTGAAGGCTCCAGCCCAACCTGACACGCCCCCCCTGGACCCTCCCTTGGGCCCCCCCTGTGTCTCCTTGGCTGCACAAACTCCCCTCCGGTCTGAAATTGGTGTGTGCCTGTTAAAAAAGTGCATTGCTACTGAATTGCAAAAGTGGCAGTTTGGAGCAGTTTAGCATACTGGGGCTGTGTATCAGGGAAGAAAGTAAGAGAGCAAGGGCTAAAAATTCCAGCAAAGTAGAGGGGGGATGGGTTCTGTGAGGGAGGAAGAAAGGAGAAAGGGATGGGTGCTATGTGAGGTGAGTGCTGAGTGGTGTTGGATGCCGAGAAATGAATGCAACTGACAAGGACTGTGTTGGGATGGATGCAGAGAGAGAAATGGGTGCTGTGTGGGGGCAATGTTTATATATGTAGATATATTGGAAAGGGATCTTAGGGGTGGAGCAGCAATGGGTGAGGGTCTTGGGAAGGTTTGCTGTTATGGGAAGAGATCTTCAGGAGGGGAGCAGTTATAGGAAGGGGTCTGGGGAGGTGCACTGAGTGATTTAGTTACAGCAGGAACCAGCGCAAAATATTTTTTTGAGTGCCCCACATTTTTTTTGCACCAGGGCCCTCCATTCTTTAGCTCCGCCACTGACAATTGACGTCCTGATTTTTCTACAGTAGAGCTAGTGTCCCACATACACTTGAAGAACTCTTTATTTACCACTTCATCAGATGTATCCTCTGTCTATGCAAGAGTCTTGCTCCCTTCTCTGCCGTAATGCTCAAAGGAAGGATAACCCATAGTTTATTTCCTCTCATATGTGCTCTTCAGGAACCAGGTAAACAATATAATTGAGTCTAAAAGTGTGACATTCGTCTAATTTAAAGTATAATGTTTTAAGTTTGGCCCTTTATAGCTTTACGTTTAGAAATGCTTCTTTTGCATCTGTGCATTTTTTTCATGTGAATCTCTTTGCCAAACAACCTATACTAAATATAACTGCTTAGTTACACTATCTTTCTTCTAAACAAATTCTTCTCATACCCTGCTGAAATTCATCAACCTGGTTCCTATCAAGTCACACTTTCTTCTTCTCTTTCAAGACTATTCATGTTTCCTCTTTGATCTCGTCCCCACGATACATTGCCAAGATTGTTATCAATGATTGCCAATTGCTCTCTGGAATTGTTTCCATAAAATATCTTATTGTTATTGTAAGCACTTTGGAGGCCTAACCCAAAAAGTGACCTCTTCGGGTGCTTTCCACCGTTTTTTGGCCATAGTAAGCGTAGATCCTTAGTATTGCTATAATTTTGTGAGTATTTGCCTTTGACCATGTAAAATTGCAGCACATATGATATCTTTATATAAACAACATTGTTACTTTCTTGTAACAACTTTGTAGCTCAGGCTGCACAAATAAAATAATTAAAATATGTAAATGACACTTCCATTGAAATGTGCGTTTTATTCATTTCATGCTGTGAATGGTTCACACATAAATTGCTGGGGCGGTTCTGTTTGACTTTGATGGTAACTATTCTACTAATAAATCAATAAGTAAAGTAAAGCAAAAAAACAAAACAAAAAATTAGAAACAATATAAAAGAATTAACCAAGTGTTCACCCTTTAATACCTGACTCCAGTACCAGCATTGTTTTTACTAGCTGGAATCAGTCAGCTATGAACTTAATATATTTTCAGTTCCCTGGGTTGATGCAGAGTTAATAAGCATATATTCAAGCTGTTCTATTTGGTGCTGCTGTTAAAATAGAATGGATTTGTGATTTATACGTTCTTGGTTGCTTTGCATATAATAATGTGCTGGCACAGAGAACTAGACCAAAGTAATCTTTTATTCTGAAAGAAATGCTGAAAACAGCTACAGATTAAGTCTTAGAGATTTATACATTACAATTCCACTGTGATACTGATCATTTTCTCAGATAAATGCTATCTAAGTTGTAAATTATTAGGTGCATTTGTAAAAACATTTCATAAACATTAAATTAGATCTTCTTTTCAATGCGTTATCTACTTTTTTGAAATACAAAATTTGCTGTTCACTAAGCAGTGGCAGTAGGGTCAATGCTGAGGTTATCTTTTGTCATTTTCCAGCTATTTGAAAAACAGCACATTTAAAAAAAACATATAAATGGTATCTGATTTGGGTTATTTAAAAAATAAATAAATAAATAAAGAACAGCTATCACTCAAAATGGTAGTTAGGAATAGAAAATTCTTAACCTTATAAATATTTCAGCAAAATATAAGAGAACAATAATATTCAACAAATCCAATAAAGGAATACATTTACTAAATGGTTGGGAAGGTATCCCCAGTGTTATGGATGTCAATGCATCTCACATAAACACAATGCTTTCTTTTCTAAATAAAGAGGATTAATAATAATGTATTACGCTATCAGCCAGATTTGGAAATTAGAGATGTGTTATATGTAAAACAATAGCAGTAGTCCAATCTCCATCATGATATTCACTAATGATTTCTTGTCTCTTCACCCGCTGTGAAGCTATTCAATACTGTAGAAGCATTGGAGAAATTTAATTTTTATATATATTTTTATTTGTGGTGCTATTCATACCCACTCTATTAATTATTTGTAGTAATAAACAATTCGCTGTCTTTATTTTAGTATGTATAATAAAATATACAAGACATGTACAGTTTGTATGTATAACAATGGCATTTGCTTGTCCATTACACACAGTAACGTTACAGTTAAACTGTAATGTACTATACTAAAAAAACAAGTTCCTATAAAGCTTTTTTTTTTTTTTTTAGAAAAGAAACTAGGAAAGCAATTGTCTAATATGACCACTCAGGGTATAAAACTAGAAGTTTCAAAGGAGCATGGAAGAAAATTGCATTACTTGGAGAGATTAATCAAGGATTTAGAGGCCACAATCACTTTGTTTGCCCTGCTTGATTAACTGTACTATGGGGATTCACTCCAGGGACTTTAGCTTCATACATACTTCAACAACTTACTTTCATTGGTATGATACATATTTTTTATCTTTGTTTCTTTTAGGTCTGTACAGAATATTATATCTTTCTTTTTCATACAATCAAGTATGTTTCTTTTAAAATCAATATCTATTGAATGCATTGTTCATTGAAATAATACATTGTCATATGTAATTAAAAAGTCCATTTTTAAAATGCAGAAATGACCGTAAATTATTCATCCTGAACTAGGATTACATGCATTATAGGGTATAAACAAAAAGGTACTCCTTAAACTAAGTAAAACACTGTGACACACTTTTTGAAGCTACTCTTTAGTAATTTAATATCAATTAAGTTTTTTTCTTCCTAATTTAGACACTGTATGCTGGAAAATAATACCCCTTGCCTCCAATATATGTACATATATAAACATTGCCCCCACACAGCACCCACCTCTCTTAGCATTTATCCCCACACAGTCCTTGTCAACTGCATTCATTTCTTGGAGTCCAATCCCACTCAGCACTCACCTCACATAGCACCCATCCCTTTCTCCTTTCTTCCTCCCTCACAGAACCCATTCCCCCTGGATTATGAATGCATCAGAGAAGAATTAGTAGTGTATGAAAAAAACTGTTTCCATGAAAAAATACCAAAATTAACCTTTAAACAGTTACCCTAAAGTTTGCAGAATTTCTTGCATTTGCAAACGGTTTTTTATCAATGTTGACACCCCCTGAAAATCCTAGCAAAAATTAGCATAACTAATACATTGTATCTTTTTGGTCTGTGAATTGAGCTGCAGCTTTCCTTTAGATTTTTGTAATACCCAGAACAAGGTCTGTGTCCCTTCATTCACTGATTGTTTTATCTACATCCCAGGTGAAACTTCCCCCCAGCCCCAGTGATTTGCCCTGGTACCCCCAGCCCCACTAATTTGCTTCATCACCCCCCCCCCCCCCCCCAGTGAATTGACCGTGTGATCTCTTCCAGCCCCAGTGAATTGCCACATCACCTCTCCCAGCCTTAGTGAATTGCTCCATTACCTCCCCCAGCCCCAGTGAATTGCCGCTGAGATCTCTCCCAGCCCCAGTGAATTGCACTCACACAGAGACACATGCACAGAGACCATGAACATTCTCTTCCTCAAATTTGCAGGCCATTGAAGGACCATAAATCAAGCATAAATGCTAATTCACCTAAAAGACAGATTCAAATAGGAAGAAGAAGCTGAAAGTTTGGGTTCAGTACATTTATAATTTGTCTTGAATGTCGATTTATGGTCCTTTAAGGACCCAGTATAGCAGCCTAATCTAGCTGGCTGCATACAGCATTGCTGATTGGCTGCAAAGATGAGCATGCATACATAAACAGGGTACATTTTTACAAAAACTAACCCTCTCAGGAGCCTAGCTCGATCCTGGGGGTGTAAACATCACCGGCAACAGTTTTATTTTTTAATGCAAAGCTAAAAAAACATAGGGCCTCTTTCAATTGCGGTTTGGCAAATTGAATAGGGCTCTAAATAAGCACAGAGCATATTTTTTTACAGAAGTTTTTAGTTAGTAAACTTCTATCCAAAAGCAAGGTCTTCACTAACTAAAAACTTCTGTAAAAAAAATGTGCTCTGTGCTTATATAGAGCCCTATTCAATTTGCCGAATCCCAATTTAATAAGGCTGTAAATGTACATCTTCAGTTGACTTGGTTGTTCTTGCTGTGTAATCTTGATTGTCCCTAATTGTGTACTGCTTTGTAGAATGCCAGCACTTTGAGAATGCAACATCAGAATCAATGTTTTTAGAACTGGTCTCCATTCAGCTTTAGGCATGTGAGTTGGGGGTTTCCTTGTCTACGGGTAGTCGCAATGTACACAATTTGGTCAGAGCTGAAATATGTCACAGTCAATCCTCAAATAGTTCTTATAAACAGCATATTAGTATTTTATTAAACAACGGTTTTATATCTGCAATACCCTGGCTGCTCCTGAACTCTGGCTCCTGGAAGTGTAACAAGGGAGAATGTGGCAATTCCTTAAAGGTATGTGTAAGTTTCCCAGTTTTTACTTTTCTCTAATCTAAGACTTGCTGCTTAAATCAGACACACACATTACATTGAGTCATTCTACACACAAACAGATATATTTTATTAAAAATAAATAAAAATAAAACTTGTTTTCTACACCCCAGAGCTGCGTACATAGGCACAGTGTACCTTCCAATAGAAACACTGCATTTTGGTACAGATTTTAACACTTTACTAACCCTCAAGCCAGCAGCAGCTTAATACAGAGATCTACAGATCAGTGTCTGTCTGCTTCTGCTTCCTGCTGCAAGGGGACTACACATCCCATAATTCCCTCCTGCACAAATTGCCATCACTTATTGTTAGATTGTATTAAAATGTATTAGCTGGATATGTGATAGGATCAGATTAGTGAGTAATCATGTATTCTGATGTGTGTATATTATTATATCTGAGTACCAAGATATAATGAGAGAAAATAATGCACAGAAGTCAGAGTGTCATCAGAATAATCTCTGAGTTTTATTTGGACGGCCTGTCCCTTATATAGCACACGTCACAGCTAATAGTCATAGTTGGAAATAGGGTTAAATACATATTTGCAAGCAAGTGTCTTTTTATGTTTAACTCAGCAAAACGATCCTTATCTAATTCCTGGCTTCCTATAGATACATTGTCTCAGTAGTATCTGAAACAAAGACAGGATATAGGAAACAGATGTTTTTAAAGAACATTAACGTAAACATTCTACAGATGACGCACTTAATGTTCTAGTGAGATACAAGATAAGAAACATGCTGACATACTTTTTATAATCATGATATTCTTAGCTAATTAATTTCTAAATGAAGAAATTAAAATACCTAACAATATGATTGGCCAAAACTAATTATGAATTGTATGCTAATTTTAGCAGAGATATCCAGGGGTGTTAGCTAACAAAAGCAACTGCTTGCAAACTCAAAAGATTTAGCAAATATCAGTGTGAGTTTGTTAAGGTTTATTTAACTACTGATTTTCCTCTATCAGATACATTTATAATCCAAGAAACTTAGATATGTCTTTAGAGGCATATTAGAGTGAGGTGGGTTATGAATGCATCCCGTAGAGAAGCATCATAACCCACCAAGCAAAAATGTTTGCATGAAAAAATGCAAACCGTTTTTGCATTAAAAATAAAAAACTGCTGCAGGTGATGGTTCCACCCTCAGGATTGAGCTAGGCTTCTCAGGGTACGATTTTGTAATGGTGTACCCAGTCCATGTGAGCATGCTCAGATATGCAGCCAATCAGCAATGCTGAATGCAGCCAGCAAAGATGACTATTACACTGGGTCCTTAAAGGACAATAATTAGATATTCAAGTAAAAATGCTTGAGCGGTTACACAGTTGTTCTTTAGACATACACCATCTCCTTGATAAATTCTGACAAATTATAATTGTACTGAAACTAAACATTTTAACTTCTTCTTCCTATTCTAGTTTGTCTTTTTGGCGAATGAGCATTTATGCTTGGTTTATCATCCTGCAAGAAACGACCTGCAAGAGCCAGCCATGGTGTGTCTCTGTGAGTGAGTGCATGCAATTTACTGAGACTGGGGGAGCTAATGGGGCAATTTACTGGGGCTGGGAGAGATCAGAGGGGCAATTCACTGGGACTGAGGGAGGTAATGGGGCAATTCACTGGGAGAGATCACATGGGCAGTTCACTGGGGGTGGGGGAGGTGATGGGATAAATCCATGATACATAAGGTAAAGTTGTGTTTGTGTGAGGGGAATTTATATTTTTGGAGAGATATGGTTGCATTTCTTTAAGCAAGAGGTCTGAGGGGGAACGGGTGTGATGTAAATTTCAATCTTCTCCAATTAAGAAATGCTTTCGGTTCCCTCTTTCCTCAACCCTCCCTCCACTCAAAACAAATGATCCGGCTCTCATGAAGTGATGTAACGAACACAAAATGGATTAATATACAACAAAAATTCAGATTTTTCCAAAAATATGTTTATGTCTATGACTTAGTTCATACACACACATACAAAACACAGACATAGATACACACACAGACACAACACAATAGATGCACAAACAAGTGTAGTAATAAAAGCACGACTAGATGAATTGCGGACAAGCCTGCATGGGAACTGACAGTGACACAAGGTACTGACCTGACACTGTTCCATGTGATTCCCTCAGATAATATAACCAGAGTGCAGCAATGTTGTATATCATACCTTCCCCTCATGATACAGGTTCCAATAATCCAATGTGTATAATAATATAGTGTTGTGTAAAACAAACAGTTGCCAACGTTTGACAATAACTTACAATCACACTTTACACAAAGTAGCACCAGAAAAAAAATAGGAATAATATATATACATAAATATTACACCTCCACACAAGGTAGATGCTTGCTTACTAAACAAAAATGTTGTTGTCTTTACTGACTGCAGTTGACAGCTTTGCACTGCAATCTGTTTCAGTGCATAATAAAAAGTTAATAAACTACTGTGTTCAACTTGCTGAACTATTTTTTGGACATTTCTATAATTAGATGCTTTCCATGATCTATCTATCTATATGTCTATCTATCTATCTATCTATCTAAAATATCCTCTCAAACTTACCACAGCCATAGCTCTCTTAGTCCCTTCCTTTTCCTGTTATAATTCTAGTTCCAAGTCTGTGGACTACAGTATTTTGTTATTTTTAAGCCAGAAGCTAATATTTAGGGTATTTTAAGCCAAAAAACAGGCGCCCATCACAGAGAGGTGCCCCTAGGCAGCTGCCTTGTTGACCTAATGGGTAATCCGGCCATGATTGCTTATGACACAGAAGCTGAGTTCGAGAAATAACAATTATGAGTTCGACATTGCTAATATTCTGCCTGTTTTGGACTTTAGCTTGTGTGTCCTTTAGCTTATTATTGCTTTCTGGTACCATGATATAAAAAATGTATGATTTTTCTTAATATTTCTGGAAGTTATTTATACTGTGCACCAATTGAATACATATTTTTTTTTTTTTATAATTAACTTTTTTATTCAAAGAATAAACAAATAGAACATCGTAAGTTCAGCAAATCATATAACAAATCTCTCAAGTATCAACAAGATATATCAAAAAGTTTCTTTCAAAGTTTTTCTTTTTTGGTTAGAATAACACATGAACATGTAAAACATATATATAAAGTCACACAAGGTCTTGAACATATATACATTCCTCAAAGCAGACATGTGTCTAGGAGGTACAGTAAGGTGAAACCATAGATCAAACATCAGGTCAACCCATAAAAGTAGTTCACACGAACCTTATTGTGGACCTCGTAGAGTCCATAAGTCCCAGCAGGAGGCCCATCGACGGTATCTTTAATACTGGTAAATATTTTGTAACTTTAATTAAGTTAACTCCTCAATTCCAAATCTGTGGAATCTATGCCTGTGACTGATAATATCTAATAAATACATTAACTTATTATTAAATTAATATTAAAACAGTTCTATATTTTTTAAATACATTATTGTTTATTAATTATATATTTTTTTAAACCAAAAATGATCCATCTGGCACATTCACAGAGCTATTTTCACATGCTTCTTATACCACTCTACTGAAATAAATGCCTTCCTGAAATTGATATAATTTGACATTGTCCATTTAACAATTATAATTGTTTTGCATTGCCTCAATTAATATATGTATGAGATTATTGAACATATTGATGGTGAAGTAAAGCCCAATAACTGCAAAGATCAGCAATTAGTGCATTAAATCATCAATATTTAAAATGTCAAAATAAAAACGTAAAATAAATGCCAAGCTATTTGTGATATCAGCACATTATATTCATATACAATTCTCTAACTTATCTATTACTTAATAATTATTAATTTAATTGTGGACTACAGGGCTACTATAACATAGTGGTAGATTTACTAAAGCCGCAATTCCCCGGAAAACCGGAATAACAGCCCTTATTAAGTTGGAGCTACGTGTTAACACGTAGCTTATAACTGTCATCTTAGGGCTATTTGCGTGCGAAGATGCCTTGTAATGTTGCTCGCAGCTGCCTTTGCATGTTCACATGCAGGACGGTTGAGAATAGGCTACGTGGAGAGCAACGTTGAACTTCGAGCATGTAAATCCTTTGAACTCTCATGCCCGTAACCGCTAATTGTTTAAATCAGCTGCCGGCACTGGGGAGACACAGTTCATTGAGGGAACCATGAATGCCAACATGTACTGTGACATACTGAAGCAGAGCATGATCCCCTTTCTTTGGAGACTGGGCAGCAAGGCAGTATTCCAACATGATAATGACCCCAAACACACCTCCAAGATGACCACTGCCTTGCTAAAGATGCTGAAGGTAGAGGTGATGGACTAGCCAGGTATGCCACCAGACCTAAACCCTATTGAGCATATGTGGGGCATCCTCAAACAGAAGGTGGGGGAGTGCAAGGTCTCTAACATCCACCAGCTCTGTGATGTCATCATGGAGGAGTGAAAGAGGACTCAAGTGGCAACCTGTGAAGCTCTGGTGAACTCCATGCCCATGAGGGTTAAGGCAGTGCTGGAAAATAATGGTGGCCACACAAAATAGTGACACTTTGGGCACAATTGGGATATTTCCACTTAGGGGTGTAGTCACTTTTGTTGCCAACGGTTTAGACATTAATGGCTGTGTGTTGAGTTATTTTGAGGGGACACTGTTATACAGGCTGTATACTTACTATGTTATATTGTAGCAGAGTGTCATTTCTTCATTGTTGTCACATGAGAAGATATAATAAAATATTTACAAAAATGTGAGGGTTGTACTCACTTCTGTAAGATACTGGATATATAAACATATATCTATATATATATATCTATATATATATATATATATATATATATATATATATATACTGTACATATATATATATATATATATATTATATATATATATATATATATATATATATATATATATTATCTATATACACTTAAATATATAAATACAAAATAACATTTAAGTTATATATTACTGATTCTCACTAGGCCTCACCTAACCCATACCTAGCTACCATATATTCTATGCCCACCCATATCCCCTTGCAACATACACCATATGGTTTGACAGATTTTCTCCAACAAACAGCCCTTACACACACCCTCTGCTACCAACTCCATCCCATTATCCTTGCAACCTACTCATGTAGATAACATGTATTAATACACACAGCACATACATATTTTATTAAAACAAATCTACATAAAATCTATTTGTGTTCAGTGTTTGTATGTGCATCTGTGCGAGTGCCAGTGTGTGGTTCATTGGTTGTTGGCTGTAAGTGCACTTCACATTTGTCTGTTCTAGGATGGAGGGAGGAGTTGAGAGGGAGGAGTGAAATTAGAGGAATGGTAAGATGAAAGGACTGGAAGAGGAGCTGGAAGAGGAATGAGGTTTGGTAAGTGTGAGAGGTTAGGAGAGAGAAAAAAAGGTTTAGGCGGGGGAGAGGAGATAGCCCTGGTGGAGAGGTGGATGGAGGGAGATGTGCCTTAGCTACACACCTGGCACAAACTCCTTAGCCGCCTGGTACACTTATTAATATCCTTTATTTGCAATGCACCAACATATTCTGTTGTGCTAAACAGGGTAGATACAAGTCAACAACAAATGTAACACATTATGAAAGAATGGAGGGCCCTGTGATTGAGTTTAAAGTCAAGCAAAAAAATGCTTTCTCTAAAGCACTTAACAAGACTGAAAAAAACTTGCGAACTTACAGTCTAAAGGTATAAAAAGGTGAGGTACAATATATTGTATAAATTACGGCTGAAGGTAATAAGCTTCTTTAAATAGATGTGTTGTTTGTGAGGTTTCGAAAGAGTTAAGACAGAAGGATGGTTTAGTGGGGGGAGTTCCGCAGAATAGGGGCAGCATGAGAAAAGTCATGAAGGCGGGAATGAGAGGAGATGGCAAGAGACGAGGAAAGAATAATGTGATTAGCAGAGCAAAGAGGACGGTTGGAAGAGTATTTAGAGACAAGTGCAGAGATATAAGAGGGTGCATTATTATTGAAAGCTTTATATGTTAGGGTCAGGATTTTTAATTTTATTCTGGAGGCTATTTGAAGAAAGTGGAGTGACTGACCGCGAGGAGCTGCAGATATCGTTCTATGAGTATGGTAGATGACAGAAGTGGAGAGTGACAGGTGGGGAGGCCAGCAAGGAGAGAGATGCAGTAGTTAAGGGGGATATGATAAGAGAGTGTATTAGAATTTTGGTTGTGTCTTGTGAGAGAAAGTGACGTATTTTGGAGAAAAAAAATTACGTGAAAATTACAAGATTTAGTGATAGATTGTATGCGAGGAATGAAAGAGAGAGCAGAATCCAGTAGAACCATAAGACAATAGGCCTGAAAGGTGGGAGTGATGATGGCACACTAAATGTTTGATTTTCTAGATATGATGTGAGAGAGCAGTGTTACGGATGCCAAGAGAATGGAGAATTTGGATAAGAAAAGGATGGTCATCTGTGTCAATGGCAGAGGAGAGATCCCGGAGATTAAGAATAGAGAAGTGGCCCTTTGATTTGGCAGTTAGCAAGTCATTAGTGACTTTAATTAGAGCTGTAAACAAGCTCATGTGAGTATGTGTTTCTTTACCCCTATGTTGCTACACCAGCACCTATATATTTGTGGTTGTCACCATCTCCCTTATGTAGCTGTTGAGTGGCCAAAAGCTACATCCCGAATGGCTAGCTTACAGTGCCACAGGCTTGTGGATGTAATAAAATCGGGGAGGGGGGTGGGTGTCGTGAAATTGTGCTCAAAGGTGAGAGGAAGGGACAGGCTATTTAAGGGGTGGAGGGAGAGGGACCCTCACAAAAGCCCACTCTCCCTTATGTAGCTGGTGTGCGGCCAGAAGCTACTCCCTCAATGGCCTGCTTAGCGTGTCAAAAGTAAAGTATGTTTTAGACCTCGATTGTGGTCTAGTGAATCCCAAATAACAATATAGTTGATCTGACTTAGCGTCAAATGATCTGTCATAATAGGCATAACCTCCATATCGCTAAGCTAGATCTACAATGGGGTGATGGTAAATGCCCTGCTCCTTTCTATGTTTAAGGTATATGGAGCATAGTACAGTATATCCTGGTCAATACTGTATGTGAGGAGAAATCGATGGTTATTAATAAGTCATTAATAAGTGGGTGATAATTTTTGGTTCAGATGAATACAGGGATCAGAGGAGTAAAGAGACTAGGTGTGTTGGCATATAATATGTGGGCATTGTGTTTGCTCACCTTGATCAGGAATAGCTGATAAGACTTTAGTCGGGTTCTGTACTTGTGGTGAGGATGGAGGAGCTTCCTCAAGGAGGCAAAATAACTCCATGAGCATTAAGTTCATGAATGAGCCTTGGAGCGGTCCAATGGCCGAGGCAACTAATGAAGATGTGTCCACAGTTGGGTCGCTATCAGGGGTATCTCCTGATAAAAACAGGTTTTTCTGCTATTTAAAATTAATATGTATTCCTCCTAAATACAGCCTTATTATATTGTGATTCTGCCAATTGAAACAGGCTCTATATAAGCACAAAACATTTTTATTTTAAAAAAGTTTTTAGTTAGTAAAGACCTTGCTTTTAAATAGAAGTTCACTAAATAAAAACTTCTGTAAAAAAATGCTTTGTGCTTATATAGAGCCATTTTCATTTTATTAAGGCTGTTAACCATTTTCCCTCTTAATTAAGAAAAAATATATATATTCAATTACACAATGATAGTTATTGAGCTGTAAGAAAAAAAAATACAAAATAGTGCATATTTCCCCTTTCAAGTTTAATTTGAAGATCAGATACATTCTTCTTTCCTTTTTCAGAAACTTCTCTATAACAGCATCATAAAATAATGTCAATTATCTCCTAATACTAACTAGTTACAATGTGAAAAATAGTGATAACACTCACTGTAATAATCTGCAGTTGACTCCTGGAAACTAACAGGAATAAAACAACACTGCACGTGGGATACATCCCAATAAGCTCTCGCATTACAACTGACAAAAGCTGTGAGCAAGCTGCACGCATTCCCAACATGTAAAATGTTCCCTCGCCCCTCCTACCCAGCGTCACTAAACTTACCTAGAGGTGACTCCGAACAGAACAGTACACACAGGGGAGGGAGATAAGGGGGGGAAAAACAGGGGAGGGGCAAAGAGACACGGGACGGAGAGAGCAGAGAGAGGATCGAAAGTTGAGGGTTGGCCGGCGCCTGCAATGAGCAGCGGAGTCGCTCATTGGGTGGCTTGCGATAAGCGCCGAAGGCCCTCATTGCAAGGCCTGGAAGGTAGAGGGAGAAGAGGCTCTTAATGAGCTTCAAAGCACTCATTGCGAGGCCCGCAAGTTAGAGGGGGGAGAACCTCGCATTATGTTGCAAACAGCTTTGCAAGGCTTCAAAAGAAACAACTTTAAAAAGCAACTGGAGCTTGTGATATGAGGCCTGGAAAGCTGAAAAACAAGACAGCGCAGAGAAACAACCTGCAGGCACGGGCTCAGGAATGAACTGAGCAAGTGGATGTGGACAGGATGTGCTTATTAGGCTGAAGGCCCCTCCCACGGGAAGCGGCGGAGCGAGAGAGCGCCCCTTCTACAAACCCAGGTAACACCTGGAGAATATATATATATAACATATGTGAAACGATTGCTGTAGGGAACTACTCTACAAAAATCCACCACACAAACCAGGAACTTACCCCACGCTGATGATCGGCAGTAACCGTGAAACAGTTCTTTATGTGGGTAAGTAACCTGGCTTGTGAATAATCCATTTGTTGCTATCCCTAAAACTGTGAAATACAGTAAGCATAAGCTTAAAAAGAGCCATGTATATAGTGGTTATGGATTAACAGAGTGAGCGTGCATTGTGGTCTCATTTGCATGTCACATCAACTGTATTTCTGAGAATTTGAGCAGGATAATATATATAGAGAGAGAAAGAGAGAGAGAGAGAGAGGGAGAGAGAGAGAAATGATTATTACCCTTCTTCATCTTGTCAGAACTATGTGTCATTTTGGGATACCATATCATGGCTAACTTTATACCCTTATTCCTAATAAATGAGGTATTATTGATGTTAAGCTATCCATGCTTGGCTACAGAGGAGCTAATCATGGCCTATGGCCAATCATGGATATGGGTAATTTTGAGCAATGAGATGTGCAGCTGAAAAAAGTTTATGTATCTCTATTTTACAAATTTTTTATTTTATTAATCTGTTATTTTTTTAGGCAAATTTCACATCAATTCGTAAAGTTTGTTAATCTGCAAGCAGGGCTACTTGACACATGAAGTGAACTATATACAGTGCCTAACAAATAGTCATCCAAATAAGGACATCTCATCTGTTGAAGGATCTAGCACGCCATATATAAACACAGTTATTCAGTGTTGGACCCAAGAATTAATGTGAATTTGAGTATGTTCCAATGTGCCATAAGCTCACAGATAGGTGACACCAAGTATGCATTTATAACTGCAGGAAGAAGGCCTGTAATCCTCCATAACATTATAAAACCTGACAATAATGATACAATGAAAGCACAAAAACACTCATTACCATTGCTTATCATCATTAATCTTGTGTACATGTTTGACTTAATGACAAATACATTTTTTAATATAATAGCACTTGTATACCTTTAAGATGTAAAATCACATGCTGATAATTATAAATATATATATATATATATATATATATATATATATATACACAGCCTTTTTATATTGCGATTCAGCCAATTGAAAAGGGCTCTATATAAGCACAGAGCATATTCTTTTACAGATGTTTTTAGTTAGTGAACTTCTATCCAAATGCAAGGTCTTCACTAACTAAAAACTTCTGTAAATAAAAAATATGCTCTGTGCTTATATAGAGCCCTATTCAATCGTCCGAATCGCAATTTAATAAGGCTGAGAATGTTTAGTCAACAGTCATGTCCAGCTCTCTATGACCTTATGGATTGCAGCACACCCGGCATATCTATTGTTATATCTCTGGTCGTGCTTATCCATAAAGTTTTCTTGCCAAGGATAATGGAGTGGGTTGCAAGTTCCTTCTTCAGTGGACCATGATTTGTCTGACCTATTTGCTATGACAGTCCCATCTTGAGTGATCCTATATGATATAGCTCACAGCTTCATTGAAGTACACAAGCCCCTTCACCATGATAAAGTAGCGATGCAGAAGGGGAAGCCTTATTATATATTCTTCTATTTAGTTTAGTCTATTTACGTAATGACTGAAGAGATTATACTTTCTCAAAATATTCTTATTCTGGGGACCAGGTATGATTATCAGGTAAATGACATGTATTATTATACATTCTTAGTGTAGATCAACACATATCTGTTCGTTTTTATTCAGCCTCCTGGCCTCTTGGGATCTCTTTGCATCACACAAAATTATTAATGCATGGACTTCAAAAAGTCCTTTCTGTTTGTATATAATGAACAGCGTCTGAATATTTTTATTTTAAGCAATGTGTCAGTGTGTTTTTCATGGTTACTCTTTTGGGACATAAACATACTTATTTATGTTATATTCTTATATATGTATAAGGATCATACGTTTGTATATCTCTCATGTGTTAAGGCATACTGGATGTGGATGCATCATGGATTGAGTAATTATCTAAATCAAATATCATCATCAAGATCCATTGGAATCATATTAAACATTGTTATGATATTTTATCAACATATCAACATATATTTATTGACAGTTCAATGTCTCGATTCATATGATTACATAAAAATTTTATTTCAATTAGACGTTCAAGTTAATATGGCCACTTGTTAATACTTGTCAGGTTAACTTTTTAAAGAATTCTCATTTAACTCATAAACTCTGCCTTAAAAAGTCAAAGACGTAACTACCATGTTATTATGATTACTACTGGTCATGATAATGACACAAGCTGTGTTTATAGACATACAATATTTTGAAAATATTGTATGCATGCAGATTAGTATACACTGTTTGCACTGATTTCTATTCTAGTTCTGATATAGATTGGTGAGGAACAACAAAATTTAAAGAACTGACATTGTGACACATATCCTGTATGCACATTAATCTTTAGAAGTTCACAACATTTCACGTTAATTGATATAGCATAGAAATTGAGTGACACCAAATTGATTTTAAATTATATCAGATATATAGTTGTCGTAAATGCGAGTTTATTGGTAATGCTATGTTAAACGTTATGGGTTGCGCATGCCGAAGACGCTTATCGTGAGGCCCGAAATTTACGGGTTTGACGGGGGCTGCAATGAACGCCAAAGGCCAAAGGCGCTCATTGCGGAGCAAACCCGGTGGGAATTTCATTATGAATGCTTCCAGGGAAGCCTGCATTCACACTCTGTGTGTGCATGTTGGCATTACAGACCACCTGCACATTTATAGAATGATAATGTTTGTGATTCCTGAAATGCTCCTCCTCCACCATGGGACCTCATAATGTCACATGTGTGCAATCAATGGAACCACGATATTGGGCATACCTTCATAGGTGATATACATCACCACATACCTTATGAACTCTTCTCTAGTGGTGAAGAAACTGATGTACCTCTTAGACTTCATAGTATTACGGAATTGAATAAGCACATTGGAAAAGGTGAATTAACCTATTCCCCCTACAATGCCCTCCGTGGTATTGAAGCTACCAGAGGCCATTTTGCCATTCCTGGGATAGCATTGCTCCCATGAAACATAACTCCAGGTCTTCTTATAGTACCTCACAGGTGCAAGTTCGGCGATAATGTTCATGCGCTTTACCATTGGTTAACCCCTCTAATGTGACTCTCCTTATACACCCGAAGATCTATCTCTGCCTTTTGAGATGGCTATGCCACCTGCTGGTCTTGTCTAACCTCCTAGGCTGCTTCTAAGCCTGCCCAGACTCCTTGGGCTGCTGCTGGGCCCAGGAACCAGGCCAGCCCTCATACAGATGGTTGTGCATGTCTTCCCATGCCTCCCTTGAAAGTTGCTGCTGAATCTCCTTAAAAGCTACATCCTTATCAATGTGATCCCCATTGTCTGCATGTGACCCTATATTGCCATGATGGCAATGACTGTAGTTTATAATGTGCATTTTCTTTTTATAGACCATGTACTGTACCACCTACTCATTTCTATATGACTTTAATGGTTTCTGTTAACCTCTCTTGGGTTGGAGTTTATATATGTGATGATGGCATTTATTATTCACAAGAGATGGTCAGACATGTTTGCAGACTTCACATGTCACACTACCGTAAATATGTCTTATAATGACACAGTTATGGTTATGATGATCTTCTATATTTTATCCATGATTTGTTTTCTTTTTAACAGCTGATTTCAGTACTAGATCCTTAATTGAATATAGCAATCAAGGCTTCTTGGAGGCATTTCTTATATTTTCTTGTAATTTTTAAAATATCTATGGGACAGCCACTCATGAATTACAGGAATTACGGACGTTAGGTGCACTCAGATGGCATATCTCGGAAGTTATATTTTAGAGGGTGATGTGATTGATCAGTAGTGTTTTCCAAGTGAAATTCATTAAGATTTTAGATTCCAGGGCGCATGAAATGGAGGCATCAAGATCTACTGCTTCATTGTTCTTGGAAAGATCCAAGATCAATCCTACCCAGTAGAATCGTTAGTTCTGTTGTATCCCTGCTAGCAGGATATGGACCAGTATCAGTACAATAATCACCAGGGAGCACCAACAGTATCACAGGAAAGCAGGAGATAAAACACAGGTACCAACTTTTTCATGTCTTTTTAATCCAAGAAAATCAGTTACAGTTTACAGCATCTCAGTTCCAACTGTCAGTTTACCCCCTCATGTGCTGGTTATATCTGAAGATATAGTGTATAGAATCTTAAAATATGGGAACCTATTGATAACTTACACATATAATGTTCTTCTCCAAAACATAGTACATACTGGATAACATACAAACTGTATATAATGTTCTCTGTAATACATAGCACATATTAAATAACATACACATACAATTTTCTCTCCAATACATAGCACGTGTTAGATAACAGACACATATAATGTTCTCTATTTATGTTCTTGGCTTGATAATATACACATATTTTTACACAGTTAAATATAAATAACTACAGTCATTGTTTTTGACTAGTGTACTACATTTTGGTTTATTGAAGACAAACATTATACTTTCTATGAGGAATATAAATTTTAGAGGAGTGAGAGGAACATTAAAAAAAAAAAGAGACCAAGATCTCTATTCATATAGTTCATAGACAATAGAACTCAATGAAAGAGTAAGGCCCCATAGGATTACTCTTCCTCTCAAGCTACAGACAGACTAGCATTCCAAGATTGAAACCCCCAAGGTAAAAACGGAACCAGCTAATATATAAGAATTTCTCTAAAACCACTTTTATATTCCTGCCTTACATATACACTAAAGTTATTTTGTTACAGTTATTTTTTTACAAGCATGCACAGTGCAATGGTACTTTAAGTTTTCAACAATGTGATGTGAAGAAAAATACCTGTAATTTGAAGAAAATCATTGTATTTGCTTTTCACTCCAAGATATTTATTCTGGGTTAATGCCACATGAAAAGAATGAGAAATACCAATATTTAAATATATAATTAACAGCTTTTTACTTACTGGTGTAAGTTGTTTTTGATAGTATTTTTTTACCTTAAATTTAGCAGTTACAATATAAGAAACTAAATGTATTAAGATATGGCAAAACAGAAATATATAACAAAATACAAATATTTATTACAACAGTATTAACCAATGCCAGCCCATTCCAAAGTCCAGTGATCCCCCTGGGAATGACAGAGATCCATTGTATTAATCCCATTTGAAATTATACAGTTCCAATGAAATCTGGCTTTGTTTGAAGGGGCTTTTGAGTGGGCATGGCTGGTGAAAGTGTGGTCCAAAAGGGTTCCTCCTTGACCCTATGAGTCTGGTTGTAAAAGGAGCCCTAAGTCTTCTCATGGGCTGTTGTATGATGCCACAGTGAGAACAGCCCCAGTAAATCCTTATGAATGCCCCTTTGTCCCCTTTCTATAGGTAAAGACTTATGACAGACCTTCAAGGACTGTACTCAGGCCCCACATGGCCAGGTCCACCCAAAATGTATTATATTCCCTCCACAGTTATTGAGGAGGTTGTTTTTTTTTTCTCCATTACAAACCATATCACTTGGCTCAACTTTATTGTGTGTTTCTCTTCCTACTATATATAAATGGCTGCTATGCCTGGACTGGTTCTTTCCTCCAAGTTTAGGAAGGAAATGAAACTTCCCTACATCTCTGTAAATGAAGACATGGCACTGAGGTGGTGGGACTGAGAGGGCGAATGACTACCCCCTCAGAGTGGGCTCAGATAGATGCAACACACAGACTCAGTGTTGTTCCCTAGAATTAACAGGCCCCTATAGGAGTGGTTGAGAGTTCTGCAATGCTATTTCCCATAGGTGTGTTAGCTGAATCTTCTATTGTTCTTTTAGTTAAACCATAGAAATGGCCACTTGAAGTACGGTGAGGGAAATTCAAAGGTGGGTTTTTAAATTGTGTATAAATTCTCTGGCATCTCTTCTAATAAAACTACTTTCAAATTCATATCACCTTGAGTCTGTTCCCAAAATGCTTCTCTCCTCTAGAAACCGATGAGCAATATTCACCTAGTTTGTTACATTCTGCTCTCTCGAAGTCTGAAGACGTTTGCCTATCTGCTTCTGTCAGCTCAGTTACACTATTTCTTGCATAGCACTACAGCTTCAGCCAGTGTGAAGTATACTGGAGTTATTGGATAGAATTAAATCATATTACTCAGATAAAAGTGTAAAACTTCACACTTTAATGCATGTAAATAATCTTATGGTTTGTTATGGACACATATCTCAAAGCCCTTCAAATTGTATATCTGAGCATAACTCTCCATCCTTGTCTCTTTTCAACGATATAGCTTGGGAGACTCCTCATTATCGAGGGAAGGTGCTGAATTCCTTAACTTATTTAAGGCATGTGATACAGCTTCTAATAATGTAAAAAGCAGTTAAACTTGGGTGTATTTATACTACCTTAGGCCATTCAGATTTGTGAGTTCCACAGGCCCACATCCTTGTCTCTTTTTATATCTCAAATCATAAGTTTATGCGCATTTAAGTATATATATGGTATGTCAGAAAGTGTCAAGAACACTTATAGACCAAAATATCCCTGTATATAGACCTTTATGTGCATATACAAACATGGTACAATGTACTGAACTGCATTTTTAAGCAGTCTGCTTCCCCCTGAAAATATAGTGCCCTAGGCCTGGGCTTCTTGGGCCTAGGCAGAAACACACCGCTGCAGTTAAATGTGATAGGAGGCACTAATTATATGACTTTAAAATTGTGACGGCAATTACTCACTTGAACCAATATTAACATATGCATGTACTATGTGTAAATCAAAACGTTAGTAAATTGGTGCTTATGTAAATGAGGAATATAAAGGCATCCATTATAAATTAACAGACTACAAATGTATTAAAATACTTATAATTTTAAACTGATAATACACCTTTGCTAGTAATTTACTAGGACATTTACTAGGACATTTACTAGGACATTTGCTATTGCCACGTGAACAAAATAATACCACTTGCTAAATATACCCCATGGATATGTATATTTGCATAAGGTAAACAACTCCATAATATTATGTAAACATGTTTCTGGACTCCTTTTTTTTTGTTTCAGATGTGAAATCAAATGCTTTGTAATCACAGTGCGCCTGAAGGTAAAATTCTCTTTCATTAAATCAATTACATATCTTAATTTGTATTTTTTATATTGGATCAGCATGTATGCCTTTGTGATACTGTTTTAGCATTCACTGAGTATGCAAATCCTCGGCTAATCTTTTAATCTCTCGCATCAAGTCTATCATCAATAAGCAGAAAATAGATTGAAATAACACCCCATCCAGAACCCACTGTGTGAAAACCGCCATGGGGAGAAATATAGATGAAAAACACAAAGTATCATAGCAACCCGTTAAATACCAAGCTAATGCAAGCTTGCATGAATATATTACGCCAAACTAGTGGCACAGCTACAGATGGCTCTTTTTTTCCGAATACTGTTCATAGATGTGTTATAATGTCTGAATTGTTCAGGAAAGAAAACTGAACTGGAGGGAGCAGTATTGTATTTAAAAGACCACTGAAATAACATCAACATGTTTTAGTGTATTTATAATAAAATTATAGCATTTCATTTTAACTTTTGTATTCAGCTTAACTTTAATAGCATCAAAACATTGTCCATGTTCCTAAATAGTATAAGCCTGAGAGAAATCAGAGGAATTGTGGATTCAGATAACAACTTTATTCATTTCTGTAAAAAGACAGAAACTTTGTATAGCCGGTCGGACTGAATAGAGAACAAGCCCCATTTAGGATATCCCTCCCCTTCAGACTACAATCAGACTACCAATCCAAGATGGAAGCTCCCATAACAGAAATAAATATAAGATTGTTTCTAGAATGTGCTTATACTAATGTCTTACATAGCTTCTAATATTGTTAATATATTACATACTTCACAAAGATGTCACATTTTCCAGATCTACAGTAATCATTTAAATGATCAATACATTTGCGTGTGCCAGTTGATTTAATAACATTGAGTATCATTTATTGTAGATAATTATTCTGAAACATTTACATATCACTCACTCTTCTTTCCCTGCTTGGTCTTCATCTTATTTCAACCTCAATCTCTTTAAATTATTACATTTTCCATGAATTCAATTATTGCTTACATAGCTGAGATGCAATTGTAAAACATTACTTTCTCAACTGGAGGCTTTCAAGTGTATTTCTTCCTCTATTTAACATCCCTTTATACATTTTTGTTTGTTTATTGAATCCTGTATATACCGTATTTTTCGCCATATAAGACGCACCGGCAGATAAGACGCACCTAGTTTTTAGAGGAGGAAAACAAGAAAAAAAAAAATCTGAATCAAACACAAATACACTCAAACACAAATACACTTTACACACAGATACACACCTACATTACACACAAATATATATATATATATATATATATATATATATATATATATATATATATATATAGATACACATACATACATATACATACACACATAAATATACATACACATACATACATATATACACACACATACACACACATACATACACACACACATACATACATACACACACACACACACACATACACATACATATCCATATACTGCAGCATTTGGGAGTCATTGACCCTCCCTGACCCTCCTGATCCTCCCTGACCCTCCTGATCCTCCCTGACCCCCCTGATCCTCACCTTTATAGAGACACATACATACATATACATACACACATAAATATACATACACATACATACATATATACACACACATACACACACACACACACACACACACACACACACACATACATACACACACATACATACACACATACATACACACACACATCCATATACTGCAGCATTTGGGAGCCCTTGACCCTCCCTGACCCTCCTGATCCTCCCTGACCCCCCTGATCCTCACCTTCCTTCTGATCTCTGCCATCTTGATCTCACCCCAGCGCTTCCTACCAGCTTCCTACTGCAGCGTTGCGTGTGTGACGTCACTAGGACGCACCGGCCGACGCGATGCTGGTAGGAAGCGCTGGGGTGAAATCAAGAGGACAGAGGCAGTCTGAAAAGGTATATTCGCCGTATAAGACGCACCAACTTTCCTCCCCCAGTTTTGGGGAAGAAAAAGTGCGTCTTATACGGCGAAAAATACGGTATTAACTGATATACAAACTGGGCAATGATTCACCTATTAATACTGATGCTCAAAAATGTACTATTGACCTTTTATTTATGGATCCTTTGGGTGCTTAACACCCCTTTCCTTATATCAGAAAAATAACTTTATTTGGATACCTATGATCCTAGACAACGCCGAAAATGTATAAGGAGTGCTTACAACTTTGCATAATACCAAAGTCACAGTACTAAAATATATTTGAACATAGAGATAATCAGCTCTGTATAAATCAGTCTAGGCCCTTTCATCCATAAACTGATATAATACTGTTATTCTAGATCTTAGCTAATCAACTCTCATATATCAGGTTATACTGATAATCCTGTTAATACAGGATACACAGATAATAAGTTGTAAGCACTCTTTATACATTTTCGGCGTTGTCTAGGATCATAGGTATCCAAATAAAGTTATTTTTCTGATATTAATACTGATGCTTTTTTTTTATTAAGATGTGCGCTGAAAGTATTGGACCCCTGGTCTTTCTATAGCCCCTGGCTATATTCGCTCGGTTTGTGTCTGCAGGCCTGGGAGCTTGATTTCAGGAAGTAACACAGATGGAGACAGTTGTGTTGTGAAACCAAAACTCTGACTTTATTGTGGCCCGTTGACACTTTTATAGCATAAAAGTGTAGGTGTGTAGCATTACACCATAATACATGTAATCCTTTCATTGGTTGATACAGACTACAAAAACAAACATCATTTACAGGAAACAGGGTATGTATAGAAACTACCATATAAGGATATCTTTAGGTTGTATAGAGTCTGAGTAAGGTATGACTCAGAGGTTACACAAAAAAAGGAACTTAGGTTGGGTTACAATCATGTACACACATTAGTACAAAATGGAGTAGCATAAAAAATGGAGTATATACAGATTAGGTTCCCTACCGTCTCCCACAATCCCCTCTTAAAATCATATAAACCTAAATGATTTTTTTATATTATTATTCTCATTGGAAGTTGGGTTTATGAGCATTATGAATGTCATCAAGGGGCGCAAAGCCTCCCTGGAATATAAAACATGACTGGCGGATAAACCCTTGTATCCCTGTTAATTAAAGGGACCAAGCCACGCCCATTCTTAAATGATGAGGTTCTTTCTTTTCTTTTGCTTATGTTTCTTAACATATTCTGTATATTCATCGGGGTCAGGTGTTAGAGGCACCTGGCATTCGGGGATTGAGTGAGACAGCATGGTTACATTTTCAATACCTTTGTTTAGCAGTTTCTTAAAGCAAGGTATAATACAACATACTACTATACCAACAACAAGTAGGATTACACAGATAATTATAGCGAACTGAACTAAAACATGTTTCCAGGAAGTGAACCAACCAAAGTATTGATCCCAGGGGTTATCAATACCAGAGTTTTTCTTCAGTTCTACGGATAAATCCTCTAATCTCTTAATGGCCAAGGTTACTTTGCCATTTGGGCCGGTATTATCAGGGATCCAAGTACAGCAACCTTCTGTTTTACCTATGTATACACAGGTACCTCCTTTCTCGGCTAATACCATGTCTAGGGCCATTCGGTTCTGGAATACCATTTGGGAAGTTGGCTCTAGTTGTTCAGCTATTCCTTTCAGGGCGTCTCTGGTATCATTAACAAATCTCTGTTGGTTGTAATAGATGTAATTTATCCAGTCTACATTTTTATTGATAGTTATCATAGGTATTAAGGACTCAAAGCCTGCAGCTACTTGGTCTCTGGCTTTGAATTCATTTGGGACCCCTCTTGGTACCCCTATTGTATCTATGTAGACATGGGGGTCGAAGCTTCCTCCTGGGGCTTCCCTCCTTGCTCTCCTGAGTATATTGCTTGAGTTATGGCCCAGGGGAGGATCTACCTCTGTTACAATATGGAGTGGCATAATAATCTTTGCTAGGGCGCACTCTCCTTTCCATGAGCCCTCTAACTTGGTTCTAATTTTCATATCACCACAAATCCAGTAGATGTCACCTAGGGACTTAGTTTGGTTGGCAATATTGGTTGTTCGGTTCTGTCTACAGTACCCTGGGGGGAATTTCTTTAAATCCCTTCCGCTATTGTTAGAAATGTAACAAGTGTAATTGCCAGGGTAAATAGTGATATGGCTTCCTGGATTCTGTTTTTTTGATAGGATGGGGTATTTTAGCATCCATTCACTACATCCTGTGATATTGGCAGGATTGGCAGTAAATAGACTCAAAAAGCAATCTTCTACATTCTCTGGGATATTAAGGGGTACAGTACCCAGGTGTGGCCTTGCTTTGCCACACACATAGCAATTGCTTCGGTTAAGGGATATAGCATTGTATTTCATCCATTCTAGCCAGTAATTGGTATCGGAGAAACCAGTTTCTATAGCTAGGGTGTCCTCATACGTGGGGTCTCCTATAGCTATCATTTCTTTGAATGTGTGGAGAGAGGGTTTGAGAGGGTTGTCTGCTGTAACAGGGGCATTTAGTTTGAACCAATCATTAGATTGATACATATCCTTTAGTAGGATTCTTCCTTGTCTTCCCCCTGCACCACCTGCTGCCCAGGTCCCTAGTATGTAAGTGCCAGCATCACTGGGTCTAGGGTTTTCAATGGTCAGGGTAAATTTCATACTTTGGCCTGATTTTCCATTATTTAGGCATGTGCCTGTTTTTAATAAGGTCATTCTGCTGATTAGGGATTTTCCATTGTGGTCCTTTTTACTCAAGGCACTCTGTGGCTTATACCCCCAATCTGTCCCTGTGTTCCACCCTACAGATCCCCAATAGTCGCAGTTCTGTCCCCAGTAATCATCTGTGACACAGATATAGGTGGAACGAGACTTGGGCGTGTCACGATACAAGTTACATTGCCAGGGAACTGGGGGACAGGAGACTATATTACAACTAGAATATTGCCCGTCAAAAAATGACGGCAATGAAATTGTAAGGTAGCTAATGCTGTTTGGTGTATAATACTGAAATATGTAATAGATTACTAAATGAATATACTTTACCTATTTTGAAGCATTGTGTTGAAGAGCTGGCAATCTGTTTTGATGTTGCTGGAGCATTAGTGGTGTGGAGCTGCTGTGTAAGCGTGCTGAATGTGTGCACTGTGTGGTATGAATATCTGTAGGTCGTTTGTGGCGTTTTGCGAGTTTCTTGTGGTGTTTTGCGAGTTTAGAGTGCTGTAGCCTCGTTTTCGTTTTGTTCGGCGGCCATTTTTTCTCTCGCTTACAGTTTTTTTTAGTCTCTAAACTCTTTTATTTCGAGTAAAATGAAGGTCTAAGTGGCATTTTTGAGGTCCTGGGTGCTCCCTCTTGGTGTAGGTAAGGTTTTTATGTATGTGCTGTGTGTAGGTATTGTGTTTTACATTTTGTAATGTTCGCGAGTTGCGTCCGAGTGTTGCGAGGCCGTAATGTGTGTGTCGTGCTCTTTGGGTTGCGACGTGAACTTTGCGAGGTCCTCAGGTGCTGGCATGGAGCACCTACGGCACTCCATGCCAGCAACTGAGGCCCTCGCTTCGCGAGGGTCCTCAGTTGCTGGCAAGGAGCGCCTTCGGTGCTCCATGCCAGCAACTGAGACCCTCGCCCAGTGCCCTCGCTTTGCAAGGGCCTTGGCTCGCTGCGCGAGCCAAGGCCCTCGCTACGCGAGGGCCGCGACTCGCGTAGCGAGCCCGCGGCCCTCGCATTGCGAGGGCACTGGGCGAGGGTCTCAGTTGCTGGCATGGAGCGCCTACGGCACTCCATGCCAGCAACTGAGACCCTCGCCCAGTGCCCTCGCTACGCAAGGGCTGCGACTCGCTACGCGAGCCCGCGGCCCTCGCTTTGCGAGGGCCTTGGCTCGCTACGCGAGCCCGCAGCATTAGCAACAACTCGTACGCTCACAACTATATATGTGATTACTATATAATGTGTAGATGTACCGGCTGGGCATGCTCTCTGCGTGTACGCTTTCTCTATCTGCACCCTATGTGCACTGCTGTGCAATCTCTGTCTCTGTACCCCTCACTCTCTTTGTCAATCTCTCTGCACTCTCTGTGCGCTCTATCTGTGAACTCTCTCTGCGCTGTCTTTGTGCTCCCTCACTGTCTGTGTGTGCTCTTGCTCTGTAATTCTCTTTATGTCTCCCTCTCTCTCTGTACCTGTCTCCCTCTCTCTCTGTACCTGACTCCATCTCTCTGTACCTGTCTCCCTCTCTCTCTGTACCTGTCTCCCTCTCTCTCTGTACCTGACTCCCTCTCTCTCTGTACCTGACTCCCTCTCTCTCTGTACCTGTCTCCCTCTCTCTCTGTAGCTGTCTCCCTCTCTCTCTGTACCTGTCTCCCTCTCTCTCTGTACCTGTCTCCTTCTCTCTCTGTACCTGTCTCCCTCTCTCTCTGTACCTGTCTCCCTCTCTCTCTGTACCTGTCTCTCTCCCTCTCTGTACCTGTCTCCATCTCTGTACCTGTCTCCTTCTCTCTCTGTAGCTGTCTCCCTCTCTCTCTGTACCTGTCTCCCTCTCTCTCTGTACCTGTCTCCCTCTCTCTCTGTACCTGTCTCCTTCTCTCTCTGTACCTGTCTTCTTCTCTCTCTGTAGCTGTCTCCCTCTCTCTCTGTACCTGTCTCCCTCTCTCACTTTGCTGTCTTTCTCTGAAATGCAAATGGCCGCCACGCTTCTGTTAAAATCAGGTGTTAGGCCCACCCCCACTTACATCATAGCCACGCCCCCTTTATGATGTCAGCGTTAGCAACATTTTCTGCTGCTCACAACTATATATGTGATAGTCAAAGGAGAAAGTGGCAACATGTGTGTTGGATGAGTTATACCAGAATGTGGTCACCAGGTCTTTGTCCTGTGTGATAGCCACTTGTTGTGGGGTAGGGTTAGCAGGGGGAGTGTTCCTTCTAGTCCTAGGGGATTGTTTGGTGGCAGAGGCACTGTTGCCACAAATAGTTTGCAAGCTCCCTAACTCATCAGGGTCATAAGTACAGTTAGAGGTGATCCATGCTATGCAAAATATAGGTATAGCAATGAGTCCTATAAATGTCCAAGATTTTCTAGAATCTGGTGATAGTAGAGTTGGCATGGCTTGTTTGGTTCGAGGTCAGGGCAACTCAGGTTGCCCTCGTTAGTACCTCTCTTTCCTCTGGATCTTCCTCTTCGAGGTCAAGGCAATTTGCCTCCGTTAGTACCTCTCTTGTCTCTTGGTCCGGGTTTGATTCTGGGCTTGGACCTTTCTTTACCAGCTTTACTCGGGTGACGTGGATCCAAGTAGGACTGTTTTCCGTTAGGACTGCTGTTCGGGTTACTGCAACGATGGTGGTGGGAGGTCCATAGGTGAAATCCTGTTGTTTATTTCCTTTAGGATGTAGTTTTACCACTACTTCGTCTCCTTCCTGGAAGGGATGGGTGTTTTCCTGTGAAGAAAAAGGACATTTGCGAGTAACATCTCCCTCAGTGCTGACCAAGGTTTCGATCAGCTTTCTTACATATTCGTCTCTTACATTATCGAGATTGTCCAGCGTCATGAATGTTTTCCTTGCCCATGGGGTGGGGAAGGGTCTACCAAACAGGATTTCAAATGGTGAATACCCTAGAGCCTTATTAGGTGTCATCCTAATTTCAGCCATAATGGCTGGCAGGTACCTTTTCCAATTGGTAAAGGTTCCTCCTGTTGCCTTCCTGATTTTATCTTTAATTGTCCTGTTCATTCTTTCTACAATTCCTGAACTTTGGGGATGGTATGGGATATGGAACTTCCACTCGATCTGCAATGTTTTTGCTAATTCTTTACAAATTTTGGATGTGAAGGCGGGGCCTTGGTCTGAGTTAATTTGTAGAGGTACTCCCCATCTGGGAACTATCTCTCTGGTTAGGATTCCTACCACTGTTTTAGCATCTTCTCTTTTAGTGGGGAATGCTTCTGGCCATCTACTAAAGACGTCTATTATGACACAAACTGGTTGTGTACCTCCACTTGTTACTGGGAGATGGGTGAAGTCAATTTGCAGATGTGTGAATGGTGTTGTTGGGTAGGGTAGGTGCTCATGTTTGACCTTGTGTGGGTTGTTGGGGTTGTTTCTAATGCATGTGATGCATCTTTGTACAAAACTTTTTACCATGGGTTCTGCATTAGTAATGTAAAACATTGTCTTTAGCTGTTGTAATGTGGCTTTCCAACCTATGTGTCCTATACCGTGGACGTGTGCGATGTAGATTGGTGCACTATGCTGTGGGATACAGGGCTTCCCCTCTTTGCAAATTAGTCCAGATTTAGGACTCTTTTGCAACACTGGGTAACACCAATCTGCAAGCTCCTCCTCTGTAGCGGATGCCTGCAGATCAGTTAGCAGCTGTGTCTCATCTGGGAGGAGAGGTAGTAGGGTTGTCATAGATAGGAAAGTTGGTGTTGTGGATTTAGCAGCGGATTTGGCTGTCACATCCGCTAGGGCGTTCCCTTTTGATATGTCATCTGTGCCATGTGTGTGGGCCCTGCAGTGAATGATGGCCAATTCAGATGGAAGCTTTATTGCATTTAGCAATTGAGAAATCAGTTGGGCGTGGGATATACGTTTTCCGTCTGCTCCCACATAGCCTCTGACTGACCATAGGACGCCGTGGTCAAAAACTACGCCATAGGCATATTTAGAATCAGTGTAAATGGTTACTGGTTGATTGGCGTATATTGTACAGGCTCTAGTTAATGCTATTAACTCGGCGGCTTGGGCTGATTGGTAGTCAATAGGCTTTGCTTCTAAGATTATATTGGGTAGCTTTACAACCGCATACCCTGCATGGTAGGTATTGTCATTTGGACGGGAGCAGGAGCCATCTACGAAAATCACATCTCCTACATCTAGTGGGGTTTTTTGCATGTCTAGCCTTGGGGATGTCATTACCTCTATGGAATCTAAACAGTCATGATCTTCAGGTATGTGGTCATTTGGTGACTTTAAGCCTAGGAGGCCGTTTAGAATCATTGCTGGACCTGCAGTTGTGGAGTTATATTGGACTCTTAGCTGTGGGTTACTTAAGAGGATGATTTCGTAACCACTCTGCCTCTGGGCTGACATGTGTTGTGTGTGGATACCCTTTAAGATGGATAGTACATTGTGTGTAGTATGCAGGGTAGTTGGGTGTCCTAGTGTGAAAGTGTTAGCCATTTCAACAACCATGGCACATGTTGCCAGTGCCCTAAGGCAAGAGGGAAAACCCTGGACTTGGAGAGGCATGACTTTTGAAAAAAAGGCGACAGGTCGCATTTTCCCACCGTGTTCCTGGCCGAGAACGCCCGCCATGGTTTTACAATTGTCTCTAGCATATAAATGGAACATCACATTATAATCAGGGAGGCCAAGGCCAGGACTTGTCATCATTGAACATTTCAATGCCTTAAATGCTTTCAACATATCATCTGACCAATGTACAGCTTCAGGAGAATCCTTTAGTGTGGCTTGTCTTAAAGTATTGTCATAGAATGAGCAATCGCTTATCCATTGTCTACAATAGTTTACCATCCCAAGGAAAGATAGCATTTCTTTCTTGGTACGTGGGGTGACCAGGCCCACAATGGCATCGACTCGTGATTTGCTCAAGCTCCTTTCTCCCTTTGAGAAGACGAAGCCTAGGTATTCTACCTTCTCTAAACACCATTGTAACTTTTGTTTTGACACTTTGTAACCACATTCTACTAACCATAGTAACAATGACCTACAATCTTTCTGGCTGGCCTCCTCTGATTCGCTGCAGATCATCAGATCATCAACATATTGCAGCACTACCGAACCACAGGGGGGGTTCCATGGCCTTAAAGTGGACTGTAGTACAATACTAAAAACCACGGGGGAGTCCACATATCCTTGCGGCAATCTTGACCAAGTCATTTGCCGTTTTCCGTCAAGGCTAAATGCAAAAATGGGTCTCGTCTCTCTGTCAACAGGGATGCTAAAGAAAGCATTCTTTAAGTCAATGACTGAAAAATGTGAGGCGTCATGTGGAATGGTTGCCAAAAGGGTGCTAATGTCTGGGACAATGGGTGCTATCGGTGTCACAAGATTATTAATAGCTCTTAAATCTTGGACAAAGCGGTAAGTGCCATTAGGTTTCCTGACAGGGTTCACGGGTGTGTTGTACGGGGAGATACAGTACTCCAGTACCCCTTCTTGGAGGAACTCTTCTACTAATGGGGTTATTCCTTTTATCTTTTCTAGTGACAAAGGATATTGTTTTTGGTAGACCGGAGTGGCTAGGGGTTTGAGGGTGGCCCTATACGGAGTACAGTCTATCAGACCGGTATCATGGTTTCCCTCAGCCCACACCTGCTCTGGTAGGTCGAGAGGCAGGTTTACATAGATAAGGTTGAGGTTATCAGGGCCTATACTTTGATTGGGTTTTAGGTCAAAGAAGGGTGAGTCCACAATTAGGCCCCCTCCATGTTTGTTCACGGTGAGGGTCAAATTGAGCTTTTCAAATAGATCCCTGCCCAGTAGATTTACAGGGCAGCCTGGTATGATGCTAAAGGCATGGAAACAAAGTAGTTTCCCTGTACAGTCAGTAATCTTTAAACGGGTGGTTTTAAAAGTGGGGGTTGATATCCCATTTATTCCCATAGAAGGCGATGACTTTTCCTTTTTACCAGAGTAATTAACAGGTGATATTACACTAGTGGTTGCCCCTGAATCAATAATAAATGATAATTTATCTTGGTCTATGATTAGATCCACAAGGGGTAACTCCTTCTACGTTTCTGTAATTTGTGGAAAAGTCGGGATATCAGCCTCCGGGCAGCATCAGTGTTGTTGCTGCTGGTTGGACCAATCAATGGGGAATCTATTACCTGCGGGCGTGGCTTGGGGGGTCTGCTGTTGTGGCTGTGATGGCGCTTGATTAGGAAATTGAGGGTTCTGGGGTTTACGGGGGTTAGGGCAGTCCCTGGCCCAATGATTTTGGTCACCGCAGTTATAGCAGGTACCCGGGGGGTACCTGGGTGCATTTCTCTGACCTGTGCCTCTCCTGGGTCCCCCTCTATTTGAATATCCTCTCCCTCTTCCTCTATCTGTACTTTTGTCATATTGGGGTGAGGTGGCTTTATCAGTGAAGTTGTGTGTACTGACGGCGGGTTTTTTAAAGTCAAAGCATCCTGCAGCTTCTTTTTGCATGAGGTGTGTTTTAAAATTTTCCACTGTGTCGCTTGGGCATGATGATACCATTTGCTTAATAGGGATAGTAAGGTGTGGCAGGGTGTTGGTGAGGAAAGTAGATATGAATAGGCTATCATTATTCAATATTTTTAACCCTGCCTCTTGAATCCAACAGTCATGGAACCTTTTCCAATAATCGGGGATGGATTCATCTTTCTTTTGTTTTCATGCTAGTGCCGTGGACAGTGAAGAGGTTTGTTTGAAAATTCTAATTACTTCTGCTTCTATTTCTGTCCACATTGTATCCTGACCTGCTTGTCTATTTAGGGTGTATTCAGCTGCAGTGGGGTTTGTAGGAGGTGGGGATGCTGCTCCATCGGCGGCTGGTGCGGGGTTTATAATCTGTATAACGCTGATAGAGGCTACTTTAGTCCAATCCCACCCGGTATGGTTTGTACCAATGATCTGGTCTATTATAAGACGCATGTCTTCTTGAGTGTAATTTCTACCCTTACAAGCTCTTTTCAAGTAGGTGACCATTCCTAGCGGGGCTACGGTGGGCTTGGGACAGTGTTTTACAATTCTGTTTATATCTTCTATCTCAATTGGTTTCTTTAAAAGATAATTTCCCACTGACATAAAAGGTAGGTGTAGTGTCTCTTCACTGTTAAGTGCGAGGTCATTGGTACCTCGTTGTCTCCCGCTACGGAGGTAGAGTGGGGACACTATGGGTATTGAAGGAGAGGCCCCGGCGGGGGCCAGTGCGGGTAACTGTTGCGCAGGTGAAGACGGGGGTGTAGGGGCATTGGGCACTACAGGTTGCGTGCTTTGTGAGTCATTGCTTGGTAAGTTGGCTAATATAGCTAAGCTATCTATCTCTTCTTTATTTAACATGGGATAAATGTGATTATATGGTGGCGGGGGTCGGGCAGTATTGCCCTTTGGTGTGTTAGTGGACTTGGACGATGTTCTTATTAATTCTAGGTCGTGGCATTTCTAATTTAGTCTTGTTCTTGTTCTTTTTGTCCTTCTTATTTTGGGTTTCTTTCCAATAGGGGGCATACTCAAGCCAACTGATTCCACCTTGTTCCATATAATTTTGGTCCCACTGTGGGTCCGGACCATAGTAGGGCCATGCCGCTGTGTCTAAAAGGCATAGTCTATAGTCTTTCTATAGCCCCTGGCTATATTCGCTCGGTTTGTGTCTGCAGGCCTGGGAGCTTGATTTCAGGAAGTAACACAGATGGAGACAGTTGTGTTGTGAAACCAAAACTCTGACTTTATTGTGGCCCGTTGACACTTTTATAGCATAAAAGTGTAGGTGTGTAGCATTACACCATAATACATGTAATCCTTTCATTGGTTGATACAGACTACAAAAACAAACATCATTTACAGGAAACAGGGTATGTATAGAAACTACCATATAAGGATATCTTTAGGTTGTATAGAGTCTGAGTAAGGTATGACTCAGAGGTTACACAAAAAAAGGAACTTAGGTTGGGTTACAATCATGTACACACATTAGTACAAAATGGAGTAGCATATAAAATGGAGTATATACAGATTAGGTTCCCTACCGTCTCCCACATGCGCCTTAAAATATTAGTACAATATTGATATAAAGCAGAAAAACAACGACACAGGCCTCAGAGCCAATGAAAATGATCCCAGAAAATGATTGACAGGGGGAGATAATGAAGCTACTTTCCACACAATCCATGGGGCTGACAAATCACTGTCTTCAGTGGGCACTACAACATTAATCAACCAATAGACAGTCCATGCATGGGTGTGCCCACTGCAGCGTATGCAGTCACAGACTGCAGCCAGGATCAAGAGAGCGTTAGGAGCCAAGAACAATCAAGATCAAGAACACAACAAAGATCACATCTAGCAAATGATAGCTACTCAGAGTTGCACTCAAAGGAACATTTACCTCACTCTAGGTGAGAGTTGTTGTGTGAAAGAGCACAAGATTCTATGTTAAAGTGATCTATTGCTTTATTGTAATTTCAATAAGAACAGTTAAACATATGCAGTATAAGGTTTGTCTACAGACACAGCGATGATGAATAGCCTCTGCCTCAACGACGTTTCACATATTATGGTTTAACTGCTTACAAGAATGTAATCAGCCAGCAGTTAAACACTCAATTAACATGGAATATTCTGTTCTGTCACACAATGAAGAGCACTGATAATGAGGTCAATGGCCCTGTATGTGATTCATCCAGGTTCAAGCCTAGATGTCAGATAGTTAGGAAGGAACTTTTAAAAAATGTTTTCTTCCACATCATTAACACATATACCTTTCTTTTCTCGTTTCGCTTTTTTATCTTCATGGAGGTCTGGGTCCACTGGTGAGCCAGAGGTGGGGGCGTCGGCTCCATCAGAGAAGGAGGAAACAGAGCAAGCTACCACCCAGTAGGATCCAATGCAGGCGGTAGAGGGGACCAACACAAACCCTGTGCCCTAGTGAGGACTTTACTTGGGCAGTGGGGCCACTTGCAGGACCGTATGCCACCCTTATGGACTTTGATCCACTGCCCCCAACCTCCTGCAGCTGTAGCCATCACCAGGGCACATGTATTGGAGGGATGATAGGGGAATGCCCCCACCTTCTTCTAACCCCTGGGGTTCGTCGGCCTGGCTCCGACCACCAGGTCCACCACCACAACCAGATTAGAGCCAGGCACTGGCCAGGCAACAGCCCCTCTCCACAAGGCCACCACCACCACCACCTTCTCATCCTCCTCCACAAACACTGCAGCCAGACCTACCTCCCCACCACCACCAAGGCTGATCAGGAGGAGATGCTGGCCATGTTGAGGCAGATCCTGGACTGACTTCAGTGGATCCAGGCCAGTATCTCCTCCAATCGCCAGGACCTTGCCGGGCTGCTCAGTATGGAAGCTCCTCCACCCCGGATGCGTCCCCCGCTCACCAACAGCCCAACCCCTCCTCCCCCCATGACTCCACCACCACCACTAGCACTGCCAGTGCTTGTGCCGCTGCCTCACAGGGGGATGCCTCCCCCTGCCCCCCCACCCCCCACCTCCAGCACCAGTGAGATGGCGGCCACCCACAGGGGATTGGGGCCCTGTTGCTAGGCAAAGTAGGATGTAGGAGCTGCACATATTTTTGTGCCTTCTCAAAAGCACTCCTCAGTGACAATATATTGGTCCAAATGTTAACCTAATCTAACCTGGCTACAGAGTCTTGGATCTTGGCCTATGTGATGGTGATATTTTGTACCATCACATGATCCCCTTCTCTGTGGACAGGTAGGGTACTGTTGAACATGTCACCAATTGATGGTCACTAAGGAATGCTGATGAGAAGAGATGCTGCAGTCCCTATATTTTTTAAAACCTTATTTTGCAATATTATTTTTTTTTTAGGTACAATTCAGGTAGATGAAGGCATCTTCTGCATCTGCAAGCATTGTGAAGAAAATTTATGAGATTTAAGGTTTTCACAGTGCCTCTTATTCCTTCAATGACATCTCCCCTTAACATGTAGCTCCCACAAAGATATCTAAGACATGATTGTTGTTAGCTTAAATGTAGACTAATACTGCTATGGTGATAGATTGCAGTGTCTCACAATGGCATGCTAATGACAGCCAGCATTAATTCATGCACTAGTGAAGCATGTGATCCTGACCTCAATATAAGTCTGAGAACAGATCCTTGGGTCTGATGTAAGTAACATTGAATCTGGCTGCTGACCTTTCTGTCCTATCCGTATTAATAGGTATTTTCCCCTATTGCTGATATCATGAATATTCTTTAACATCTGCTAGCACCTGTATAGCTAATGGATGTGATATCAATGTTGATTAACAATATCATATGCGAAGGTGATAGTACAGCTTGACCACTGACACTGGTCACAGTTTAGCATTTATTGTGAGATGACACATCATTATTAATGGTCATGGCCAGTGAGTTATTCCGGGAATTAGCTAATGGTTATTAATGCTTGCAGATGTAAATCAGGTGAGTTGGTATATTTTTACAGTTACAGTATTTAGCACTGTACTGTACATTCAACTGGATTGAATTACACAGTCCAGAGATTTAAGCATCTGTTTAATTGAGCAGATATAGACAAGTTGTAAGTGCTATGCACAGTAATGGCTTCTTCAATTAAATGGAGTGATTTCTGATTATCCTTTTTTTCATCAGATTCTGGTTGCAGTGGTGTAGTGATCACATGTGACCCTGGTAGGTGCTATTCATCATGCTTATTCTAGACTACCTAGACTATTCTGACATTACCCCCTTTAGGTATACCCTTTCTCCCAAAAGCCTCTTACCTTTCCAGAATCCGGCCACACCCATGATATTAATGCAAGTCTTGACCATTTCTGATTGTGCACTGTGTATGAAATAAAGTTATAACGTTCTAACCATGTCAGTGTTTTTCACTGGTTGGGGTTTTGGGACATCCACAAACATCACATTTGTGTCACATTTCTATATCAGTAAACTAATGAGCCCTTGTTACTATGCAATAAATTAATGCATGTCACATATCATAGTTGTAAAACTGCAAGTTGTCATCATGCTTGCGAGCCTCGCAAAGCGAGGTGAGCCATTGAGGCACGATTTTGCAAAAAATACGACTTTAACGGCCGAACCACCGAACTGGAAAAGCAGGGGAAAAAATGTCGGCCAAAAAACTTAAATATTCGGAAACAAGATGAAAATGAGGCTCAGCAAGGCCAGGCATGCAGAACTTAGAAAATACACAACGCAAAAGACAGGCATGCAGGACTTATATACAACAGCAAAGACAGTAACACACCAACAACGCCATGCACGCGGGACAAAGATGAACAACGCCAGGCACACGAAACTTAGAAAATGCACAACAGCAAAGACAGTAAGTTTACTTTGGAAATAAAACCAACGACGATTCAGCAGAGACACAGAGGAGAAAGACACAGGCAAGTTGCCTGTTGCCGAGGCCTGTAATGAGTGGTGAAGTGGATGGGAGGAGAGGCTCGCAAAGATCGCGGAAGGCGCTCAGCGCGAGGCTCACCATGAGCGCCGAAATTGCTCAGAGGGGGCAGAACATTGCATTGTGTGGCAAGTAGGCATTAAATTGTGTTGCCATCATTTTTGACGGGCAAATCACTAGTAATAATAATAGTAATAATCACATAATAGTTTCCATAGTGTGTAACGCCAATGCCATTGAGGGGCGTGGTCTAAAACACAATCTAATAGCAACTGGCAGCCATTATGCAGCACAGAGAAACACAGCATAGATAGACAGAACAAAGTGAGAGAGAGCGAGAGAGAGACAGAGACAGTCGGCATAGAGCACAAAGACAGAGAGCACTCAGAGAGAGAGAGCCACAGAGAGAGAGACAGAGAGAGAAGGGTACAGAGAGAGAGCACAACAACAGAGGGAGTGCACTCAAACAGCGCACACAGAGAGCGAGACAGTGCACTCAGAGAGACCACAGAGAGAGCGCACAGACAGAGTGCACAGAGAGAGAGAACGCACAGAGAGTGTGCACAGACAGAGAGCACTCAGAGAGAGATAGAGAGTCATAGAAAGAGATACAGAGGGGGGGGGTACAAAGAGAGAGAGGTACAGAGCTGACAGAGCACATAAACAGAGAGAGTGCACACAAAAAGCAGACAAAGAGAGCGAGACAAAGTGCACACAGAGAGAGCACAGATAGAAAGTGCACAGACCTAGTGCAGAAAGAGAGACAGAGAGGTAGGGGCACAGAGAGGGAGAGGTACAGAGCAGACGGAGCACATAGACAGAGGGAGTGCACAAAACAGAGCACACAGAAAGCAAGACAGCACACACAGAGAGCAAGACAGAGAGAGAAATAGAGAGAGTGCATAGACAGAGAGTGCAGAGAGAGAGAGCACACAAACAGAGCACACAGAAAGAGCACACAGAGAGTGCAGAGAGAGAGCACACAGACAGAGCACAAAGAGAGAGAGAGAGAGAGCACACAGACAGTGCACATAGATAGAGAGACAGAGCACAAAGACAGATAGCACAGAGAGAGAGAGAGCACACAGACAGGGAGCACAGAGAGACAGAGAGAGACACTGAGAGAGAGAGAGAGAGAGAGAGAGAGAGAGGGAAGGGTACAGAGAAAGAGGTACATAGCCTACAGCAAACACAGACAGAGGCAGCTCACACAGACCAAGTGCACAGAGAGAGAGAAAGCACACAGACAGATCATGTACAGGGAGAGTGCACAGACAGAGCACAGAGAGTGAGAGTGCACAGACAGAGCATACAGAGAGAGAGAGAGCGCAGAGACAGAGAACGCAGAGAGAGAGAGTGCATAGACAGAGTGCCTCTGCACAGCCTCCATGTTGTGCTTGCGGCCCTTCCTGATGGGTTAGAGTAGATTAGTGTGGCGTATATTCCCGTTACCCTTCTGGTTCGCTACCTTGGGATGGTGAAGGGCTTGTGTAGTTCAATGAAGCTGTGAGCTATACCATGCAGGTCATAGCAGAGAGATCAGACAAATGGCAGTCCACTGGAGAAGGAACTGTCAACGCACTGCAGTATCTTTGGCATGCAAACCTTGCAGAAAAGCACAGAAAGAGACATAGCTGAATGTGCTGCAGTCCATAGGGTCACAGAGAGTCGGACACGACTGAAGGACTGAACAACCAAATCTAAAATGTTCCCCTGGTACTTGATATATGTGATGTTGTGAGGTATTTGGCCACTACTTCTTTTCGCAATGTAGATGTGATAAACGAGATGAATATGCAATTATATTTATATTTCAGGGTCAACATGAGAGCCTCTAAGAGTGAGAGAGGGTTAATATGGAAGGCAGTTTGTGTTGCAATTTAATCAGGTAGTGTGTCTTTAAATGCTTTATGCATTTTTCAGCAAGGCTTTTCATATTGACATATGAATGACCATTCCAACATATGATCAAATTTTTTTTTTTTTGAAAATGCCAATTTTTTATTAGTGTATTGTTGTGCAAGGAGTTGTAATACCTGTCATTGCTTTCTCCATATTTTAAAGTCCAATGCTGTGTTTATATTGTCTTTTACAGTGTTAAGAACTTGTCTGTAAACCCTTTGAGGGTCCTATTTGGAGCCCGTAATACTTTTTGCTCCATTTGACGTTTACGGGTTTGAACGCCAGTGAGTCTTTGGGGAATTGTAACAATTGAATAGCGTTTTGCCATTATAACATTTACACGCATAACAGATCAAAGGCTTATCTGGGACAGAGTTCAGATTTTGATGGCCCATAGGGATTTTCAGCCTCTAACCCGCAGATCGTTTGCAGGAAGCTAAAAGACGCCAATTTAATAGCAGTAACTTTTGTTGCCTCCTTTTCAAGGCTACAATTTCTAAAATCATAGGAATTTAATGGGGCTCTATGTCTTGTGGTTGGGCTATCCCTTCACTGACAAATCAATTTTACTTTGTAAAACAAAGATCTGGGTGATTTAACCAAATCAGTTTCTGTATGATCAGGAATCTGTTGAATATAATCTGAACAGATTAAACATAACACTCACTATTCTGTGAGGTTAGGACAGAATTAGTTTAATAATGAATCGGAGAAAACATACTTAAATAAAAACTACTTTATGTTAGAAAAATCCCTCTCTGCATAGTAAAGCTTACAATAATGTAAAATAACATTTTGGATTACTTCCAAACTAATTTCCCTTTCCTAATTTGTGCTTTAGAATTAGAAAAATGAGCCATGCTTATGAAAAGCTCTGCCATTACCTTGCCTGTCAAACACTAAACTGAAATAATAGCACACTTAGCATGCAACCCCTTAATGAATAATTTAGTTTAAAATTAAAGTTTTCTTATTAGCCATAATGATAGCTGAATTCTGTACTGAAAGCTTGTCTTAATTTCAGTCAGTTTGAATTTCTAAAATGAAGATTGCTAATGCCAATGAAAAAGCTAGTACCAGTCTGCTAACCACATTGTACTTCTAAAATATTTATTGTGTTTGTTTTCTAAATGCCGATAAATAGTTTCTGTAATATTTAAAAAAATATTTTTTCCCTAAGTATATGCAGATCTTTTTATCTTGCTCCTATAAAATTGTTGTTGTTGTTCAGTACTTCAATTGTGTCCCACTCTCAGTGACCCTGTGGATGCAGCATGACATCTGTCTGTGTTTTTGGTTGTGTTTATCCATATGGTTTTCTTGGCAAAGATACTTAAATGGGTTACCAGTTCCTTCTCCAGTGGACTGTGATTTGTCTGACCTCCCTGCTATGACTTGCTCATCTTGAGTGACCCTACATGGTATAGCTCACAGCTTCGTGGAAATACACAAGCCCCTTCACCATGACATGGTATCGATCCAGAAGGGGCCCTATAAAATAGCCAAGTATCATCTTATATTTTTTTTCCTGTCACAATTTTGTTTATATTTCTTCAGTACTGCCCTATCATATTATATTTATTTCCAACTTTAATATAACAAGCTTTTTTTAATAGTTATAAATTATTTACTACAGGTTTGTGAAACTATATGAGTAGATGTGGATTTCCTGGCTTGAGACTTCTACCATGGATGTTTTTCTCCTTGTAAACATCTTCTACAGCAGGATAGGCATACAAGAGTGTCACCCCTGAGGGGTGACCAGGCTTTACCCCTTGATTTGTGTGTGTAAGTTGTAACTACAAGTAGCAGTTGAAGTTAAAAGTATACAACTCAGGAATGGATTACTGCTGCTCTATCTCCCTCTCTTCTCCTCCAAACATATCTGTGAAACTTAGTCCTAATCTCCAAGTAGTGTGTCCATTATGTGAGACAGATCCACTTTATTTTAATTGTGTCTTGTTCAGACCACTCGGCTTTATGTGTGTCATGTGTGATCTACCGCTGGTGGAGGGGTCCCACTGCCCTCTAAGCGCACCATACCCACCTTTCTTCCTCCCTCCCATTCCCACCTATCCTCCTCTTTCCCTTCCCCCTCCTCCCCCCTCCGGCCCCACACTGGTCATAGGCAGTAACCTTGAAACAGCTGTACATGGGTGGGATTCCTAGTTTGTGTATAATCCAACCCTAGCTTTGCTCAAAGCTGCTTTTCACAGCGGGTATATGTTTAAGGGAAGCCATGTTTAATATGGTTATGGATTTCAAGAGTGAAGCCTTTGTGGGCACATTTACATGTCCCTGCCAAGGTTCCCAGAATGCAGTGTCTTCCAAAAGTATTCAGCCCCCTTGGCATTTTTTGTATTTTGTTGCCTCACAACCTGGAATTAACATGGATTGTTTGAGGATTTGAATCATTTAATTTGCCCACAACTTTGAAGATGTTTTTTTTTTTTTTTTTTTTATTGTTAAGCAAACAAATAGGCCAAAATAACAGAAAAAGTCAATGTGCATAACTATTCACCCCCTTAAAGTCAATACTTTGTAGACCCACCTTTTGCGGCAATCACAGTTAGAAGTCGCTTTGGATAAACCTCTATGAGCTTGTCACATCTTACCACTGGGATTTTTGCCCATCCCTCCTTGCAAAACTGCTCCAGCTCCTTCAAGTTGGATGGTTTGGGATTGTGAACAGCAATCTTTAAGTCTGACCACACATTTTCTATTCGATTGAGGTCTGGGCTTTGACTAGGCCATTCCAACACATTTACATGTTTCCCCTTAAACCACTCAAGTGTTGCTTTAGTAGTGTGTTTTGGGTCATTGTCCTCCAGGAATCATGCACAGAGTGGTACAGAGTGGTATCCAGGGGTACAAAGGGATACAGGTTTTGCTCAAGAATATCCCTGTAATTAGCACCATCCTTCTTTCCCTCAACTCTGACCTGTTTCCCAGTCCCGGCTGCTGAAAAACATCCCCACAACATGATGCTGCCACCACCATGTTTCACTGTGGGGATGGTGTTCTTTGGGTGATGTGATGTTTTGGGTTTGCACCAGACATAGTGTTTTCTTTGATTCCCAAAAAGTTAAATTTCAGTCTTATCAGACCAGAGCACTTTCCTCCATACATTTTGGGAGTCTCCCACATGCGTTTTTGCAAACTCAAAACTTGCCATTTTGTTTTTTGCAGAAAGCAATGGCGTTCTTATGGCCACTCTGCCATAAAGCCCAACTATATGGAGCGTGCGGCTTATTGTCGTCCTATGAACAGATACTCCAGTCTCTGCTGTGGAACTCTGAAGCTCCTCCAGGGTTACCTTAGGTCTCTGTGCTGCCTCTCTGATTAATGACCTCCTTGCCCAGTCCATAAGTTTTGGTGGGCGTCCGTCTCTTGGCAGGTTTGCTGTTGTGCAATGTTCTTTGCATTTGGTTATGATAGATTTGATAGTGCTCCTGGGGATCATCTAAGATATGTTTGTTTTTTTATAACCTAACCCTTACTTGTACTTCTCAAAAACATTGTCCCTCAGTTGTTTGGAGAGTTCATTGATCTTCATGGCAGTGTTTGGTTAGTGGTGCCTCTTGCTTAGGTGTTGCAGCCTCTAGGGTCTTTCAAAAAAGGTGTGCATATGTAATGACAGATCATGTGACACTTAGATTGCACACAGGTGGACATCATTTCACTAATTATGTGACTTCTGACTGTAATTGGTTGCCCCAGAGCTTTTTATGGGCTTCATAACAAAGGGGGTGAATACATACGCACATGCCAATTTTTTGTTTTCTATTTCTAAAAAATAGTTTTATGTAAATATTTTTTCTCATTTCACTTCACCAACTTAGATTATTGTGTTCTGATCCATCACATAAAATTCAGATTAACAAAACATTGAACTTAAGGCTGTAATGTAACAAAACAGGTGACATGTCAAGGGGGGTGGATACTTTTGCAAGGCACTGTATATATACTATATATTTTTTGCCTCTCCTTCCTTTGGGGGTCCTTCATTCACTAGCTCTGCCACTGCTCAGTACATTAAGCTCTGAGCATGCATTCTGTCCACTTCACTCTGTGTGTGTCCAGTATGTTTGTTCAGATCAAAATCCCAGCCCATGCTTCCAACCAAATGGTTATTACAATATGAAAAATTGTCATGTCTGATAATAGACAATGTGTATGAATAGTATATCATCATTATATTACTGTAATGTTGTTGCCTAAATTTTTTATCATAGAATAATGACATCTATATTTTTTTTTTATTATTAAAATAATCTCAGTACGAATAGGGAATATTTTAATGGTGCATGAGAACTAAATACTGCTAGACAATTGATTTCAATTTATATTACAGTGTGTGATATAGCAAAATATTTAAATTGCTAAATATAGGTCTTGATTTAATTGCTCCTGCTAAGATGTTCACTAGGTTGCTGTTGAGGAGCTGTTACATTGCACCTAAAAAAATACATAACTTTTATGGACTTGTACACTGGTGGATTTAAGCATTGCTAGCTAGTTCCAACATGCTCTCACAATGTGCCTAACATGTACACGAATCTCCATAAGAAAATGCAATAGGCATAAGACAGCTATGGGCTACGTAGTGCAGTTACTGATTCATCTGTTATATAACTTTAGAATATTACACTTTCCACCATATGCAAAGCATTGAACAATACACCTCCCTGCAGGTGATTATTAAACTACTAGTGACTTGCCCGTCAAAAAATGACAGTCAATAAAAGAAAGTGTTGAAATGCTGTTTGTCACACAATGTGAGTGTACTGTGTGCCTCAAGTAACTAAATTCCTCAAAAAGCAGAAATCTACATTACATAAAATAAGAAAAACTAAAATCACCAAAAATAAAAAATGTACATTACAGAACAAAACAAAAAACCTAAGTCCCAAAAAATAAAAAAAGGAACATTACAGAAAATAAAAAAATACATTACAACCCCCCCACTACAAAATTTTAAAAAAATTACACACCTGAAAATGAAATAGATATAATACATACATATAATACAATACAATACAATTAAATAAAATACAATACAATTAAATAAAATACAATACACCCCTATCTAATATACATGCCACTATCTAATATACATGCCACTATCTAATATATATGCCACTATCTAATATACATGCCACTATATAATGTAATATACATCCCACTATGTAATATACAATACTATCTAATAATACATCCCCCTATCTATCTAATATACAATGCATGCTATCTATATATATATAGCTACCCAAATTGTAAGCTACAATAAAATAATTAAGACCACTTACCTTTGAGATGTTTCTTCAGATCAGCAACCTACGGTAAAAAAGATTCAAAAATGTAATACAACACTTTTACATGAAATACCTAAACATTCTAAACATTCTAAATATTCTAAATATTATTCTCACCATTCCAGCATGTCCCTTTCCAGCATTTCACGTCCCAGCATGTCACGTCCTCCATGTTCCGTCGTCCATCTTTGCCTCTTGTCCGGCGATACTCCTGTAAAAAAAAAAAAAACATTAGTAAACATAAACCAAATTTAAATAAACACAATCTACATTATACTTACCTTTCCGCGATGTCTCCGGCCTCATCGCATGAAGAAAAAAAAAAAAATGGAACACACATCCGCCCTGGCGGATGTCTCCGACGCTAAAAATCTTCCTATGGAGTGTTCCAGAATAAAATTTGCAATGCGGCTTCTGATTGGCTGAAAAGGCTGTCTATCAAATTCAGCCAATGAGAAGACCCCATTTGTGAACCAATGGAAAAAGTATACACCCAAAAATACAACGCTGATTGGATAACACACCTGTCCACCTTTATTTGAACCAATCCTAAGGCTTTATTGCCATCAGCCAATCACAATGGAATATACCCCCACGTACTGATTGGTGAAGACATCTGCACCTTCCCATTGGCTGTAATATTGATTGATATTAACAATAGCCAATGAGAATGCGCAAATCCTTCACCAATCAGTACATGAGGGTGTATTCCATTGTGATTGTCTATTATCAGTGCAACCAATCAGAACGCGCAGAGGCTCCAACCAATCACCCTGTGGGGGTGTATTCCATTGTGATTGGCTGAAGGCATCTGCGCCTTGTGATTGGTTTAAATAAAGATTGACAGGTGCATTATCCAATCAGAGTGGTATTTTAAGGTGAATCCGTTTGTGATTGGTTCACACATTGGCGCCTCCTGATTGGGTGAATTTGATAGACATCGTTTTCAACCAATCAGAAGGCGCCATTGCTTGTTTTCTTCCGGAAAATTCTCCTGGAGCCTTATTAGCGTCGGGCATGTCCGGGAGTGCAGATGTAAGTATATATATATATATTTTTTTTTTTTTACAGGGTGTGTCAGAAGAGGATCCGGAGGAGACCGGAGACATCGAGGGGAGGTAAGTAGAATGTAGATTATGTTTATTTTATTTTGATGTATGTCTATTAATGTTGTGATTTTTTAACAAGTGCCGAGCCGGAGAAGGTTTTGAAGAATGCCGGACGAGACATGCCGGAAAGGTGAGTCGAATATTTAGAATGTATAGAATGTAAAGATTGTTTATTTTAGACCTGTAAACGTGTTGCACTAATTTTTTTAGATTTTTTTTTTGTAGGTTGCTGATCCCAATGGACATCTGCAAAGGTAAGTGGTCTTAATTATTTTATTTTAGCTTAGACTTAGATTAGTTAATATATAGATAGCATTTATTGTATGTTAACTAGGGGTATGCGTTTTATATAGATAGCATAGGATGTATTGTATATTAAATTGTGTTATTTATTTAGATAGATTGGGAAAGTATTATTATATAGCATGTATATTAGATTATGCTATTTATTTAGATAGATTGTGTGATGTATATTAGATAAGGGTGTATTGTATTGTAATTGTATTGTAATTGTATGTATTTGTATTGTATGTATTTGTATTATATGTATTTCCTTTTCAGGTGTGCATTTGCGGAGACGTTGGGATGCTCCACCACCGCAAATGCGGCCCCTCGCCTTCGGCGCTCCATGCCAGCAACTGAGGCCCTCGGCCGCAGTGTGTGTGTGTGTGACCGGGTGTGAGGCGCCTTTGAGATTTTTTTTTTTTAAGTCGTGTGTGTGTTTTAACACAGCCGACGTTGGAGCCTCCACCTCCGCAAATGCGTCCCTCGCAAGCGTGAGCAACGGCTCGTATGCTCACAACTATATATGTGATATTTACAATAATTCCAAATTGTGACACTGATAAAGGCATACACCAAGTATCTATTCTTCAGTCTATTGTATCTGAGAGACATTGAGAGTGAGCTAATTGCTGGACCCTGAAGCTGCTTGTTTCTCTTAGTGGCTTGCTCAGCCCAGCCCCATTCACGAACATGTTTATAACATAACCATTTCTTGATAAAATGTAAAAATCGAGGAGCATTTCCACATGATTTTCCAGCATGTATCTTATGCAGCAACTTAATTTTGGTGTGTTCCATGTCCCTTTATGTACTGCAATGTAGCTGTTTGCTTATGTTTTAATACCTATAATTGTTATTCTACAGTATTGCACAGAATATTGAAGTAAGTACACGAGTATCACTTTTTTTATATTTGTTTTTCCAAATCTAGAAGTGCCTGGCAAACCCTTACTCATTTCTTCCCTGTTAGTTTTATAATACGTGATTAATAAACATCACTGATTGTGCAGACGTGTTGCAGATCTTCATATCAAAGATTTCAAAGCCTGGCAGAGTTTTACTGTGTGCATCTGTGATTCCAAAGACATTATCCAGAAGTGCATTACGTGCACAAACACACATACAGTCTTTTACATATAGTTTTATCATAACATCTGACAGTCTTTTTTATTCAGGGTTACATTTCTATCTGCATGTTATTGCAGCTACTGAGGTGTGCTTTTGTGATTTGCTTGACTTGCCAGTGAGTACAGCCTGCATTAACAATGCATCAGGTGAGCATAAAAAGTGAACTGTGTTAGACAATATTTAACTTGGCTATGCATGTCAGTAAGCACAAAGCAGTTTGGTACCTCTCTAAATTAAAAAGAAACTAGTAGACACCTTAGAATAATTTGCAGGTGTTTTGTAACCAGCATCATACAATTTGAAGCCTGCATCTCGCGGTATACAGGCCGTATGTCTGCGGGCGTGCTGCCTGCTACAATTCCCGTGCCATTCAATTGAACAAACCCGAAAGCCAAAACCATAAACTATGCAGTCATAAATAGCATTTCAGGGCGGGAACATGATTAATTAAATAAGGCCTTAACTACCGATTTACAAACAGCCAATAGAAAATGAGACCGTCATCATTAGGTCATTAAAACATGGAGGTTACATGTCAATCAATTATTGTTTGGGAGTTCGATATGCGATCAGACTCGCAAATCCGGAAAACACAAAATAATAAAAATGAATGCAATACTGTTCTAGTTCATGTGGGTGGCCTGATTTGGGATCTAGTCTATTGCGGGACTACATCCCGTCAGAACAGTGGAGTTGAGCTCTGCGCCACATGTACTCTGGGCAAAGAACTATTTCCCCCTCGACGTGGCGCAACTCGAACAGCGCTAGGGCCTCATGCGCGCCTCTCTTAGCTCAAGGCCTCTTCTGTCGGCGTGCCTTATGAGCCAGATCGGAGGTGGAAATAGTTCTCTGCCTGCAGTACAATTTTTTGCACCACCAGATGGTGCTGTGGCACAGAGCTCAACCCCACTGTTCTGACAGGATGCAGTCCCGAAATAGAAAAAACCCTGATTTGTATTAATTTACACATTTTTTAAGAAGAGAATCACAATTTTTATCTTGTACTCATAATTATAAAAATTTTACTTTTATTAAATTTCCTTTTAAAACTCTGACGACAGAGCAAGGACATACACAAAAATAATTTGCTAAAAAATAGACTGGTTTGTTCAAAGAGGTAAAAATATTCCTTTTTACAAAACAACCCTCTTTGTGCCTATTATTTATTTACAAAATAATGTACAGAATTACCCACCAATTTATATATATTGGTTAACTATTTCTGGTTTAAAAAAAACATAGAAACATACCAATCTAAAGCTTCCCATAGTAAATATATTGTAATTTTTTTCTCTTGAAATTATTTTCTTATGATCTTATCAGAAATTCTTAATGCTCTTGTATTTAGATATATTATAATCTTGATGTCATTATTTCTTGCATTTTTGACCTAAGTATTAAAGGGTCTTTAGATTGGACAAAATAGTATTAAGGTAATTACATAATATGGGGAAAAAAAAAAACCTAATCTACTCAACATGTTTCAAATTAGCTTTCATTCTTCAATAGTAGGTGTCCTATGCACGGAATAGTCGTTTATAGTAAACCTAACCAATCAAAGTGGAATAGTGAGTAATAACCCTCTATTTAGGATTGGCTGAATATGTTCATGTGATCACTTTGTGCTTTATCCTTCAATTAATCCATTGGACAAAAGAAAACATGTGACATGGAGCCCAGAATGAGACATAAATAAGGAAGTGTCCTGTGTTAATAATCCATTGGACAAAAGAGAAAATGTGACATAAGGCCCAGGAAAAAAGATAAATAAGGAAGTGTTCTGTGTTAATAATCCATTGGACAAAAGAGAGCATATGATATGAAGCCTGGGAAAGAAAGTAAATAAGGAAATGCAATTCTAGATACACTATTATCCGGTCATCAAATAAATTCTCCATTAAAACCTTAGTATCATTAGAGATCACATCTTCATCTAAACCTATATCACATTCACTGATATGTACTAACTCATTGATTCCTGAGAACATCTAACCGCGAAATGGAACATAAAATAAAATTATATTTTATTGCCGATTTGCGTGCTTGAGACTGTTGTGCAATTAATTCTAATGTATTTCATCGCTTTCCCCATCATTTACAATGCAGTATTGATTTTTTATTTGCTTTTACAGTGCTAGAGATATGTTGTTAACCCCTTTGCATGTACCATCTGGTACTCATAGGATTTTCTTCTACATTAGCCATTTACGGGTGTAAAAACATTTGCGGTTTGAGGAATTGTAGGAACTGAATAGCGATTTGCGATTGTAACTCTGGCAGACATGACAGATCAAAGGCTTAGATGGGCTGTAAGTTCCGCTTGTAACAACTGCAAGGATTTCAAGCCCGTAACACGCAGCACGTTTGCGGCTCACAAAATAATGTCAATTAATTAGCAAATTAACTTGCGTCCTCCATTACGGGCTACTGTAACTTATAATTGCTCAATTGAATAAGGCTCTCAATTTTTATTTCTATGTATCTCTGTTTCTGATTTGTAGTTCTTGTATATTTTTGTTTTTCTGCCTAATTCTCTTAGTTGATCAAACTAGTATTCTGACACACGACTTAGCCATTAATCTGTTCTGATCTTGTATGTGTGCTTTTATTATCTGGCTGGTCACTTAAACTGTTTTACAAGCTCTGAATGTATATTTTTATAGGTTGACTGGTCACTTTCAATGCTTGTACAAGACTATTAACACCACGAGAGGTTATTTCACAGACTTACATTTCGTAAAGCTAAAAATTAATCATACCTTCCTTGCTATTTTTTTAAACAATAAATATTACAAATTACACTTTTGATGGGCCTTTAAGTGGACCACAATTCGACAGAAATGTTTCAAAAATTAGATTAAATTTCATAAATTGCTGTTATTCAACTGCCCGAAATAGTTTTATGAGAAAATGACAGTGAACTCTAGGTCAGTGAGAACTTATCTGCCAGCCCTCAGTGACAACGAAGGTTGAGAAGAACCTAACAATTTAAATCTATCAATATTTTAGTCACAGTTAAAGATAGATTACTAAGAATCAATGTATTGTTAAAATATTCAAAGAAATGCAAAATTTAGTGTGCCACATGAAGAATAAACCTGTAAGAAATGTTATGGATAACAGACGTGGTCCTGGAAGCATTTGAATTTAACAACTATGAGTACTGGAAGATAACCAGCTGTCCTCAGGTCAAAAATGTTTAGAACCGTTGCTCTAGATAGCATTGCAACATTTGATTTCTTTGTCCTACCAGATTTAGCTTGATGAGAGCTGGTTAGTGAGGGAAGTGCTTATTAGTTAAGGTAGTGCTTCAGTGGAAGTTAGGCCTATTGTTTTCTTTGATATGTTTTTGTTTGTTATTTTTCTATGACTGGCTAAAAACTTTGAAAAAACATTACAAACTCTTGTATTGTGTTCCAACATCACAGTCCAGGACACACTGGCACAAACCCAGAGGAGACTGGTAATTTGTCACATGTGGTGTTGGAAGTGGGTTTAAGTTAGAGGAAATTGTGAAAGCCCATGTGCAAGCCAGAAACTACACAGCAGCTGCAGAAGACAGAAAACTTAAACTAGAAACAAACCAAGAGCCTCATTCAATTGCAAGGCCGCAAGTTATGAAGTATAGGCTGTATGTCCGCGAGCCTCCTGGGGGCCCTCAGGGCGATCGACTTACGGTGGTATTCAATTCGGCAAGGCCGTTAGGGGCCGATAGCGAATTTCGGAAACCATGCCATCGTATGTAGCATTTGCAAGCTTGAACATGATCAATTAAGCAAGGCCGTAACTCCCGATTAGAGGCAGCCAATGAATACAGAGATTGTCATCATTACGGCTTTGAAAAATGGAGGATGGATTTCAAAGTCCTACGGGCTTGAATTACGGGTTACGATCGGACCCGCATTTCAAATATAATGCAATATTGATAAAGCCGTAAATATGATATTCTATTACATGCATTTCATTATATGTATTAACACATTGATTGCCGGGATCGATATAACACAGAATTTAAATATGAAATAAACCATTTTATATTGCCGATTTGCGCAATGAATCACAATGAATCAGAGGAGGGAGCCTGTAACTCGATCAGAGTTTGCAAAAAGAAGCCAATTGAATAGCAAAATAACTTACAGGCTTCATTTTCTAAGCCTGGATCTCCCGAAGCCTCAATTGAATGAGGCTCCAAATCTTTTGGCTCAGCTGAAACACCTGTTGATCGCAACAACTACTGCAACTTCAGAGACCAGTGACAGGATTTAAAAAAAAATCTCTTCCTACAGAAATTGACTAGTGAAGATGATGTGTAAGCATACCTCCTGAGCTTTGAAAGAATTGCACCCAAAGTCACTGGGCCATTATAACTTACATATGTGGTGAAGCTCAGAAAGCCTACTTTGATATGGATGCAGAACGGCACACAATTACGCTAATCTGAAAGCAGAGATCCTTTTCATAGATGGAGTTAGTTGTCAAAGCACAGAGAGTGTTTGGACAGTAAGACCCTTTGCTCACAAATGTTTGACCGGCTAGATCAGGCAAAACAATGGCTGTGTCCTGAAAATAATGGATCAGGGAGAATTATTGAACTGTTGGTGATGGATCAATATTTAAGAATTTTTCCTTTAGGATTACTAGAATGGGTGGGACAAAATGAACTAAAGATCCTTGATGAGTTTGATACACTGACAGAAGGTCACCTGGCTATGGATGAACTCTCACAGTGCTCAAGGGGGGAGACCTAGAGCAGTCAAAAAAGGTTTAAAACACTGAAGGCTCAAACCAATATGTGGGATAAAAAACCTGGATTGATGCAACAAAATGTGAATCCAAACTCTTGGGACAAATTGATATTATATAATTTACAAATTGATGTTATGTGTTTAAACTCTATATTACATTTCAGTTGTAGCCAGTTCATAAATAGTTAACTAATTTAGAATGTTTTGAGGCAATCTGTAACTTATGTTGAGAGGCAGTTATTAAACAGTTTTGCTAGAGGAGACATACAACAAGGTGTTTCTGTCCATTTATTATTTTGCCAAGGCTGCTTGCTTGGTCCCGATAGATCTCAAATTAAAGGGATTTATATATGCAAGTACAGTGCACGCCTAGACTCTCCAAGAACCATTGCTCTATCTTCTGCTAACAGAGATGGTAAAGACTGTACAATGCTGCTGGGTAAGCTTGAACTAGGTTCTTGCTAAGCCCAATTAAGAAGCAGATCGTAACATCGGACAACAAAATGTGAATCTAGAATCTGGAAGATATCCGCTACAAAATACCCCAGAAAGAATGTTTTTTGTAAATCCAAAGCATACACAGCACCCACTAAGCAATTTCAACGACTTCTATTGTGGAGAAATTGGGCATATAGTGGCCCATTGCCCAAACATGGTAGAACCAATGCAATATAGCATGAGAGAGCACCATTCCAATTGCAACCTGATCAACCTGGTGGGAGTGGCAGAGAGGTTTAACAGATTTGCCAAAACTGTAAATGGCAAGAAAACCACAGCATTAATTGATTCAGGAAGTGCAGTGACTCTCTTTTCAGGCAAAATCATAAAGCCTAGAAAAATAAAAATATCTGATAAAATAGTTTATAAGTGTGTGCATGTAACAGTGAATTTCTTCCCTACAAGTACTGCAACACTGGTGGTAGGTAGGAAGATAAAAATCACTGCACCAGTGATTAATAGCCTGCCTTATCCTTTCATGCTAGGCAAGGATTTTCCCAATGTTTAAGATATCTTTCAAATCAAAAATTGAGTAACCATAGAAAAGCCTGAAGCGAAAACCCAGACTGCTCAGGAATCTTTCTGGTCACATCTGTCATGGTTTGACAGTGACCTATTCTCTGGACTGAGTCAATCAGGCTGAGGAAAGAAGAAAAGATGACAAAGAAGGCACTATGTCTCAAAATGATGAAGAAAGGGCCAGTAAAGAAGAACCAGAAGAGGAAGATTTGGCCTTACAGCAGTTTTCCTCTGAAAACAATCACTTTGCACATGATCAACCTTCTGACCCACTACTTCAAAATGATCAGAATGAGCTAATAGTTGTAAATAGGATACCTGTTCCTGGAAGAGAAAGGAACCAAGATCCATACTTCATTCTACAGAACAATCTGCGTTACACAAATGTCCCTTCAGGAGATGAGACTTTGGAGCGATGTCTGCTCCGTAAATCACAGAAAAGAAAAGTCTTATATCTGGCTCATCTTGGAGCGCATCTCGGAGGGCCCAAAACATTGGGACACATTTTAAGCACTTTTATTGGCCAGGTATATAAGTAGAAGGACAGGACTGAGCAGCCATTTCTGCAGAGATTGAATCAAAGACACTTGGCCTGATACCATCCATTCTGCAGATTCTATTTCCAACTCTCATTTCTCAGTTGCAGTTACCACCAGGTCTGACCGGCCATTTCTGCAGAGATTCAACCAAAGGCACTGGACCTGATACCATCGACTTGGCAGATTCACTTTTCAACTGCCATTTCTCAGTTGCATTTACCACCAGGACTGAGCAGCCATTTCTGCAGAAATGCAACCAAAGACACTGGGCCTGATAGAATTTAAACCCTGTACAGCGCTACAGAATATGTTGGCGTTTTACAAAAAATTTGTAATGTAATGTAATAATAGAGGAGCATTTTGAGAGGATAGCTGTGGATATCATTGGATCTATAGAAAAATCAGACAGAGGACCACAGTTTATACTAGTAATACTGGACTATTACTAGAAATCAATGCGTGTCCCTTCCCACAAGTGGATGAAAAGATATAGAGGCTTGGTAAAGCAATATTTTTAGCAACACTCAATTTAACAAAAGGATATTGGCAGATACACTTGACGGAATCATCAAAAGAAAAACTGCATTTTCCATTCCAGATGGTCTGTTTGGACTACATGGAGCTCTAGCAAATTTCCAGAGATTAATGGACAAATTATTATGTTCCCATTATGAGTATGTAGCAGCTTACTTATAGTCAACCACACCACTGATTGGGTGACAAATCTTTCAAAAATGGAAGCAGTTTTAGGAACCCAGAGATAGGTAGGGCTCTCAATAAATCCTATAAAATGTAGGAAGCCAAGTATCTGTGTTATACTATAAGAGGTTTGATCAAACCACAGCTGAATAAAGTGGAGGCAATCCAAAATTGGCCACAACCTTTTAGGAAAAAACAAGGGGAACATTTTGGGGTACTATCACAAATTAATTCCCCATTCTCCACAAGAGCTGCCCCGTTGACAACTCTGACTAAAGCTACAGCTTCTGAGATAGTAGAGCGGAGCAAATAGGCTAAGGAAGCTTATAAAAATCTAAAATCTGTACTTTGCTAAGATACAATTGTAATAGCCCCAGATTTTGAAAAAAAGTTCATCCTACCAACGTGTATTTCTGCTATCAGTCTGGGAGCGGTATTATCACATATGGTAGAAAAAGAAGAGCATCCCATCCTGTTTCTAGGCAGAAAAGTTCTCCCTCAGGAGCAGAGATACTCTGGAGAAAGAATGCTGGGCCACACAATGGGTAACTAAAGCTCTTCAATGTTACCTGTTGGATTTACAAGATGATTCTTGTCTTTACAACCATTCAACTTTACAGTTATCCATAGAGCTGGTAGTTACCAAAGTAATGCTGAAGCATTGTTCCACACGCAATGTCTCAAGGCGTTGTTCGCCCAACCCCATAATTTTGAGCTTGGAGGGGGATGTGTGACAGACTCATATAAGACATGTATGTGAGTCACAGATTCTGTAACCGCAGAAAGACCGAAGGAGTTAACTGTCTTTTTCAGATGATTAACTACATATGTGGAGACGTAATATAAGACTGCTCCTGCAGTATGGCTCAGGCTTCTTATGGACTGTTGTCTGAGCTGAAGAAATCTGAAGAAATATACAGGCCATGGATTTTTCTAATTATTGGATTATTTGTTTTGCTCCACCAAGGTTTAGCTGAATGAGAGCTGGTTAGCAAGGAGACTGTTTATTAAATAATGTAGTGCTCCAATGGAAGCTAGGAGTATTGTTTTCTTCGATTTGTTTTGCTTTGTTAATTTGTATCACTGGATAACATTTTTATAAAATTTGGAAAATATTACAACCTCATGTGTGATGTTCCTCCATCAAAGTGCAGGAAACATGGGCACAAATTGGACACGTATTAATGTTTACACAAAAGTGTTTGCTATAGGCAGCATGCAATAGCTACTTTAGAGTTTACATGGGGTTTTGACAATATTTCCTAAGGGGGCCGTATAATCGAGCCTTGTAGAGTAAGTAACCTTTCTACTTAATAACAGTTTGTAGATAAATATACAGTATTTCATTAATCAAACAAATAAACAAACAATACTTTTAACTTGTTCTTTGCACGCAGTATTTTTTAATAACATAACATGAACGTTTACAGAGTCCTACAAGGTGTGTATGTGAGTCACCGACTCTCTAGAGCTCTATTCCCTCAGTAGGACTGCAGGGGGTTAACATTCCTATTCAGTTGATTAACTGCACATGGACAGACCCAACTTACGTCCGTTGATTGTTTACGGTTTGCCTGAGCAATACACATAAGTTGGAAAAGCTGCCAAAATGGCATTATTCATGTGTGTTCTAACCACACAAATCGGTGTGTAAATTAACAGTTATCTTTGATTATTTCAATACATCTTAATGAAAATTGTATGACAAAAAGGCAAAATACAATAAAGTAAAATATCTGCAACTGTGGAAAAGCAATTTCTGGGACTAGTATAGTGTTAATAGATAATATGTGTATGGTAGATGTAGGTTTAAATTATGGCAAACTCTAACTATTACTTTGTAGGGAGGTTTAATAATGTTTGCTTAGTTTTTCTCACCTTAGGAGTTATAGGGAAACCAGACTTGGACTCCTTGCTCACTGTGCCTTTGGTAGTACAGCTGCACCTCACTGATGAGGTTCACAGAGGCTAAAATGTAAATCTGGGGTTTGCTGTTTCTCCTGTTCAGGGTACAATTGCCTAGTATTTCAGGGCAGGATCACAGTTTTGAGTAAGACCATTCTGATATACTACAGGATATTTCTCCCTGTGAAGGGCACAAGTGAGATAAAAGAGGCTGTTCTCTGAGTAGGCAACCAGACCTATAGAACAAATTTACTTTGGTATTGTTCATTCTCTACTCTTTTTGCTTAGTTTTAATCAGTTGTAGGTAAGTTTTGTATTTTGTACATTACATGCAATGAAAATGTAGCATTAAGTGACATCCCCATAACTGTATTTACTTCTCACAAGAATAATTATCTTCAATATTCAAGATGTCGTTATCATGCCACATATTACAGACCTTGAGTCAATAACTATAGAGCTATATATATGAAGTATGTAAAAGTGGTGTCTGACAAGGTTCATATATTTAAATGATCAGACTTATAATCCTGTTCTTTTACTCTTTAGCTGCCATTAATAGAAACCACAACTTTCCTTGTGCCTTGTAGGTGAACAGTAATGGGAAATGATAAGATTCTTCTCAGTAAGTGAAAGGATTATCCCACTCTGTAGAACTGGGTGTCCATGATGAATTTCTTTATCTTGTATTTTAATGAGTATATTTACTTTAGCCTCATATTAAACAAACGTTCGGAGAGCTTTGTAAAATAACATTTAGAGCTAAAAGCAACCCGTAAGTGTAATATATTTGTGAAGGGACCACAAGTCATAGTAAGGAGACTGTCTGTCTCCATAGTAACACAGAGTACTTATGAGTTAAATCTTAATCTTCTTGAGTTCTTTATCCCCATTTTATACTAAGATATTTAATGTATGCTTCATTGCATGTATTCTTTACACTTAAACCTGTGACCTGTCTTTTCATATACTGTAAGTGCACCTTCCCTTTCAATGAAAGATTATTGAAAGTACAAGACTGGAGTTATGTCCATTATAGATTAGTGCAAGTTAAATCATTTTCCTTTAATCAAGGGCTAAGGGCAGCAATGCAACGTATAGCATGGAATAAAGAATTTACCGGTAAAAATACTGAAAATAAATAGACAATATTCAAATCGTTACTAAATATACATATACATCGGCATATACCGTGTGAAAATAAAAGGAATAGGATTAAGTCACATCCCATGTGGCTTAACAATGATTTAAAGATAATGATAAGGAAAAAAAGCAGGCATTTAAATTATGCAAGAAAGAGGGAACAGAGGCTGGTTTATGTGAGTACCATGAAATCAACAAGGCTTGCAAAAGGGCTATGAGACTGGCTAAAATAGAAAAGGAAAAGTTAGTTACAAAGGAGAGTAAGACTAACCCTAAAATATTTCTTAAATATATTAATGGGAAGAAGGCAATGAAGGAAGCTATAGGAACATTACAATGTGAAACAGACCAACTGATAAATAATGACCAAGAAAAGGCAGATGAGCTAAATAAGTTATTTTCTACGGTATACACAGGGGAGGTACCAATGGTTGGGACACTGCAATATAATGGGGCCATACTTCCTTCACCAAATAATTGGTTAACGCAGGAAGAAATCCAACAGAGGTTGGAAAAAATAAATGTTAATAAAGCCCCAGGTCCTGATGTAATTAATCAAACAGTACTAAGAGAACTGGGTTCTGTAATTGCAAAACCATTATATCTAATTTTCCAACACTCCCTCACCACAGGGTCGCTACCAGATGACAGTAGAAAAGCAAATCTGATACCTATATTTAATAAGGGAGGAAGGACAAATCCAGGTAATTTTAGACTTGTAAGCCTCATTTCTGTAGTGGGCAAGCTTTTAGAAGGGATAGTATACAAGAACATGTCTATTTGAACAAGATGATAAGTAGGAGTCAACATGGATTTATGAGGGATAGGTCATATCAAACAAATTGAATTCATTTCTTTTAGGAGGTAAGAAGGACCTTGGATCAGGGCAACTTAGTGGATGTAGACTTTTTGGATTTTCAAAAGGATTTTGATACAGTGCCGCATGAAAGTCTACTGTGCAAACTAAGAGATACAGAAATTGCAGTTAATCCATGCTCATGGATTGAGAGCTGGCTAAAAGACAGGAAGCAAAGGGTTGGTCCTCTCTTTTTTATCATAATTATTAATGACTGAGAAGTAGGACTAGAAAGTATTGTCTCCATTTTTGCTGATGACACTAAGTTGTGCATGGTAATTAAATCAGAAAATGATGTACTTTACCTCCAATGGGATTTACATATATTAGAGGAATAAGCATCTAAATGGCAGATGAGATTTAATACAAATCCATGTGAAGTTATGCAATTGGAAAAGAAAAATAGCCATGCAATTTATAATCTTAATGGAGCAATTCTAGCTGTATCAGATATAGAAAGGGATTTGGGAGTGCCTGTGGACAATCATGTAGGTAACAGTGCTCAATACCAAGCAGCAGCTGCAAAGGCAAAGGTAAGGTATTAGCATGCATTAAGAAGGGGATAGAAACAAAGGAAGCAGATATTTTGTGCCAAGAAGTTTCCAACTGACAAGAGGACATCCCTTGAGGTTATAAGAAAAAAGATTCCACTTTAAAGAAAGAAAAGGATAGTTCACATTAAGGATGGTTAAACTGTGGAATTCAGGGTTATCCTAGGTAACTAGCGAAGGAATATTGATCCAGGGAGGAATCCGATCGCCAGTACCAGGGGTCAGGAAGGAATTTTACTTTTTTCCCTTATCAGACAATTGACCAAATGGCATTGTTTTTTTTTTGCCTTCCTCTTGATCAATTAACAATTATTAACAGGAAATAAATAATCCACATATTATAATGATCAGAATAGATCTAAAAAGGTTGAACTTGATAGACTAAAATTCTTTATTCAATCTCAATTACTATGTAATTATGTAATTGTATGTGGTCCTTTAGTACATGATTAGTCACATATCTTTTGGAGTATTTAATACCTTTTACTATATTGTTTTTTTTTCTTATATTGTGAAAAAGTAGCCTGAAGATTTGGCCCAAAGAAAGCTGCTTTCGGTTGGTGAGTAGATATTTCTTTTGGCCTTATCCCTCTCATGACATTTCTGGCAGTTTTAATTAAATCTGATATATATGATTACATTGTCTTTGTCACTGTGGAACAGTGTCAAGAAACATTTTGGTATTTTCTGCATGTCTGACTTGACTTAGCTTAGTAACTATCCACTAGATGGAGCACATTTCTTGCTCAGTTCTAAGACATTAATTACATAGTATAGGCTTCTGATTCACTATAATAGAAGATGAAGCAGTGTATTTTTACATTCAGATCATATTCACCTAACAAGAATCAGACTTATTGTGGAAAAAATGATAAAGTAGCAATTTCAACAAGTTACAAATTTACATATTTCCTTTTATGATGAGTTTTTTCTGTCATCACCTTTTCAATCAAACATAAAATTAGCAAATTTGAGGATTTGTGAAAAATATGAAAACTGAAATATATGGCAAAATTCTGTATTAAAAAATTAACCCACTTAAGTGGGATTTCAAAGGATTATAAGGAATCATAAAATGCATATTATAAAAGGACCACTGTACAGTGGAGAAAATATGTATTTGAAAAATGTGAATCTCAATACAAGCATAATTAGGCAGGGGCAATGTAATAAGACAAACTATTAATTAAAATAAAACCTGCAGCATCCATGATACTTTGGTGGAAATGATGTGTGTGAGAGCAGTGCTTGTATATATTGATAAATACTGCCTACTAATGAGTCTATGAGGGGAAGGTAATGGAATCAATTCCAGACAGATCCAATTATCTAATAAATACACCTGATATTTCCCTCTTTCGCCCTCCCACTGATAGATTAAAACACACCCATAATAATCAAGCTCTCAGAAAGTGATGCAACAAGGACAAGATAAAATTCTCTCTAGAAAATGTTTTTTTCTTTATGGCATACCCATCGGATAATGTTGTTAGTTTGTTACTTATTTCACAAACAAGTATTGTTTTTCTTGAACTACTATGGCCATTTAAAGAGTATTAAAGATCAGTAAAAACAACTTTTGTATTGTGATTAAAGTGATCTTTGTGAGAAAGCAAATATATCAAATATGTGTTTTTCATCTCCTCTTTAGGCTTGTGCTCCTCCGATCTTTTACAGACTGCTTAGTACTGCAGCAGAGTGAGCTAATTATTTTATGCAGCTGCCTCACTGCTGCATAGGGAAATATAATGGACCATATTCAATTCCAAGCGGCCGAATGTCTGCGGGTGTGTTGCAGGCTCCATTTCGTCTCAGATTGCGATGCTATTCAATTGCTGAATCCCGCAAGTTACTGTCCCAAAGTCGAAACTGTAAACCATGCACTGGCTTGTAGCAGTTCAGGACGGGAACATGATCAATTAAGCAAGACCGTAACCTCCCATTTTGAATCAGCCAATAGAAAATGAGACTGTCATTATTACGGCAGTAAAACATGGAGATTACATGTCAATCTATTAAGTTCGGGGGTCCATTATGCGGTCAGACTCGCAAACCCTCAAAATAAAGAATTATTAAAATGAATGCCAATACTGTTCTAGTCCATATAGGTGGCCTGATATGTATTAACTCATTGATACCCAATATTGATTTAATCCCGAAATGAAACATAAAAATAAATTTAATATCCTGCAGATTTGCGAGCTTGAGGCCTCAAAAAGATGCCAATTGAATAGCAAATTAACTTGCAAACTCACTTACAGGGTACCGGATCGGCGAAACCTCAAATGAATATGGCTTAATGAAAATAATGTACCACTGAAGCTACCACTGAAATACAATGGAAGTAAAGTGCCATTGAAGCTAAACAGTTTGTAAACATTGGGAGGATCTGTTGTCTGATGATTAAAGGGGAAATAATGACATAATTGCAAACTAAGCTTATTTTTTATTATTTAACATCCTCCTGACATTTTCTAAATGAGGGGGTAGCATACCGATAACACTTTTGTTGATCTACGGTAGGACCAAATGTGTACTGAAATTCCAATTCTTTGGAATACAGAGGTAATAATAATATAATGCAACATATAATAATGTTACAGTCTGCAATGTTTGTTACCTTTCTGAATATTTTTTGATTGTACATGTATTTATAATACAAATAAAATAAAATACTCTAAAATGGCACTGTCAGTTTTGCATTGTTGGCTGGACATCAAGATCAGCACCTTCTTAGGCTCTTGATGCAGCAGAATGAGCAGACAGCTGTTTCCAATGTTGGACTATACACTAACTGTGGATGTTGATTCTTTAAAGACTCTGAAATTGGTAGATAAAGAGAAATCCAGGATTGGGAAATTGTTTCCCTTAATACACAATGTTCTATGCACACGTTGTGCATGTACAGTTCATGTACAGTTCTTTCTTAGCCTCAGTCAGTATGCTGACATTGGTTTTTTACAATTTCCCCCATTCCAGACAGTGATGCCGTTAATGCTTCTTTTTGAACATTGCTTTTAAAAAACACCTGCATCTTCTTTAAGGTGTAATGGGAAGGAATATAATGCATGGAAACTGTGACGGAATGAATCTTCTAGGCCCTAATTTTCATCTAAAAGAGGTGATTACTTGGGGCCTGGGATTATGCCGTCACTGTCATCGGGTCTATGGAAGATGGCGGACAAAACACACAATGCATTTTCCTCTCTTTGACTCATTTGAACTAACCGTGGTTGCCGGTAATGTGCTGATTGGCCATTACCTTAAAGGCAGCAAAGCTGCTGCCTAGGCAATGCTCTTATTGGCTATGAGGCGCTACTATATTGGCTGGAGAACAGCCACTAGGATAACTGCAGGAGTAGGAGAAAACTATTTACAGCCCCTTGGACTGCAACAAGATCCAATAATTCTGTACTTCAGGAAATCAAGACAAACTGTTCACTAGAAGGTATGATCATTAGACGGAAGCTCAAATATTTTGGCCATATCACGAGATGGCAGGATTCCCTAGAGAAGACGACTGAGGGAGCAATGGAGGCGGAGATGGATAGATGAGGTCACTGAAGCAATGGACATGAACTTGATGGATCTCAGGGGGACAGTGACTGAGAGATGTACCTTGGGTGCTCCTGTCCATAGGGTCACAGAGAGTCAGACATGACTGAACAAGGCACAGAGGGATTAGAAGGGCTACTGTTGATGGAGAAGGAAGTTCAAAGTCTTCATATGTGATATGGATCAATGACTGTTTCCAATGACACCCCAAACAAGGATGTACCTCTAAAAGGAGTAACTGAAGCACCATTGGTTGCCAGAATGACCTCCAATTGACCCACTCTCACCCAGGGTGGGTCTGACAAGGACTATGCTTCCAGGGTCTGAATAACAACTCCTGAAATAGTGATCATGCTTGTGCCTTAACCCTAAATCCAGACCTCCTATGTACCATTTCTCCATTGAAAGACTCAGATTTGATAGGCCTTATCATAATTAGACTGATTAAACCAACAGGGACTGTCAGCCCCGCCTTTATTGGTCGCTCTGTCAATGCCATGAACCAATAGGAGAAGCACTGATTTCAACTCTCCTGTCATAGGCCCCCCATTCTAGGCAGATAGTTCAAAACATGTTAGTAACTGCATGCTGATTGGCTTACTGCCGGCCAATCACAGACCCAATGCCGTAGGCCCATATCTGATTGGCCACTAATTCTTTATGCAGGAAATTTAAAGGTGCTTTATGGTTGTCAAAGTTAATGTTTGACAAAGTTCCATTGTTTAATTCCCAATAAATGTTAGCCCAAATTGCCAAATAATTTGTTATCTTCTGCAGAAAAAAGTACTGGGTGTAGAATGATATTTTCCAGATCAAAACCCTCTTTATTATATTAAGTAAAAATTCCACAGGCTCCAGTGACCTCTAAGTAGCTTGTCTGGGTGCCAGGAAGACACTTCCCAATCCAACATGAGGACCTAAAAGTGGGAGTTGCAGATGTGGCTGATCTGGTGGTCCTGTGTCATGACAGAAATGGAAATTCTTAGGTCCAAAGTAATTCTCTTCTCAGATGGGCAAATACCCTGTGAAGTTCTATTGAATTAAACTGTAGATAGCCATCAAAGTAATAAAGTTGTGACTCACACTGTGTGAAAGCCAAGTGAGAGAAGCATCTTACGTTTAGCATATTGTTCATATTGAACCCCTCTGGAGGCCTGGAGCTGGCTTGCCCTACATCTTTTTTTTTTATACAGCTTTGAAGGTAAGCATTTTGATATCTCCTTGTCTCCCATCTGGAGAATTTGTTTTGCTCCATTTATGTATACTAGCAGTCTGCTCATCTTACAGTACTGCATTGTCTTTCCTATGGTACAACTCCATTTATGAGTGGATTTACCGTCTTAACGCAATCTTCAAGAGGCACATTCATCATCTGATGTAGAGATTCATCACAGTATTCTAGACTACCTTTTGAAGCTTGATGAGATGCATTTGTACCTCAGCGAACTGGGGGCACTAAATGGGAGTGTATGTTTTTATATTGTTTTATTAAATATTTAGTAATACACTATTTGGCTTTGCGTTTTTTTTCTCCCCCACACCCCTGCTTTTTATTCCTTGTCTCCCATGCAGATGCTCAGATACAGGCAGATGCACTTTTATGTACCCTCCCCTCATTTAATGCACAGGAGAAAATACAGGAGTAATTAACTCCTACACATGATCAGGATCTGCTAAAAGTAATACTGTCTGAAAAAATATGCTCTTGGCATATATAGTTGATAATATTGTTACTACTACTGTAGAGGTATATACCATTCTCAGATAAAACCTGTATTGGAAGCAGATCAATGATTCTGTCATTTCAAATGCATACGGAAGGTTTGACTGTTTCTTCAAGCAGACTTTGGGACTTTGGCATCAGGCTAAAGGGATCTGATATAAAAAAAAGTGCACTATTTGCTGTAACACTTACACTGGGCCTGCTGCCAAACAAGCAGTTCAGCTCTCCTTGCATGGATGGCACTTTTTTATGTCTCATGTGCTCACTTTACTGCTGTATTTCGATCCCTGCCAAGGAAATAGGTAAGAGTTTTGAGTCCTGCATATCTGGCAATCAGTCAAAGATTTGAAGAGGAATGCAATAGGAATTGGAAAAGATGTAGATGATTGGTGTAGGAATGAGAAATGTAACTGGTCTGGGAATCAAGGCAGACCATTATTGGTATGATTTAGGCCAGGTTTCACAATCCAACTATCAAAACCAGTCAGAAAGAATTTATGACAGAAAGAAATGCTGATTGTTTTACCTACAAATAATCACTGTTAAAAAGGTTTGGCAAATGGGCAACATTTTCCTTTTGTTTTACATGAACCAGCCTTGGCCTTCACCATTTTCCATATTCTAGTCCATAGCTGTGTAAGTATAAATAATGTTTAGGACTTTCTGTGTTTTTATCAATGTTTTATTTTAGCAATACTCAGCTGTAGTAAATATACTTATATATCCATTTTAAAATACTATTTATTCATTTTATTAAATGCACTATATTAACAAGCGTAATGGTGTCAACTCTTAACACACACAGAAAGATAACAGACATTTCTTCATTCCAAGTTCCAACCATTGTCACATTGAAAATTGTGTGGGGAGATTTATAGAGAAGGGCACATTCTTCCATTCTTCCCGAATATTTAATTTAAAAAAGCCATTTTCCCAGAAACAACTAATAATTTCAAGATTTATGAATAACCTTACTGCTATGTGCACACAAGCAAAAGTAGACAAAGAATATTTCTATTAGCTCGCTAGAATCAGTACTTAGTAGTAACTACCCAGAACATAATAAAAATTATGCAGGAATCCATTCCGATCTTTGTGTACCTTTAAACTGTTTAATCTGTCATACCTTTTCTTTACAACGTGTACAAATCGCATATTTTAAAATTGCTAATATTTTATCTCTCAGAGTACTTTTACAGTTGAAACAGAACATTGTAGATAGTGTAGGAAAACAAGGGGTTGGTACACAGTAGACATGTAAAAAATAAATGTAAGGAAACTTGTCAATAAACCACATATGGTATTATATGTTTTCACTTTGCAAATAAAGAATATTAGTATTACATGGGAACAAAAACATTGTTAAAATGCAATTTTATTACCAATAAATGAAAAGGTACTTTGTTAGCCCACTCTGAGTTCTGCTGATTAATTAACATATATCTAGGTGTTCAATCTTACTTCGTTTGAGGTTGCCATATCCCTACTTAACAGCCAGAGTTGTAATACTTAATCATTCTGTTTTTTAAATTGATGGTTATCTAATTTCCTTCTTCTTTTGCCTCCATTCATGTTCTTTTTATTTTATTTTCATTGTGTTCTAAAGTGTGCACCATTTCCTAACATTTTATTTACTGGCAATAAAAATGTTATTGCTAAAAAGTAATAGCCACTTGTTAGCTCACGGGAAGTATTCATTTAATGGCCACTTATTTCAGGACAATTTTGACCACATCACATTAAAGATCTAGTAAAAGCATGCTGAAATACATTTAGAATTTTTGAAAAATGTGCATTTTACACTGAGAATTCAATAAAGTCTGTGTTTACCTGAGTCACTCACTGCCCCCAATCAGACACATGCTACAGCTATGTGTAGTGAGAAAAAAAGAAAACAATAGAGTTAACCCTCAACAAATCAATCTGTGCAGAGCATGGCATGCTGGAATTACCTAAACAGGTCAGTTTGGGTTAAATTTGAGTGAATTCCTGAGGTCAGGGAAAAACTTATATCATGTCACCGCAGGGCTCGGCTCTCTGCTATTAATCATGAAAAAAGGCTGCTCTCCAAATAGGTAACCAGACCTATAGAGCAAACCTACTTAGTTATTGTTCATTCTCGTTTTGCTTTGTTTTGATTAATCATGAAACTGCCAGTAGGCAGGATAAACTGTGTTTGTGAACAGACCTAAAACTTTGGATTTTTTTGCTGTTATTAGTGCGATTAAAATAAGTAGATCACTCTAACATACAAACTTGTGCTCTTTCGCATCATGAAAAGCGCTTACAGTAAGATCACGACCCTTTAACTAACATATCTACACTCCTACTTTACAGCTCAAGTTACAAACCCCCATCATTGAACTTTCTGAATTGTTGGTTATCCTATTTAACTGCTTCTAGGATCACCATTCATGATCTTTGGTTTATCTTCTTTTTGTGTTTTAATAGTGTGCATTTTTTCCTATTTGTTTTTTATTTGCAATAAAGTTATATTTCACTCAGGTTCCTCAGTGTATAATGCAAACAGAAGACATTACTAAGCGTGAATTTCTATTATATTTATCTCTGGATTCAGTTATGAATATAGTGATACTTTTCTGGATTCCAGTATCAGCTGTTTTTACAGCCCGGTTGTATATCCAGATCTCATGTACACTAGATGTCATTTCCTGTAGCTTTTTGATTTTTGTTCCCTGTAGGATGCTGTAAATTGCAAAGTGGAGTGGCTTTTAGTTGATTAGCCCATCTGTTGTGAAGTATATAACCTGAATATAACACAAAGGGAAACTGATCAATGCATAGGAATGATGTTAAACTTTACAGTATTAGTATGTTTTATTAAAATCAGTTCTGAAATGTATAAAATAAAATGTCTAAAGTATAATACAATAAACTGTTTAATTAAATGATTAACACATGTGTATGAATCTACAAGTACAGGTGTTATCAAATGACTTATTATGAGCTGATTGCTATTATATTGACAAAATGCAACTATTGCAGCAAATTCACATTTCAAATATATGTTACACATAAAGTTTGGCTCTTCACTAGTAAAAAATAGTAATAATAATAATTCATATGCGTACAGCGACTACTGAAAATTTCAGAATGGTGTATTAAATTTTTTTGATGTTTCTTCAAGTTTTCAAATGTGTCTTGAGAGATATAACATATAAATGTTCTTCATAAACAGAATATCAAAGAAAAGACGGTATCAGGTTAACCATTTTCTTAAAGAAAAACCTACAGATAGAATAAATGCAACAAATGTATGTAGTATGAAATCATACTAAAATGTGTAACGTATTAAATCAATTATTGAAATTATTAGACAGAATAATGTACTTTAAAAACAGATGGTAAATTTTCTTTTTGAGAGAAAAGAAAAATGCTATAGAGCTATATTACCTGTGGTACCAGTAAAAAAAAGAAATGTAAACCAAAAGTTAATAAGAATGCAATATTTATTTTCAAAAAATATAATTTATTGAGAAATTAAATATTGTTAAATATTTTTAAAAAAACTACTTTAAGAAAAAAATTAAATATGTTCTTAAAAGATAGGGAGGGAAGGGATATAGAGTGCTTTTATCTCCCTTATACATTATGGTTTCTATCTACTGTATAATATAATGGTGCCAAAACAATTTGTCATGCATTTAAAAGAGCATGTATTATACACTACAAAGTACTTTTTCCCCACAAAAAAATAAATTATATTAACTGAAGAATATTAACACAACTACAGAGAAGCAGATAAAACATTATAACCAACAAAAGCACAATAAAAAGCAATTCAGGCATCCGTAAGGTTTTATTTCCTGTAATATATCAAGACATAAAAGGAAAAATCAAATCCACATCATCTATATTTAATGTAATATGTCTACACAATAAATTGTTTCCCCTTCTGGATCGCTCTTGTGTCGTGGTAAAGGAGCTTGAGTAATTCAATGTAGCTGTAAGCTATAGCATGTAGGGTCACCCAAGATGGGCAGGTCATAGCAGAAAGATCAGACAAACCACAGTCCACTTGAGAAGGGACTGGCAATCCTCTCCAGTATCTTTGTCAAGATAACCTTATAGATAAGCACAACCAGATACATAACAATAGATGTTCCTGGGATGTTCCGGTCCATATGGTCATGGAGAGTCGAACAAGACTAAACGACTGAAAAGCAAAAAATAAAACATTCATTTCTCATACAAAAAAATAATATTTAAAACATGTTCTTTTAAATGTATGCTAGAACTTTTTGGACTAAATTGGCCCTTTAATCTTTTACTTCGGTCAAGACTGACAGTGTCTTTCATAGGTTTTGCGGGATTAAATAATTCTACAGGTGATTCAGTTGCAGTTCTTTCTTTTTATTAAGGTGACAAAACAGATGATTATAGTAGAATGGAAAGTACCTTTTAGCACCAAAGATTGAATAGCAACAGTGAAAGATCTCAACTGTGGAACAAGCTGAACTGTGAAAAGTACATGACACATGGGGAAAATGTACAATGCATCATGTCTTTTCTCAGTAACCATTACATGGTAATGTTGTAGTACTTGCTAAGAAACTAATTACAGTTAATCAGGACCACATTTCGGAAGCATTATAGAATATACACAATTAAGTGGTAACTACTGCATTTTACAGATTATTTGGGTAAAATAGAATTTTTACACTTACAAAAGATATTCTCATGCAACAGAATATTGTCTAAATATTGATTAATATCATAGCATACACAAATTATTAGATTATTAATATTAATATATGAGTTTATTGTTATTGATCAATATGGAAAACCAGCCAATGACCTGAAATCTGAAAGGTTCACTGGAGTCCTATGAATACAAAAGAAAAATACATTTAGGAAGTGAAAAATAAATTAAATACAGCATTTTCTTTATGAATATTCAAATGCAAATATACTGAATTGGGATCCCCCAATTTTGAAGATCGTCCATCGAAGAGGCTGGTGACTAATGGCACTCAAAAAAGCATCACAAAACTTCCAAGGTTTAAATGAGTTAATAAAGCAGCAGAATAGGGGGATTGCATTGGGAGAATAAAGTCGGTTAGGAATAGATATCGTCCTAATCCAAGAAACCCATTTTTAAAAAAAATGCTATTCTAAAATATTGGGGAAAACACTTCACGCAGACATATCATTCCACTGCCCCTGGAAAAAAAAGTAAGGTCTCAATACAAATAGTTGCATAGTAATTGAGGTTGAAAAAATAATTTTAGCCCATTAAGTTCAACCTTTTAAGATCTCCTCTGAACTACAATATGCAGATTAGTTGTTAATTGATCCTGATCAAGGCAAACAAAAATAAAACAGTGAAACTTTGCCAATTGTCTTAAAAGGGAAAAAAAATATTCCTTCTTGACCCCAGATACTAGCAATATAGATAACTCCCTGGATCCTCCCTGGATCAAAACTCCCTCTCTAATTAACCAGGATAACCCTGAATGCCCTTTTGTAATTAAAAATATATCCAATCCATTTTTAAACGTATCTATTGAATCCGCTGTCACCACCTCCCTTAATAGAGAAATCCACAGATTAACTACCTTTACTGTGAAGAACCCTTTTCTTTCTTTAAGGTGGATTTTTTTTACATCTAACCTCAAAGGATGTCTTCTTGTCAGTTGAAAACCTCATGGCACAAAAAGCTCCATGGACAAATCTTTATACTGAGCCTTAATATATATATATATAGGGTAATCATATCCCCTCTTAGATCCCTTTTTTCTTGAGAAAATAATTTGGTTAGTCTTTCTTCATAACTTAGCCCATCCAATCCCCTTATTAGTTTTGTAGCCCTTCGCTGTACTTTTTCCAGTTCTAAAATGTCCTTTTTATGAATTGGTGCCCAAAACTGTACTCCATATTCCAAATGAGGGCGTACTAGGGATTTGTATAGTGGTAGAATTATATTTGCTTCCCTTACTTCTATACCCTTCTTAATACATGCTAATAGTTTATTTGCCTTTGCAGCTGCTGCTTGGCATTGAGAACTGTTACCTAGGTTGTCCACAAGCACTCCAAAATCCCTTTCAATATCTGATACCCCTAGATTTGCTTCATTAAGTTTATAGATTGCATGGTTATTTTTCCTTCCCAGATGCATAACCTTACATTTATTGTTATTAAATCTCATCTGCCATTCAATTGCCCATTTCTCTAATTTATGCAAATCCCTTTGGAGGGAAAGTACATCATTTTCTGATTTAATTACACAACTTGCACAACTTTGTGCCATCAGCAAAAATGGAGACAATACTTTACAGTCCTATTACTAAGACGCTAATAAATATGTTAAAAAGAAGAGGACCTAATACTGAGCCCTGAGGAACCCCCCTTACCACATTAGTCAAATCTGAGCATGTTCCATTTACAACAACCCTTTGCTTCCTGTCTTTTAGTCAGGTCTCAATCCATGTGCATATATTTACTGCAATTCCTGTATACCTTAGTTGGCACAATAGTCTCCCACGTGGCACTGTATCAAAAGCCTTTGCAAAATCTAAAAAGACTACATCCACTGAGTTGCCTTGATCCAAGTTCCTACTTACCTCCTCATAGAAACTAGTTAGATTTGTTTGGCATGAACTATACCTCATAAATCCATGTTGACTCCTACTTATAATCCTGTTCAAATAGACATATTCTTGTATATTATCCCTTATTAACCCTTCTAAAAGCTTTCCCACTACAGAAGTGAGGCTTACTGGTCTATAATTCCCCAAATATAGGTATCACCTCCGCTTTTCTCCAGTCATCTGGTAGCGGCCCAGTGTTGAGTGAATCTTGAAAAATTAGATATAATGATTTGGCTATTACAGCACCCAGTTCGCTTAGTACCCTTGGGTGTATTCCATCAGGACCTGGGTCTTTATTAACATTTATTTTTTCCAACCTCTTTTGGATTTCTTCCTGTGTTAACCAATTATTTGGTGAAGGTAGTGTAGCCCCCTTATGTTGCAGTGTCCTAACCACTGGTACCTCCCTTGTGTATACCGAAGAAAAGAACCTATTTAGCTCATCTGCCTTTTCCTGGTCACTAATAATCAGACGGCCTATAGCTTCCTTCATGTTATTTTTCCCATTTATATACTTAAAAAATATTTTAGCGTTAGTCTTACTCTCCTTTGCAACTAATATTTCATCTTCTATTTTAGCCAGTCTAATAGCCCTTTTGCAAGCCTTATTGATTTCCTTGTATTTACGTAAGGCTGTCTCTGTCCCATCTTTTTTGTATCATTTAAATGCCTGTTTTTTACTCCATAACTTGATCTTTTACTTTTATTCCCACATGGTATATGCCGATGAGTATGTATATTTAGTACGGATTTACATGTTGTCCATTTATGTTCAGTATTTTTACCAGTCAATTCTTTGTCCCAGTCTATACTTTGTATTGCTGCCCTTAGACCGTCAAAATCTGCCCTTTTAAAATTAAGAGTTTTTGTTGGCCCCTTACAGTTTTTTTTTTAATTCAATCTAGAGACTAAACTTTCAGCATATCTCTACCCCTAGAGATAATGATGGTAGATACATCCTGTTAGACGGCACTATTAATGAAAGAAAAGTGTCATTAAAGAAACCATACCTCATAAGGCCCCTGGTCCGGATGGGTTTACCAACTATTACTATAAACATTTTGTGGAAATCCTTTCACTTCATCTTCAATCCCTGTTTAACTAATTTCTATCAGGTAAACCCATGAGAGCAGAATTCCTAGAAGCTAAAGTGTTTGTCATACTTAAAGAGGGCAAAGACCCATCCCAATGTCACAGGTACAGACCCATATCCGTAATCAATAACGATATTAAAATATATTCCAAAATTATTGCAAACAGAATATCCCATCTGCTACCCCAGTTGATACACACAGACCAAGGGCCTCATTCTATTATCGGCCGCAGCCGTTGCGGGGCCGCAAGGACCGGCCGCAAGCTATTCTGCTATTCTATTCCCTTACGGCCGGGGATTCCGGCAGGCTTGCGGCCGGTGCCTTGCTATCTCTTGCGGCCGCTCGCGCCGGAGGAAAGCCTTTGATCTAAAACGGCCGCAAGAGATTTGCAATTCAATTGCTCCGGGAAACCTCTCTGCAAGGCTAAAAACGAGCCGCAGCTTACTTGCAGGAAAGAGGTCTCGCTAGCACCAATTAAGCACATAAAATAGCTCAAATAAAGCCATCCTGCACTTTGAGAAGACTATAAAGGGATTTTAGGTGTTAGAAAAAATAGCACATAATTATCCTGTACTCAAATCCGTAAAATATTTTATTTTTAATATCCGTAAAATATCCATGTAAAAAGTCCAGAGTGCTTGGAGCACCTCAGACACACCCACGCCGCAGCCGGAAAATAAACAGTTAATTTGAACTCGGGTTTGGGCAGATGTGCAAGCTTGAGAGTGGGTTTCTTTTAATCCTCATGTCCCCCAATATGATCCCTAGCATTTACAGAGCTGTACAGTGCAGGCTTGAATTTATTTTTGAGTTTTTATATTTCACAGCTTACGGCCGGTTCCAAGATATGCGGCCGGCCGTAAAAGGAGATCCTTGCGGGGCCGTATAATAGAATCGCGAGTTAACTGAACCCCCGCAAGGAATCGCAGCCTTACGGCCGATTTACGGCCGATAATAGAATGAGGCCCCAAGTGTGGTTTATCCAAGGTAGAGAAGCCCCTGACAACACCAGATGAATCTTAGATCTCATAGATGTCGCGTAAGCAAAAAAGATTCCCATGATGTTGCTCTCACTTGACGCAGAAAAGGCTTTCAATATGATTTTGCCCTATGCATTGAAACCCTTAAGAGACAGTCAAAATATAAAGGGGATCTGATTAGCAGACAGCAAATACAAACTAAGCCTATTTCCTGACGAATTGTGCTTACCATCACAGAACCATTAACAAGCCTCCGCAATGTGTTTAATATTCTAGAACAATTTAGCAGCATTTCAGGTTTCAAAGTAAACTCCTGTAAAAGCGAAATACTAAATGTCTCTTTGCCCAAAAAAATAAAAAAAATATTATTAACCATTTTTTTTTAAAAATGGGTTTAACAATATTTCAAATACCTAGGCCTTAATATTCCCAGGCAATCTCATTTGTCAACCAATGCAAAATACCGGATTATAAAAAAATTACATAAAGATATCAACACTTGGTCATCACACAAAATTTCATGGCTGGCGAAGATCCATGCTATAAAAATGAACACACTTCCCAAGCTTTTATACCTCTTTCGCACAATACCAGCAGCGATTAACACAAAAGACATACAATTTCTCCAGAGGGCAATCCTGTCTGGCACCACAAAAAGCCAATAATAAATAGAGCCACCAAGATGGCCCCTAAAAGTAAAGCGGGCCTAACCCTACCAGACTTAGTAGACTACTTTAAAGCTTCCAGACTGGCGCAACTTTCCAAGTGGTTCATAAAAGAATATCCACCTGTGCCGGTAGAAATTGAAAACTGCATCCTTAAGGAACAGAATCTCATAACTAGCCAGCTGCTTTGGCTAAGCCTGCACCATAAAATCAACCGTTCCCTTCTTCCTAGCAGTGTGGCTCATTCCCTAACCCTATGGACTCAAATTAATAAGAGGAAGTCTCTAGTAGAGACAGGGTCATGGCTCACCCCTTTATGGTTACTCCAAAGAGACACTTCAATTAACAGAATTTCCCAGATAGCATGGTGGATAGATACAAAATTGACTATCGCCACTGACAAGTGTAAATCAGCATTGGTCCCCCTCGACTTTGAGTGAACAGAACCACCTACCTCTTGAAGAATGGCTCAATCTAGCACAAATCAATACAAACCTATCCAACTTACTAAACATTAACAAATCGGCCAGCAAAACCCCATTTAAAAAATGCTGCATATATAACTCAATATATCTACTTGCCAGACAAAATTGACTGGATTAAAATATTAAGGCTGGCAATGCTGTTTGCCACACAATGTGAGGCTTTTGCTCCTCTGAGCACATTTGATGCTTATTGTAAGCCTCTCCCCCATGTACTTCAACTTTCCTGCTTTGCACTGATCACCTACGGCGCTCATTGCGACCCTTTCCCCCCGCTTACTGTACGGGTTGCTCATTGCAGGTTTCATTAACCTGCACGTTTTTTATTTGGGAATGCCATGTGTCTCTTCCCAGCATCTTCCCCCTGTCCCTTCCCTGTGTGTTTCTCCTCTGTGTCTTTGCTGAATGTTTGCATGTTACGTGCTAAAGGCCGTTTGTTTTATTTTCAAAGTCCCATGTTCCTGGCGATGTTGGTGTGTTACTGTCTCTGCCGTCATGTATTTTCTAAGTCCTGTGTGCCAGGCATTGCTCAGCCTCGTTTTCATCCAGTTTCAGAATTTTTTACGTTTTTCGTCTGCCATTTTTTTCCTCGCTTAGCCGATTTTGGATTGATGAAAACCCCCAAATATGGCCCAAAATCGCTTGCAACCTCACTCCCAGGCTTCCTGGCTCTCCCCCTGTGCTGTCTGTGAGTGTGTTATTATATTTCTTAAATGTATTGTTTTGTTACGTGCTTGGCTCGCAGTTGCAACCCTCACTGTGTCGCTGCCTGCAATGAGCACCTTCGGTGGTCATTGCGGCATATGTACTGCACCGCTGCCTGCAATGATCGCTTTTGGCGCTCATTGCAACCTAAGTGCTGCACAGCTGCTTCGCCTCGCTTTGCAAAGCTCGCATGTGTGCAGGCGCCGCTGGCTGCAATTAGCGTTTTTGGCACTCATTGCAGCCTAAGTGCTGCGTGACTGCTTCGCCTCACTTCGCAAGGCTCGTATGTGTGACGGAGCCGCTTGCTCGCCACGCCTTGCGAGGCTCACTGTTGCGATCTCGCTTTGTGTGGTCGCAACTGCGGTACCAACATCGCATACGGTACGAACACTGACAACTATATATGTGATGGTAATAAAAACATTTTCATCATTTACAAATTACCTGTTAGACCAGGCCACACAACCTAAGCTTCACCACAAGTCCTCATGGAAAACGGAACTTAACATCACCTCGATAACCTGCAATGGAGTAAAATCCAACAAACCCGTCCCTTAACATAATCTTGAGCATTAATTCCTACAAACCCATCATGAGGTGGTAACTGACCCCTGCTAGACTAAAGCTCGCATATCCTTCTCTAGATGCCAACTGTTCTAGAGGTTGTAATTCCACCAGTACACTAAGCCACATACTATGGGACTGTCCTAAAATAGCCCACACCTGGTCAGAAACCTATGGCACCCCAGAGCAGCTATGTGGACACAGAATACCTAAAAAAACAGAGGAAGCCTTATTAGGTCTCCCTTTCACCAGCCTTTCTAAATAGGCTCAACTTCTTACAAACCAAATCTTTATCGCATTAAGGAACACTATTGCTAAATCTTGGAAGACGTCCATTCCTGTGTTTGGGGAAGTATTGAAAAAACTTAAATACATACATTCAATGAGCTTAACCTCTGCCAAACTAGATGACTTTAAAAAGTGGGCTTCCTGTTGGGACGTCTGGGAACTATGAATTGGATGGTAGCATAAACAAAAAAAGAAAAGAAAAGGTAATTCATATACAGACTTCAGGGACGATATTATACTAAGTTTCCACCCCCCACCCCATCCCATCTTCCTCCACCCCATCCCATTTTCCCCCACCCCATCCCATCTTCCCCCACCCTCTTTTTCTTTCTCTCTTTCTTTCTCTTTTCTATCTTTTTTTCTTTTCTTTTAATTTGTACTGGCATAATAAGTGTTTGAAAAAAAACATGTCAGTCGTATTTAGTATTTATATTATTTTTGATAAAAACAGGATACTTTTTTCAATCTCGGGTTAGACTTTATTTGCAACCTAGAGCTACAGGTCTAATAGAATATCATATCGATTTTGTGTAACTTTAAAACTAATCAAATTCTAAGGCCGTTTTTTTAAGCTTTGGCTAGCCTATAGTGATTGTCGCTAACAGAATATGTGTCAATTTTAAGAGCAGTTTTATGTGTGTATACATTTATGAATTAGGCAAAAGAATAGTCAACCAAACACAAAACTCATATACACCATTTCCCATTTTGACTTATATTAGTTAATGTACTTGTTGTCAAATGTCGTTGTTGTCAGCATGTTCCCTTCTATTTTTTTCATTTTTATACTACATTCATGCTTGCACCAGCTAATCTATGAAAAAAGTAATGCAATTATATCACCCATTCCTCTGTATGACAATACATTTAGATAGGACATAACTATTTAATTGATGGTGTCAGTGCATATGCAGGGCTTTTTCCGCTAAATACAACAATGCATGATGAATAAATGATGGGACTACCCAATTCTTTGGCTGGAAAAAAATGAGGAGGGAAAAGGGGGTTCCTGACAGCTTACTCACTAACATAAAGCTTTATTTTTATGCAGATTATAAAGGATACATTCTTTAAAGGGACTCTTCGGGCACTTTTATATGAATGTTTTCACTAGGTTACTTAATTAATTTTATCTTCCTCATTATTATTGTCATATAAAATGTACACAGGTATACATCACTTGCTTCTAAGAACTAGACCCAAAGTAACAGATTCTCTCTGCTTTTGAAACTGCCATCTTTCTTCACATTTACCCTCATGCATGCTGCCATCTTTTATATCTGTGACCTAAGGATATGCCCATAGGGGAGAGGCTACACACTACCAGTGTACTGCTTCTTCATGCAGAAGCACAGCATGTCACTGTCTGTTTGCTAACAGAGTATTGTTATGAGAAGCAAATTATTTGCATGAATTGAAAAAATACAAGCATTGAAAATACATTATTAATAGTTTATAATGTAAAAAAATGAAGTTCAAAATAAAAGAAATTCAGGAACAAGATGTGCGTCTACTGAACATGGTGATAAGTAAATATGAAAGATCGTTAACTTTGTATGTTAGTGTAAGAGCTAGTCTAAAAACCAGTCTACTAGAGGTCTGCCAAAGTCTATTTAAATCCTAATGTTATGTGAATTTCACTGAATAAATATCTAGTTATGCTACAGTAACTACCAGATTCATTTAGTTCTTGTATAAATTGCTTTACTTGTGCACATGCTTCCCACAGTTCAGGAAGGTTATGACACTGAAGTTAGAAAAATAAAATGCTAATATGCAGAATAAATGTTTGATTTGTTGTATTAACATTAACAAAACAAACAATATCCAATACTTTATAAAGGAGGCCGGGGTTGGAAGTGAGTGCTCTCTTCATTCCATGTCCCTTCTTTCTTCCCACACATCAGTCTACACAAATCACTTTATTTTCTACATTTAGTTAAGAAAGGGCAAAATGACCTGATAAATACATCTATTTTCTTGGCTTGAGAGCTGTAATCGCATGAGTACTTCGTTATTTATTTTTGTATCCATGCAATTCTTGTTACTAGTCTCTTTATTTTATTCTTTATGTGTTTTGTTTGGTTTAGCTTTTATTCTAAAATTGTAGCACATTTACATATCTGTTAATGAGTTATCATTATGTATCTTGTTTGTCTGCTCAACATTTATGTGAACAGACTTTTTAAGTACAGTGTGTTTATCACTGATTTACATGTAGCATCTCATTTTATTTATTATGTGAGATGACTAAAATGAATGTTGGCTAACATGAAAATGAATAGAACATAAAACTATTAAAATGCTAATTTGGTACTTATAGTTCATATATTTATTTTAACATAATTCAGTAACATTAATGTTAATTAATTAGTTACATACTTTTATAAAAAAAACTAATTTTATTTAATATTTTAATTAGAAAGTATTTAATTATAAAAATGCTGCAAATATATATTGTTTTTTTTTATAATATCCTGTTCATCAACTATTTGATAACATGCTCGTCAAATAGTTCTAACATCGGGTAATGAATACAAAATGTGGTATTCTAGTGATCTTTTGGGAAACTTATATGATACCCACTGTCTCAAAGATAGTTTCATTGAACTATTTAAATACTATCCATACATATCCTTTTAGTTGTTAGTTTTCTATGCATTCGTTAATTTAGGTGTATTATTCAATATTGTTGTTTATAAAAACTTTAAATAAATCTTTTTAGTTTCAATAAGATCTATTTAGTTTCAATTACCTTAGAGTTTAGCTATAGATATCTTTTTAAATGTCAGTTAACCTTTGTCTAACCACCACCTTGTAAATTAATTCATTCTTTTTGTATATAAATTAAAGTTATTTAGAAGTTTCCTGGTTTTTAATGTTTCCTAAAAAACAGTCACTGATTAGTAGAAAAATATGTCTTATATTGAAAAGTTGAATGTACTTACATATTTATATGCTGGATACTGCTATCTGGAACGTCATAGCCCTAGGAAGCTTACATTAAAGTGGGTACAGGTTGTACATCATCTGGGTACAGAGGAAGTGCTGCCAGTCACATGGTTGCTGGGTCACAGCTTACTTCTCTCTGCCTATCTCCTTGTGGGAAATGTTGCCACCAGCAGCAGTGATGCAAGCTGCAGGTGTAATGTGGTGTTAATGTTCTGCACAGATTGGCACATGTTGGAAAGTACTATTTATTTTCATAGGAATCTGACTACATTTCCCAGGCTGCTTTACAGCACAGACAGAAACCTCAAATGTTTCAGCTTCTGCTTCCTCCTGATTGGCCAAAACAATATTTGAAATTAATGCCTGGGTTTGGAGAGGTTTTTCAATTGCCAGAAGTTACAAGATATTTTGCTAACTTGAAGGTAAGCGTAAGGAACGGCCTTTTTAAATTCCAGCCTCGTAGATAAGAGGCTTCTACTTAAACCCTACGTACTGTAAAATTCTCAAAGTTACGACGCTATTAAATTAGCCCTGCAGCGAGAAACAAGTGAGCTACGCAGCAGGGCCGTCCGTATGAACACTGCGATAATGTACAGGCAGGCTCCCACACTTTATCAATTAGTGCAGGGGTCCTAAACAGGACCTCTGCGGCAGTCCCCACATAAGCCCTACCGTGGGGGGTACTCCAACTACCCCCTTGCACCTAAAATTAATTCTCCTCCATGTGGGGGTCCCTATCGGGACCCCTGAAGTGTCCCCACATTAACCCCTTACTGCAGGGGTCCATAGGGACCCCAGCAGCATGGGGATGTGTTTAGGGAACAGGGGGGAGCATCACACGGCTGTCTCGGGCTTCTCCGAGGCAGCACGTATGTGGTTTAGGATCCCTTGCTAGCACTTTTTTTGTGCTCGTAGGGATTCTTCCGAGGTGCGAGATTCACCTCATAGATTTAAGGCTGTGTGTGACTCTGTATCTCTCTCGGAGCCTATTCTCGGCCATTTTTCAGAGTCATCTCGCAAAGCAGGCTGCGAGGGATTTGGTCCTCGCAAACAGCAAAAAACTGCGAGGAGCGAGAGAACTACAAGGGCTAATATAATGAGGCTCTAAATGTTTATTTTGGTATTTTTTCCTGCAAAATTTTTTTGTATTCACTACCTATTCTCCTCTATCGGATGCACTCATAATACAGCTCACTTAGATATGCCTTTAACTTTCTGAGTAAGTGAGCAAGCATGCCCAAGAAAATTAATTATATTTTTTTATTGTCTTATATTAAATCAAATTTTAGATCAAATTGCTTTTAGTTTTCATTCATATTTAAGCTACTCTCTATTTATGTAATTCATTTTATAAATATCGCTGGATTTTGGAATCTTCATACAATTGTCCATCTGTCTGTATCTTAACTTTATATACATATATTGCAGTGTTCTTTAACAGCATTAGAATATCATCTTAAAAAGCTAGTTCGTTCTTATTTTGTTCTTATCCAATGATAAATATGTCATCCACATATGTGTGTGTGCCACTTTGCATTAAAATACATGTATGTGGAGTATAAACTCCTTTAGATTATGGAGACATACAAGGTGGCGGTTAGGCAAAGATTAGGGAGGGAAGCTTATAGAGCACATACATCATATACCAATGCTATTCTACAAAATGTACTTGAGTGGGAAGAAATAGACTATGAAATGAAGTTAGACTGGAAAATACAGATGGGAATGCACTATAGCTTGTGTGCTTAAATATCTATAATACAAAAGCCTGGAATAGGAATATTTTAGGAAGCCCTGAAGCTAACAATAATATGCCTTAACATCAGTTACCTTTGTAGAGCATTTAGGTTTGTTACTCTGATGTGGCTACTTTCAGGCAGAAGGAGCACAAACATCTTCTGGATCAACAGACAATGTGGCTTCCATTGAATACTTTAGTGAAACATTAAATTAAGATCTCAAAGGGCAACTTAATTAAGCACAATTTGGAGCACACCACTGTAAAGATCTCCTAAAAGCATGTTAAAATACTTTTTACATTTTCGATATATGTTCATTTTTTACTGAGAAATGAATACATTAAATTGTTCTTTACATGTGTCACTGGCAAGCCCCCAGACAGACTGACAGCAACAGCTCTGTGTAGTGAGCATAAGCAAAAAAAGAGTTAACCCTTCACAAATTCATCTGTGCAGAGAAAGAAATGCTGAAATCAGCTGAATGGTATGGTTGTAACTTAACTTCTCGCTGCATTGCTAAGTTCAGGGAAAAAATGCTATAAATCTTTGTCTCCACCGTGTCTTTACCGCATTGCTAGGCATATGTTATCAATCATGGAACAGTCAGTAGGCAGGTCACAGTCTGTTTGTAAACAGACCTACGACTTTCACACCACAAATCACTTTTTAGAAAGTAAAAATATGCAGCCTTTAATGTTTTATCCATTTAACAAGTGATGCACCAGTGAGATTTGCCTTTTTTGGTGATTCTAGAGTTGGGAAGTGACCATTAAAAATCTCATTCTCAAAAGAAAAAAGGTTCAGCTCCCACATCCTTGGTACAGGATGGTAAATTATGCCTCACGTTATTTTCCAAATATCACTATTTCCTACTGATCAATCAAATGTAAAGTTGCCATGTGTTAATGCATTTTTTTATAAACATTTTTTGTTCATCATCTATGCCTAAGAGAAATATATCTTCTAAGTGTATATTATCGACTTGTCTCAAGAATTTACCTTTGTTCTTAACACAAGACGTTTACTGTAAGCCTTTGTTAATACACCTATTCCTTTTCTAAAAGACTCAATTCCCAGAATAATTTGGCTCAGGAAATGGTCCTCAGTGGATATATGACAATTTGTCATTGACCCCTAGGTTTTTTTCTTTATAATTCTGTTTCAGTTATTTTTCACAAATTTTACCTTGACATTGTAAGATTGTACCAGTGGATAAAACCTTATACTGTTTGTTTTATAATATAGTTTGACACGTTCCGACATATTAGTTCACAAGTTATGACAGTATTATAGGTTTTGTCTGATGTCATTATTATGACTATATTTTCCATTACTATTGTTAATATCTGTCTCTGTTCAAAGTTATTTTTATTTTTTTTAAACATTTCTTAATTTTGTTCATTTCCACAAAGTCTCTCTTTACCATATTTACAATTACTTCAGCTGCCGCTTTAGATGTTATTGTTGGATAAAGTGTTGTTGTTGGGGTTCACTATCTCTAACCCCCTCTCTGTTGAAGTTCCAATATTTCGTAAATGTTCCCATAAATCTGTCATTTGCTTAATTTCTATCATTTCTGTGTTACAATTTTCCCACAGAATTCTTGAATCATTCATGCTTTTATAGTCATTTACAGTAATTGTGTTGTAATTCAATTCTTTTATTTTTATCTTTGAGGTATCTCTTCACCAGAAATGTAATCTCAGATTCAAATCAATCATGTCTGTAGTTGGTGAAAAATGTAAAACCACTTTTTTTTTAAACTGTTCATGTGCTCTGTTCTTTTCTTGTTCATTATATTTAGATTGCTTTCTTATTTATTATTTATTCCCAGATGTTTTCAGATTAGCTTGTATTACACTTTTTCTGTCCACTCTCATAAATTGTTTTTGTTAAGACCTCCAACCCAATTTGAACTGTTGTTGCTGCTGAGTAATAAAATGTGTTGCTTCCTTGCAAATAGTATCCCTCCGTATTTATGCCATGTCACAAGTCAAAAATTTCCCTTAATTTATTATTATGTATCTCCATTGTTTTTTTCTTATCGCTTTTACATTTTTCTTGAAACATTTTTGTTAATCAGGTAAGCCTGATATTTTCCAGAATGTTTCTCAATAATATGAAAGGATCTCTCTCTGTGGTTAAACATTTAAAACTAGCGACCTGCCCGTCAAAAATTACTGCAATAAAATTTGATGCCTGGCAATGGTGTTTGCCACACATTGCGAGCCCTCCCACCACTCTAACCTGCCTGCCCCACCATGAACGCCTTCAACGTCAATCACAAGCCTCGCAATGAGCGCCTTTGGCACTCATTGTGAGCCTCTCCCCCCTCTACTTTACTGGCCTCGCAATGAGTGCCTTTTGCACTCATCACAGGCCTCGCAATGAGTGCCTTTGGTGCTCATTGTGAGCCTCTCCCCCCCTCTGCCTCTCCCACCATCTATTTGATGGGAGGCGCTCATTGTGAGCCTCACCCCCCCCCCTCTACTTTATTGGCCTTGCAATGAGCACCTTTGGTGCTCATCACAGGCCTCACAATGAACGCCTTTGGTGCTCATTGCGAGCCTCCCCAACCTCTATCTCTCCTTCCTCTTCTTGATGGGAGGCGCTCATTATGAGCCTCTCCCTCCTCTACTTTTCTGGCCTCGCAATGAGCACCTTCTGCCCTCATCAAGGGCCTCACAATGGGTGCCTTCAGTGCTTATTGTGAGCCTCTCCCCCCTCTACCTCTCCCACTTTCTACTTGACGGGAGGCGCTCATTGCGAGACTCTTCCCCCTCTACTTTCTCTCCCTCCCCTGTGTCTCTTTCCCCCTCCCCTTTGTCTTTCCCCCCCTCTTCCACTCCTCTGTCTCTTTCCCCCCTTCTCCCTTCCCTGTATCTCTTACCCCATTGTGTCTCTTCCCCGCACTTTTCACTTCCCCCTCTCCCTCCCCATGTCTCTTCCCCTTCCTCCCTTTCCTGTGTCAATTCCCCCCCCTGTGTCTCTTTCCCCCCTCTCCCTCCCTTGTGTCTCCTTCCTCCATTTCCCTCCCCTGTGTCTCCCCCATCTAACTCCTCTGTGTCTCTTCCCCCTCTCCCTCCCCTGTGTCGCTTCCCCCCTGTCTCTTCACCCCCCGTCTCCCTCGCCTTTGTCTCTCCCCCCTCTCCCTTCCCTGTGTCTCTCCCCTCCTCTCCCTCCCATGTGCCTCTCTTTCCCCTCCTCTCACTCCCCTGTGTCTCTACACCCTCCTCTTTGTCTCCCTCCCTTCTCCCCCAACGAAGGTCTCTCACCCCCTCCTCTCCCTCCCGTTTCTCTGACCTTGCTCCTGCGCGTGCACAACTCTCCGGCCTGTGAACGCCGCACAATGCACATGCGCAACTCGTAATTCAGAATTGTCGGGAATGCATCTTTTAATATTGTATGACGACAACTCGCAATACAACAACTATAATATGTGATAGCTAATTTTGAAGAGCTACAATTGAAAATAAGCAACATGTGTAAATAAATAGGTAATACATCAACTAATTTATTACATTCATATGCACTTATGTTGCAGTGGAATCTACCATTTTAGCTTCCAGTGATCATCAGTTCACATTATATTATGGAGACAATATGGTGGTTGACAAAGGGTAGAGAGGGAAGCTGAGAGAGTACATACAGTACATATATTTGTATTAAACATTTACGTCATTCAAAGGTTTTACAATTTAATTTTTTACTCAAATTCACTTTAATCAAATTAAGCTCACACATTTTGATATTCAAACATAATGTACTTGAGTGGGAAGAAATAGATTATGAAATGAAGTTAAATTGAAAAATATAGATGTGGAAGTACTATAGCTTGTGTGCATGAATATATATATATATATATATATATATATATATATATATATGTATATATATATATATATATCTTTAGATTGCAAGATGCTTTGGGAAAGCACTAATAATAATACAGCATACATATCAAAAAGAATATGATTCATAGTTTCAGCTCATAGAATGATTACAATATACCTATATGTCATTCACATTAATAGGTATTTCACCATTAAATCGTATCATCATAAAAAATAAAGCCTTTGCTTACATGCACGTTTGAGTCTGTCTATCAAGCATTATTTTCTCTCTCTCTCTTCTTCTACTTCTTTTTTTCCCTTTTTCTTTCCGCTCTCTAAATGTAAACTTAATAAGAATAAAGAAGATGATCATATTAAGTGAAAAGTAACCGTTTGAAAAACTGAAAAATTAAAGGGGGAAGGGAGGATAAGTGGGAATTGGAGCAGCCCTCCATTTCCATTTTTTCTTTTAAGTATTGTAGCACAGGAGGAGACACTTACTCTCTAGTGAAGTTTCCCTTCAGCCATATTCGGTGTCCCAGGCCTCCTCCATTCCTCATTCGATCTTCAGAAGGGCGTGAGAGAGTTTATTTTTTGTTACTCTAGTTGAATTCTGTCAGGGGATCTCATTCAGGTGCCCCATATTTTTTAAAAGGTGAGAATGGAGTCTGCTAGGAGGTGGGTGAGCCTTATTAGGCTATAGTTCAATTTATTTTTGATTGCAAATTAAGAGTGTCAGACTTCAACTTTTTGGCTATATGGCCTTTTGCAGTTAGAACCAGGAATTGCAACAGTCTATTTTGTGAGACAGATAATGTTCGGGGAGATATCAATATCTGAGCCAAGTGGAACATTGAACAAGTCAGAAGCTAGGTGCATAATTTCTTTCCAAATGTGTTGGACTTTTGGGCATTTCCACCATACGTGTATGAAGGAGTCTACTAGAGAGCGATTCCAGAAGCAGTTGGGGTTCTCCGAGGACTTCCATCTAGATAGTCTCTTAGGGGTAATATAGACTCTGTGTATATTTTGGGAAGCACTGAAGCTAACACCGATATGCTTGAACACCAGTTATCCTTACAGAGCATTTAGATAGGCAGCAGAAGTTCTAGCATCTTCTGGTCCATCAGACAACATGGCTCCCATTGAATACTTTATTGAAATATAAAAATATGATCTTAAGATCCCAGAAGCACAAAAACATCAAACAGAGGATTATCAATGTATTCTGTATGCAATGACATTTTCACAGACCCTCCACTAGAGAATAACTGTTTTCAATTAACAGAAAATAATAAATAATTTCATCTGACACTTTTTTGGTAATGTTCACCAGTTTTTGTTTCCCTGTTGCATATCATCATAAAGAAACAAGACTGCATGTACATAGTTTTTACTGTCAAATGACCACTTAAATTCCAAATTAAAAATTGTTTTTCTTGAAGAATAAAGCATGATAAAGGGCTAAACGTTTTTATAAAGTAAAAAAAAAAAAAAAAATACAGCCTTTAATGTTTAATTTATTTTAAGTGATGCTGCAGAGGGACCTGACATTTTTGGTGATTGTAGAGCTGGGAAGTGAACATTAATAGATCAGAGTTTTCAACTGCTACAATGGAAATCTCCTTAGTTTACAAGGGCACACCCCTAATAGGAAAGAAGCTCACACAAACAGCTCTGAATGGTAATGGTGGGTACTACTGCAGCCTAATTGCTTATAACAGATACTGTACTGGATGCAATGTTTATTTTTTTACATTTCTTATTAACATGAAGTTCTTCAAAAGAGAATTTTGTAAATATGAGGCTACAATGATCCTTTAATTAAGTAATTTTCTACTGCTATAAAAAGTGTCAAAAAAGGAAATTCCTCTATATACAATACATTTTGCCTTAATATTGCTACATCGAACATGAAGTCATACAACAGGGTTAAGTCGCATTAGAGCACTTGGTGAGAATGACAGTAGACTTGCTGCTTTTCAGTATACAGTAGACTGCACACAGCTGGCCTATTATTCTTTGCTCTTACATCTCTATCATACCTTTTCTATACAAAAGACTTTGCTGTATGAAATCACTTTTCTGTCATGCTTTCATTCTATTTAAAACAGGTACAAAGTCAGGTGTACTTTGGTAAAGTAAAAAAAAAAAAACAATTTGAGTTCACCTACATGAATCCTTAGGGGAGAGAAACATTATGTAAGGAAAAGGAGTACATATAATTTATTTTCGCTCCTTGATGCAAGTGAAGAGTGCATCCCTTTTACCCTCCCTAACTAATACGTATATGTGGTTGGAGGGCAAACTCCAGCCAGAGCATTACCAGACATAGGTTGAAAAAGCTGTACATGAGTGGGTTTTCTGGCACACTGCTCCTAACTTTTTCAAACTACTCCTACTCCTTTCTTAAACTGATTGTATGACAGTTTACATTTTATAGTGGCAAATAGGTGATACACAGCAAGGTTAGTGATAATTAGAACAATTTTGCAATAGTTAGTTTGGAGAATTAATAGCAAGAACCTACACAAAGTTACCAGGTCTATCATTTTTGTTGGTCCAACTTAAGTAGGGAAAAAAAGCAAATTAAGAACATTTGCAGGTGTGCAAGACAGGGACACAACAGCATTTTTGGAGAACATAAACAGCATTATTAACTTGTGATTCAGCAAATTTAAAAGGGCTCTATTTAAGCACATAGCATATTTTTTTTACAGACGTTTTTAGTTAGTGAAGACCTTGCTTTTGGATAGAAGTTCACTAACTAAAAACGTCTGTAAAAAAAAAAAGCCGAATCACAATTTAATAAGGCTAAATATATTTAGATAATTGTGTCATGGGATTCCTTCTAGGACTGCTAGTTTTGACATAACTGATTAGAGACCATATGTTAAATCACAGATCCCCGACTACTTTCAGGTTTCTAATTTAGAAACAAAGACAAAATGTCAGCCATCTAAAAAGCAAAACTAAATACAATACTTAAAAATAAAATACTATATTTATTTATTTTAAACTTTGTAAAGGTTTTTGCACATCATAAAGTCAATTTCATAAACAGAGAATACTATAAACATGACACTTCAGTTGTCATTCAAAGAGCCTTCTTAAGAAATGTGTTTGAACTTTACAACCTGTATCACAAGATTGTTTACAGACAATCCACTTGTCTTTGTACCTTTATATCCTTCTCTCTCTGTGTCCCACTTACAAATCTATGATCCCTTCCCCTTATCTTGGGCTGTGTCTGAAGATCTTTACGTTCAGGTGTCCTATGCTTATGTTGTGGGGACGTTACCCCACTCTCCTGTGGTTCCTAACCTTATTCCCATGGCCCATATGGTCCTTTACCCTTAAGGGGGTACTTACGGATCCCCCAAACCCTGGCTTGTAAACAAAGGGAAGAACTATTGCTCATCCTGTCTATACCCTTAGACCACAGGGTTGGGGACCATATCTATAGCCCCAAACTCCCTCTAAAGGGATTGAGAGCTATAAAGGACACAACGTAAAAAAATAAATTCAAAATAAAATAGTTACTAGAAAATAATAAAAATACAGAAAATAAAAAATTATAAGAAATGCAAATAAAAATACAATTACACCTGTAAAAAAATGAAAAGGTTAATTAATATTTACAATCCCAGGTCCATTTAGACTGAAGCTTTGGTTCCTCTCTTCAGACCCATGGAATTATATAATTCCCTTCTCTGATTGGCCGAGCCATCGCATGATCATTATGACTATTCTTATACTATCACTAGTCTGAAATACCATGATTACTAATACAACCTTTCCATTAAACATATTTTAAATGTTTTTTAGATATATATTTTTTAAACTAAACTATATCGTAAAAAGAATGCATAATATACCATATAATCCCATGAAAAAAACATGGATTATTCCAAATGAAAAGTATATGGATCATTCTTAGAAATCTCTACTGGTGTGTTTCTATTGGTATTTGAACTGAAAGGTGTTCTCTCGAAATCTATAATGATATAAACTATATTGCTTAGAGAAAAATAGGAGTATTTAACATGAATAACCAATTTACAAAGAATAAAAAGATATGGTACAGTAGAGAAAGGCATATTTATGAACTACCTGAATAATTTAACTATTTACAAAATAAAAATATTATTCATTTAGGGTATCTTAATGAATCATTTTAATTCACGTTCATATCTATATTGGTAAAAATCCAATGTTTGTGATCGAGATTGTTAGTGGAGAAACAATTACATACATAATGTTAAATTATTCAGGTAGTTCATAAATAAGAACATTTGCAGGTATGCAAATGTGGGAAACAACAGCATTTTTGGAGAAGATAAACAGCCTTATTAAATTGCGATTTGGCAAATTTAAAAGGGCTCTATTTAAGCACATAGCATATTTTTTTACAGAAGTTTTTAGTTAGTGAAGACCTTGCTTTTGGATAGAAGTTCACTAACTAAAAACTTCTGAAAATAATATGCTATGTGCTTAAATAGAGCCCTTTTAAATTTGCCGAATCGCAGTTTATAAAGGCTAAATATATTTAGATAATTGTGTCATGGGATTCCTTTTAGGACTGCTAGTTTTCTTTTGACATAACTGTTTAGAGACCATATGTTAAATCACAGATCCCCCACTACTTCCAGGTTTCTAATTTAGAAACAAAGACAAAATGTCAGCCATCTAAAAAGGAAAACTAAATACAATACTTAAAAATAAAAGACTATATTTATTTATTTTAAACTTTGTAAAAATAGTAACCGGATGTAAGTACTTTGTAATATTTGTATTTGTGGTAACATACCAAATGTTGCATATTATTTAATTTTTCTACTTAAAAAAGAGAGATATGTAACTGTAAATTCCAATATCCGACATATGACTGGATTTTGTGAAATGTAGACTTTGTAGATGCTGCAATGTATTGAATGACTTTGTTTTGGGGACATGTTGCACAACATTAGAATGGAACCTTTGTTGTGCTGATATATCTGCTAATTCCCTTATTGCCCATAATGTGTGCACTGTATGTCCTCAGTCACATTAGGGGAGGCAATAATGTGGTGCAATCAATGCATTTTGAGCAGAGCCCATTACAATTATACTGTACTGTACATATGGCTTACAATACTATTTGCATAAACCAGCTGAGTAAATGTCCAAATAAAGGTGGTTTTATGGATGTTAGAAGCGTCTGGGGAGAATTTCCTTTAAAAATCCTGATGCCAAAAATGGAGTGTCATTTTTAATGTATTGTTGCAAGGAATCCATAATTTATTCTTAAAATTGTATATACCTATCCTTTTGGTAAACCACATTGTTGGAAAAAGGCATCTGAGCAGTACATACATAGTCATTTTAAATTTGTCTTTAAATTCACTTACATTTTCTGTACAAACACTTTTGCACAAAACTGTTGCCCATTGTGCTTTAATGTGTGCACAGCAGATTCATTTTCTGATATGGGGGTTCCATGTTGTGTTGTAACTGAGCAGGCAAATTAGCATGCGGTCAAGGAAAGAGTGTGTGTCTTATTAATATGTAAGCGCCATTTCATATTAGTGGCACATCTGCTACAAAACAGACGTACAAAGTAATTTCCCATATTATGTCTGAGGTCATTCAGTGGAATTGGAAAGTCGTTTAAAGTTTTAAGAAAGGCAGCAACATTACTTACAGTGTAAATATTTGCAAAAACATATTACAAGAATCAGTTCCATTCTATATATATGTTGAGAGATACAGCAAATGTTTTCTAATATATGACAATTCACTCGACATGCAGCAGCTTTCATATGACTATATTTCTACACAATTGCAACTCATCACTTAAAAGCAAAAACTTTAAACTTCAAATGCATTTTTCCTCTTATATGACCATATTTACACTTTTTTCAAATGATATTTTAGCAAATTCCATAATTCTACACACATACATCTGAAGACAGTAAAATATGATATAACATTTGTACATATATATTAGAACAAGGGAAGATAAGGGCCCTGCACTCTTGAGAGTACTGGGTGAGGGTACTGCTTAATGGCTATTTTAGACTGAGAAAGTGGAGTGAGTGAACAAGAGTAATTACCCTTGTTAGCCTAAAGTTATTAGTATAGTGAAAGAGGAAAGTGGCATGCATCTCAAAACAGTTGAGATTTCATAGAATTTTGCCATCTAGGGAATTCCAAAGAGTGGGAGCTACTATTGAGTCCTATAGGCAGGCATGGGAGGAGGTAAAGATAATGGATTTGAGACTTAAATGATGGGCAGTGCAGAGAGGGCAAGTTGGATTATCAGGATACTATAACTGGTATATACAGTGGATATAAAAAGTCTACACGCCCCTGTTAAAATGTCAGGTTTCTGTGGTGTAAAAAGATGAGACAAAAATAAATCATTTCAGAACTTTATCCACCTTTAATGTGACCTATAAACTGTACTACTTATTTTTTAAAACAAACTGAAAACTTTTTAGGTAGAGGGAAGAAAAAATATAAATATAAAATAATATGGTTGCATAAGTATGCACACCCTTAAACTAATACTTTGTTGAAGCACCTCTTGATTTTATTACAGCGCTCAGTCTTTTTGGGTATGAGTCTATCAGCAGGGCACATTTTGACTTGGCAAGATTTGCCACTCTTCTTTGCAAAAACACTCCAAATCTGTCAGATTGCGAGGGCGTCTCCTGTGCACAGCCCTCTTTAGATCACCCCACAGATTTTCAATCAGATTCAGGACTGGGCTCTGGCTAGGCCATTCCAAAACTTTAATCTTCTTCTGTTGAAGCCATTCCTTTGTTGATTTGGATGTATGCTTTGGGTCGTTGTCATGCTGAAAGATGAAGTTACTCTTCATGTTCAGCTTTCTAGCAGAAGCCTGAAGGTTTTGTGCCAATATTGATTGGTATTTGGAACAGTTCATAATTCCCTCTATCTTAACTAAGGCCCCTGTTCCAGCTGAAGAAAAACAACCCCAAAGCATGATGCTGCCACCACCATGCTTCACTGTGGGTATGGTGTTATTTTGGTGATGTGCAGTGTTGTTTTTGCGCCAAACATATCTTTTGGAATTATGGCCAAAAAGTTCAACCTTGGTTTCATCAGACCATAACACCTTTTCCCACATGCTTTGGGGAGACTTCAGATGTGTTTTAGCAAAATGTAGCCTGGCTTGGATGTTTTTATTTGTAAGAAAAGGCTTTCATCTTGCCACTCTACCCATAGCCCAGACATATGAAGAATACGGGAGATTGTTGTCACATGTACCACACAGCCAGTACTTGCCAGATATTCCTGCAGCTCCTTTAATGTTGCTGTAGGCCTCTTGGTAGCCTCCCAGACCAGTTTTCTTCTCGTCTTTTCATCAATTTTGGAGGGAGCTCCAGTTCTTGGTAATGTCACTGTTGTGCCATATTTTCTCCACTTGATGATGACTGTCTTCACTGTGTTTCATGGTATATCTAATGCCTTGGAAACTCTTTTGTATCCTTCTCCTGACTGATACCTTTTAACAATGAGATCCCTCTGATGCTTTGGAAGCTCTCTGTGGACCATGGCTTTTGCTGTGGGATGCGACTAAGAACATTTCAGGAAAGACCAACTAGAGCAGCTGAACTTTATTTGGGGTTAATCAGAGGAACTTTAAATGATGGCAGGTGTATGCTGACTCCTATTTAACCAATTTGGAATGTGATTGCTTAATTCTGAACACTGCTACATCCCCAGTTATAAGTGGGTGTGCAGACTTATGCAACCACATTATTTGTCTTTCTTTTTTTTTTCTTCCCTCCACCTAAAAGATTTCAGTTTGTTTTTTAATTGAGTTGTACAGTTTATAGGTCACATTAATGATATTTACAGAGGTATGGACAAGAGTGGGCTTCTTTAGAATTTGTGTAATGAGAGCCTGCTTGAAAGATGATGGAAATGTGCCAGTGGATAGAGATAAGTTGAAGATATGAGTAAGGACAAGGTACAGTGGTTGATAGAAAGTGTCAAGATCTGAAGGATTACAGTAGAGTGAGCAGGGAGAGATTAGATGTGGCAATGACAGGAATTTGGGTATTTTGAAAATATACGTAAGACGTCATGCACTTAAAGAAAAGTAAAAAATCAACATGATTGTTACGCTTATTAACACAAGCTCTGCTCAATGAAGAATATAAGTACTATGAATCTGAAAACATATTTTTATCATCATGCATTTATAAAATGTGCTAAAAAAGTATGTTTTTTTGTTTGTTTAGGCATAAACTAAGAAACGCTTGAACTTGAACTTGTTTGCAGCTTACTGGAAATGACCAGAAACCCTATCATATAACAGTTGTCAGATCCCTATCATATGCTGGATGATTTGCTACCACAGTTTCTTTACTTTCAATGGTTCGCCCTGCACATTTGTTTTTTCCTCAAATATATATTTTTAATTCAATCTTCATGTTTCTACTACCACTTGTAATAAATAATTTGTGTTACTCTCGTTTACTGGTAAAATGTCCTTAATTTTCGAGTATGCCAATTAAACTTATTTCCACCCTTTAGCGGAAACAAAATATATATATATATATATTTATATATATATATATTGAGTAAAGCAACTAGGGGTTAGATCATACTCTTCATGTTTAAATGCTTGCTAAACCAGCTTTGCCTAGCTAACGTTCTTACAATCAAATTTGCAGTGTTATTACATGCCGTTCATGTTATTTTAACCATTAATGCAGACAGAGGGTCCTTGCTAATTAGTTGAATTGTTGTGCACTGACTACCTGCCTAATGTCTAAATAGGGGGGCCTACAACTTTGAATTTGTGAGTCAAAATATGAAAACACAGTAGTCTGCAAAAGCAACACCGTCCTCCACTTTTTGGCCTGGAATCCAGCTGGTTACCATCCAGTTCATGCACTTCTGAAGGTCAACTTTGAATTCCAGATAATTTCTAAGATGGTGATTCTTTATGTGGCACACTACATTTTGCACTGATTGTAATACAGTACATTCTAAAGGACCATTGGAGATTCAGTAAAAAGACACTTGCTTGTCAGGTATGTATCAAACTAAAAATTAACAGCTGTGTAAACCGTGAAGACAAAAAAAATGTGAACATATATATTTGTAAAGACTTTATGAGTTCAGGAATCCATTTTGTGTTGGTTACATCACTTCCCCAGAGTTTTTGTTTAGTTATTTAGTCACGTCCGATCCTCTGTGAAACTATGGACTGCAGCACACCAGGTACATCTTTCAATCACTACCACTCTGAGCTCCATCAAGTTCATGTTCATTGCTTCAGTGACCTCATTTATCAACCTCCACCTCTGTAATCCCCATTCTTCTTGTGCTTTTAATCTTTCCCATCATCAAAGTCTTCTCTAGGAAATAGGTGAGTGGTGGTGGCGGGGGCCCCATAGAGATAGGCACATACAGTTCAGGGACAGAGGGGGAGGGGGCTGGTCCCATGGGGGTGGTAGCGTGGAGGAGGGGCAGACATCAGGGTCAGATGAGGGAGCGCATGATCCCCGTCTACAGTCGGGAGGGCAAGAGGATAAAGGCAAGCACAGGGCTGTGAACTACACGCACAGGGAGAATGTGGCCCTCCTCTGTGCGATCCATGTGCGTCACGGGGGGAGGGGAGTTAGGCTAAGGCCTGGAAGGAGGAAGCGGCTGCAGTGAAAGCAGTGGGCACAGCGGAAAGGGATGTGAGGTCTGTCAAACAGTATTTCGATGACATCGGGGGCAAGGTGAGGAGGATGATGGCCAAGGAGGCCAGTCAAGCTGCATCACCAAGTAACTGCTCAATGAGTGGAAGAGGGTAGCCAAGATCCTTCTGTGTCAGGTGCCCACCACTGGAGCTTCAGGCCTAGTGACCCAGCAGGATCCAGCCTCCATGCCAGGTGAATATCACATACACCAACATGCCACCACATGTAAATCACACACACTACACATTTACATGACCAATAAGGTCACTGACATGTCAGCTATACGAAATTTCCAAGGGATAGATGGATCAGTCATGCGTCATTAAATCCACGAAGCTGACAAATCACTGTCATTCGTGGGCACAACAACAGTGATCAACCAATAGAGAGTCCATGTATAGGTGTGCCCACTGCAACCTATGCAGTTACAAACCGCATCTGGAATCAAGATATCATTAGGAGCCAAGAACAATCAGGATCAAGAACCAAAGAATGAATCACATCTAGCAAATTATAGCTATTCATAGTTGCAATTAAGAGAATCATCCAGGTTCAAGCCTAGATGTCAGATAGTTAAGAATGAACACAAACCAATATATTATTCATCATACTTAACACATATACCTGTCTTTTCTCTTTTTCAGCTTCCAGGAGGTCTACATCCAATGGTGAGCCAGAGGAGTGGGCGTCGGCTCCATCAGAGTAGGATGTTGGCGACCGGACTCCCCCCCCCCCCCCAGCAGGATTGTGGCCCTGATGCAAGGCAGAGGAGGATGTAGGTGCTGCACATATTTTGTGTGCCTTCTCAACAGCACTCCTTAGTGACAATCTGTTGATCCAAGTGTTAGCGTGATCTAGTCTATCTACAAAGTATAGGGTCATGGCCTATGTGATGGTGATATTTTGTATGTAGATGGCTACCTCCCATCACATGGTTCATGATCCTCTTCTCTGTGGACACGTAGGGTTCTGTTTAACATTTCACCAATTTATGGTCACTGAGGAATGCTGTTGAAAAGAGATGCTGCAGTCCCAATATTTTTGTAGGGCCTTATTTTGCAGGTGTTTTTTTTTCTTTTTTTGGTGTTGTTTTGTTTTAAATATGATCATGCGACCTGTGCAATTTCCTAGTGCTAAACACTACATTTTAAGGGAAGGAGATTCTTTAATAGGGAAATTTAAGGAGATATTTAGTGTAATCCAGGATAAAACATTATTGTTACAGAAAAAAGAATTAATTAAAAAGCGTCTATCCTAAAATAATAACTGTAAGTCAAAAAGGTATCACTGCCCACAATACTCTGGGATTTTCAAAGTGTGACCACCTTAATTTTGACAAATTAGAAAGTAAGTTATAGTATCTCTAGGGCTACGGAAGCATCAAAGTTAAATAATGATGTTTAGATGATGCTTATATGCAGGCCTCATATGCAAAAAAGTATTTGCTGATCATAGGAATGCAGCAACATATTTTACTTGTGAAAAGTTAGGAATAGACACAATATATATATTTAAAAAAAGTGCACTAGTCAAGGAAAAAGTTAAAAACACTGAGGAACAAAAGAAAGGGGGTAAGGCATGGTGCCATTTATATAAACGCAGTACAATATTGTAGGGGAAAGAGAATATTACCATAAGTCTCTATACACACACATATATCACTTATAGCATCATCAAACCACAACATAAAGTATAGGCTTTTACTGCTCAAATGTAATGAAAAAAGAAGAGAAGGAGTATCCCTTATCTCCCCTGTTGGCATAAAATATACTTGCGTTTTTGGAGTGCCAAAAAATGAGTTGATGTTCTGCTGTAGCTCACAAGAGCATTTCAATTAAATGCCCCATCCTCCCCCTGCTCCCGACGGTCTGTTTCGCCACTTAATGGGGCTTACTCATGGGCTCATATGTATTTGGATTCGTGGCCTATTTATGGCCTGAGCACTTAAGCGTTTACTTCCTGGTTAGCATGTCACGTGATACATGTTAGTCACGTGACACGCATCTGACGTTATGATGTATTTTAAATAGATAAACTTTATTAGCAATGGCAGTCGTAAACAGCGTCTGACGTCATTGCTTGTGTTTTTTGATTTACAAAACTTGATTAAAATGAACAAAACACGCTGACACATAGCGTAATATGGAGCCTAAGGCAGCAAAAGGTCAATTTAAACAGTGAAAGTGGCAAATTACAGCAGAAATGGAAAGGTCAAGGGACCTACAATATATATATATATATATAAAAAAATATATATATAAAAAATAAAATAAAAGTAAAGGTCTAATATAATAATAATTAAAAATCCTAATTCGATTGAATATAATAGATGTTTGAGTTAAATGCTAATATTGTGTTTTGTTGTGATGTCTTTTAGCATTACATTAAGTAAAAAAAGGCTTTAGAATATTCTTATGTGAGTTTGAGGAGAGTGTAAGAATATGTGGTGTATAGTGATAGGGGGGTATGGACGATATGAATATTGTGAAGAAATTACTCTATAATAATAAAGTATACTATCTAAGAGAAGAAACCGTAGTTCCTTGTGCAAAGTTAATATGAATAATATTAGTGAACTATTGGAGTGAAAATGTGATTATAAGCAAAAATATTATATGAGCTTATAAGAAGTAATAGAAGGAAGCCCCCTATATTTAGCTGTATATACATTATGGGTCTAAGATAAAAAAGGGGCCTAAGATTTATCTGTTGTTTAGATGCTATATATGAGAGGGCCTCTAAGGTTGTTAACGAGTAACCGGTACTCATAAGAATGCTGAATATGAGAAACCCGCATTTAGGCCATTAGGATACTGTGAATTTAAAGTAAAAATCCATCTGCTTTCTAACTGTAAGAGTTGTGTATTAATATCACCTCCTCTTGGTTTTTTACAGAGGTGATAAACTACATAGAATTTAATTGTTGAAAATGTATTAGCGTGTACCATTCGGAAATTTCGTGACACCGGCGTGTCCAATTATTTTTTCACCGAATATGTATGTTCAAGAATACGGCGTCGTAATTGCCTTATCGTTTTGCCTACGTATAACCTTGGACATGGACAGACCAAGACGTAAATAACATGTGCACTTTTGCACGTAATAACATTTCTTAAAGGATATTCATTAGAGGTGATTGGATGTTTGAAACACTGTCCCGGCTGTACATAGGAGCATTCTTTGCATGTTCCACATCTGCATAAACCTCTTGTTGGTTGAAGCCACATGGTCTTTGTCTTATCCTCTTCTTTAAGTCTGAAAAAGCTTCTAACAACATGGTCTCCTATACTTTTGTTTTTTTCAATAGGTAATTTGTGGCTGTAATGGAAGATATCTTTTGAAATCAGAGTCGTCCAAAAGTATATGCCAGTGTTCTTTAATGACATTCTTTATTTGTTTCCAATCGTTACCGTACGTCATTATGCATTGTATGAAGTTGTCCTCGTGTTTATTTGTAGATTTTTCTTTTGTTTGTTTTTGACCATATAGAAGTTTGTCTCTGCTTGCAGGGCTCGCTTATAGGCTCTTTTAAGGGTCCTATTTGGATAGCCCCTCTCTTTAAATCTGTTTCTTAGGTCTTTAGCCTGTTCATAAAATTGTTGAGGAGTATCACAGTTTCTCTTGAGTCGAAGATATTGGCCATATAGAATTCCGGATTTTTGTGCCAGAGGGTGGTGACTAGACCATTTTAGTAAAGCATTTGTAGCTGTAGATTTCCTATATACACATGTATGTATTGCATCTAGATGATCTTTCTTTAGTTTGAGGTCTAGGAATTCAATTTGGTCTTTGTCAACATTGAATGTGAACCTTAGTTTCACGTGGTTCGTATTTAATTATTTAATAAATAGATGAAAATCTGGTAGGGTACCTGCCCAAATTCTAGTATATCATCGATATATATTTTCCATAGGATGATATTGTCAGTGAAGCCATTCATTGTTTCATTGAACACTTTTGTTCGTTCCCATAGTCCAAGATACAAATTAGCATAGCTAGGGGCACATACTGTGCCCCTAGCTGTACCTTGTACTTGTTGGTACCATGTCTTATTAAAAATGAAAAAAATATTTGTAAGAGTAAACTTAAGTAATTCCAGAATAAATTCATTAATTTTGGTGAGAGTGTTGTCTTTTTCAGTTAGAAAATATGCAACTGCCTCTATACCCAGGTTGTGTGGAATACTTGAGTATAGATTCTCCACGTCGATGGTTACTAATAGAGCCCCGTGGGGGATGTGTATTCCATCCAGATGTCTTAAAATATCCAGTGTATCTTTCAGATAAGCTGGTAAGTAGTGATGTCGCGAACATAAAATTTTCGGTTCGCGAACTGCGAACGCGAATTGCCGCAAATGTTCGCGAACCGGCGAACCGCCATAGACTTCAATGGGCAGGCGGATTTTAAAACCCACAGGGACTCTTTCTGGCCACAATAGTGTTGGAAAGTTGTTTTAAGGGGACTAACACCTGGACTGTGGCATGCCGGAGGGGGATCCATGTCAAAATTCCCACGGAAAATTACATAGTTGATGCAGAGTCTGGTTTTAATCCATAAAGGGCATAAATAACCTAACATCCCCCTCCATCATCATCCTCCCCTGTATCTCTTTACCCCCTCCCTCATCATCCTCCCCTGTGTCTCTTTCCCCCCTTCCTCATCATCCTCCCCTGTGTCTCTTTTCCCCCTCCCTCATCATCTTCCCCTGTGTCTCTTCCCCCCTCCCTCATCATCCTCCCCTGTGTCTCTTTCCCCCCTTCCTCATCACCCTCCCCTGTATCTCTTTACCCCCTCCCTCATCATCCTCCCCTGTGTCTGTTTCCCCTCTCCCTCATCATCCTCCCCTGTGTCTCTTTCCCCCTCCCTCATCATCCTCCCCCCTCCCTTGATGATAAGGGGGGGAAGAGACACAGGGATAAGTGTGAGGGGTGTTAGGGTAAGGGGTGTTATGGATAAGGGTGAGGGGGTTAGGTGTTAGGGTGATGGGTGTTAGGGCTAAGTGTGAGGGGTGTTAGGGAGATGGGTGTTAGAGATAAGTGTAAGGGGTGTTAGGGTAAGGCATGTTAGGAATAAGTGTGAGGGGTGTTAGGTCTTAGGGATAAGTGTGAGAATGTTAGGGTTAGGTGTTAGGTTGATGGGTGTTATGGATAAGTGTGAGGGGTGTTAGGGTTAGGGTAAAGGGGGTTAGGGATAAGTGTGATGGGTGTTAGGGTGAGGGATGTTAGGGTTAGGTGTTAGGGATAAGTGTGAGAGGTGTAAGGGTTAGGGTAAGGGGTGTTAGGGATAAGTGTGAGGGGTGTTAGGTGTTAGGGTGAGGGGTGTTAGTGATAAGTGTGATGGGTGTTAGGGTAAGGGATGTTAGGGTTAGGTGTTAGGGTAAGGGCTGTTAGGGATAAGTGTGAGGGGTATTAGGGTTAGGTGTTAGGGTGAGGGGTGTTAGGGATAAGTGTGAGGGGTGTTAGTGTAAGGGGTGTTAGGGATAAGTGTGAGGGGTGTTAGGGTTAGGTGTTAGGGTGAGGGGTGTTAGGGATAAGTGCGATGGGTTTTAAGGTAATGGATGTTAGGGTTAGGTGTTAGGGTAAGGGCTGTTAGTGATAAGTGTGAGGGGGTATTAGGGTTAGGTGTTAGGGTGAGGCATGTTAGGAATAAGTGTGAGGGGTGTTAGGTCTTAGGGATAAGTGTGGGGAGTGATAGGGTGAGGGATGTTAGGGTTAGGTGTTAGGGATAAGTGTGAGGGGTGTTAGGGTTAAGGAAGGGGTGTTAGGGATAAGTGTGGGGGGTTGTTAGGGTGAGGGATGTTAGGGTTAGGTGTTAGGGATAAGTGTGAGGGGTGTTAGGGCTAGGGTAAGGGGTATTAGGGATAAGTGTGAGGGGTGTTAGGGTTAGGTGTTAGGGTTAGGGGTGTTAGGGATAAGTGTGATGGGTGTTAGTGTAAGGGGTGTTAGGGATAAGTGTGAGGGGGTATTAGGGTTAGGTGTTAGGGTGAGGGGTGTTAGGGATAAGTGTGAGGGGTGTTAGTGTAAGGGGTGTTAGGGATAAGTGTGAGGGGTGTTAGGGTTAGGTGTTAGGATGAGGGGTGTTAGGGATAAGTGCGATGGGTGTTAGGGTAAGGAATGTTAGGGTTAGGTGTTAGGGTAAGGGCTGTTAGTGATAAGTGTGAGGGGGTGTTAGAATTAGGTGTTAAGGTGAGGGGTGTTAGGGAAGTGTGATGGTTGTTAGGGTGAGGGATGTTAGGGTTAGGTGTTAGGGATAAGTGTAAGGGGTGTTAGGGTTAGGGTAAGTGGTGTTAGGGATAAGTGTGAGGGGGTATTAGGGTTAGTTGTTAGGTTGATGGGTGCTATGGATAAGTGTGAGGGGTGTTAGGGTTAGGGTAAGGGGTGTTAGGGATAAGTGTGAGGGGTGTTAGGGTAAGGGATGTTAGGGTTAGGTGTTAGGGTGAGCGGTGTTAAGGATAAATGTAAGGGGTGTTAGGGTGAGGCATGTTAGGAATAAGTGTGAGGGGTGTTAGTTCTTAGGGATAAGTGTGAGGGGTGTTAGGGTTAGGTGTTAGGGTGAGGGGTGTTAGGGATAAGTGCGATGGGTGTTAGGGTAAGGGATGTTAGGGTTAGGTGTTAGGGTAAGGGCTGTTAGTGATAACTGTGAGGGGCTATTAGGGTTAGGTGTTAGGGTGAGGGGTGTTAGGGATAAGTGTGGGGGGTGTTAGGGTGAGGCATGTTAGGAATAAGTGTGAGGGGAGTTAGTTCTTAGGGATAAGTGTGAGGGGTGTTAGGGTTAGGTGTTAGGGTGAGGGGTGTTAGGGATAAGTGCGATGGGTGTTAGGGTAAGGGATGTTAGGGTTAGGTGTTAGGGTAAGGGCTGTTAGTGATAACTGTGAGGGGCTATTAGGGTTAGGTGTTAGGGTGAGGGGTGTTAGGGATAAGTGTGGGGGGTGTTAGGGTGAGGCATGTTAGGAATAAGTGTGAGGGGTGTTAGGTCTTAGGGATAAGTGTGGGGAGTGTTAGGGTGAGGGATGTTAGGGATTGGTGTTAGGGATAAGTGTGAGGGGTTTTAGGGTTAGGGTAAGGGGTGTTAGGGATAAGTGTGAGGGGGTATTAGGGTTAGGTGTTAGGTTCATGGGTGTTATGGATAAGTGTGAGGGGTGTTAGGGTTAGGGTAAGGGGTGTTAGGGATAAGTGTGAGGGGTGTTAGGGTTAGGTGTTAGGATGAGGGGTGTTAGGGATAAGTGTGATGGGTGTTAGGGTAAGGAATGTTAGGGTTAGGTGTTAGGGTAAGGGCTGTTAGGGATAAGTGTGAGGGGGTATTAGGGTTAGGTGTTAGGGTGAGGGGTGTTAGGGATAAGTGTGAGGGGTGTTAGTGTAAGGGGTGTTAGGGATAAGTGTGAGGGGTGTTAGGGTTAGGTGTTAGGGTGAGGGGTGTTAGGGATAAGTGCGATGGGTGTTAGGGTAAGGAATGTTAGGGTTAGGTGTTAGGGTAAGGGCTGTTAGTGATAAGTGTGAGGGGGTGTTAGAATTAGGTGTTAAGGTGAGGGGTGTTAGGGAAGTGTGATGGTTGTTAGGGTGAGGGATGTTAGGGTTAGGTGCTAGGGATAAGTGTAAGGGGTGTTAGGGTTAGGGTAAGTGGTGTTAGGGATAAGTGTGAGGGGGTATTAGGGTTAGTTGTTAGGTTGATGGGTGCTATGGATAAGTGTGAGGGGTGTTAGGGTTAGGGTAAGGGGTGTTAGGGATAAGTGTGAGGGGTGTTAGGGTAAGGGATGTTAGGGTTAGGTGTTAGGGTAAGGGCTGTTAGGGATAAGTGTGAGGGGGTATTAGGGTTAGGTGTTAGGGTGAGCGGTGTTAAGGATAAATGTAAGGGGTGTTAGGTTGAGGCATGTTAGGAATAAGTGTGAGGGGTAATAGTTCTTAGGGATAAGTGTGAGGGGTGTTAGTTCTTAGGGATAAGTGTGAGGGGTGTTAGGGTTAGGTGTTAGGGTGAGGGGTGTTAGGGATAAGTGCGATGGGTGTTAGGGTAAGGGATGTTAGGGTTAGGTGTTAGGGTAGGGGCTGTTAGTGATAAGTGTGAGGGGGTATTAGGGTTAGGTGTTAGGGTGAGGGGTGTTAGGGATAAGTGTGGGGAGTGTTAGGGTGAGGGATGTTAGGGTTAGGTGTTAGGGATAAGTGTGAGGGGTGTTAGGGTTAGGGTAAGGGGTGTTAGGGATAAGTGTGGGGGGTGTTAGGGTGAGGAATGTTAGGGTTAAGTGTTAGGGATAAGTGTGAGGGGTGTTAGGGTTAGGGTAAGGGGTGTTAGGGATAAGTGTGAGGGGTGTTAGGGTTAGGTGTTAGGGTGAGGTGTGTTAGGGATAAGTGTGATGGGTGTTAGGGTAAGGAGTGTTAGGGATAAGTGTGAGGGTTGTTAGAGTTAGGTGTTAGGGTAAGGGGTGTTAGGGATAAGTGTGATGGGTGTTTGGGTAAGGGATGTTAGGGTTAGGTGTTAGGGTAGGGGCTGTTAGTGATAAGTGTGAGGGGGTATTAGGGTTAGGTGTTAGGGTGAGGGGTGTTAGGGATAAGTGTGGGGAGTGTTAGGGTGAGGGATGTTAGGGTTAGGTGTTAGGGATAAGTGTGAGGGGTGTTAGGGTTAGGGTAAGGGGTGTTAGGGATAAGTGTGGGGGGTCTTAGGGTGAGTAATGTTAGGGTTAGGTGTTAGGGATAAGTGTGAGGGGTGTTAGGGTTAGGGTAAGGGGTGTTAGGGATAACTGTGAGGGGTGTTAGCGTTAGGTGTTAGGGTAAGGGCTGTTAGGGATAAGTGTGAGGGGGTATTAGGGTTAGGTGTTAGGGTGAGGGGTGTTAAGGATAAGTATAAGGGATGTTAGGGTGAGGCATGTTAGGAATAAGTGTGAGGGGAGTTAGTTCTTAGGGATAAGTGTGAGGGGTGTTAGGGTTAGGTGTTAGGGTGAGGGGTGTTAGGGATAAGTGCGATGGGTGTTAGGGTAAGGGATGTTAGGGTTAGGTGTTAGGGTAAGGGCTGTTAGTGATAACTGTGAGGGGCTATTAGGGTTAGGTGTTAGGGTGAGGGGTGTTAGGGATAAGTGTGGGGAGTGTTAGGGTGAGGGATGTTAGGGATTGGTGTTAGGGATAAGTGTGAGGGGTTTTAGGGTTAGGGTAAGGGGTGTTAGGGATAAGTGTGAGGGGGTATTAGGGTTAGGTGTTAGGTTCATGGGTGTTATGGATAAGTGTGAGGGGTGTTAGGGTTAGGGTAAGGGGTGTTAGGGATAAGTGTGAGGGGTGTTAGGGTTAGGTGTTAGGATGAGGGGTGTTAGGGATAAGTGTGATGGGTGTTAGGGTAAGGAATGTTAGGGTTAGGTGTTAGGGTAAGGGCTGTTAGGGATAAGTGTGAGGGGCTATTAGGGTTAGGTGTTAGGGTGAGAGGTGTTAAGGATAAATGTAAGGGGTGTTAGGGTGAGGCATGTTAGGAATAAATGTGAGGGGTGTTAGGTCTTAGGGATAAGTGTGAGGGGTGTTAGGGTTAGGTGTTAGGTTGATGGGTGTTATGGATAAGTGTGAGGGGTGTTAGGGTTGGGTGCTAAGGTGAGGGGAGGATGATGATAAGGGGGGGAAGAGACACAGGGGTGTCCTTGCAGCAGAGATCAAAAGAGTCCTTCAGGACTGTATTGCACACTGTGTACAGTAGCCTAGCTATGGTTTTCCCTATTGATGCAGTATCACCTACACTCAGCCTCCTCTCAGTAAGACTGCAAGTTAGTTATGATTCCAAAATGGCTGCTGTCCATGAGGTTAAAGGGTTTCAGGAGGCAGGGTATGTTGCTGATTGGCTGGAATATGTCTGCTGACTGTGAGGTGCAGGGTCAAAGTTTGCTCAATGATAAAGAATAGGGGGCGGATCGAACATCGCATATGTTCGCCGTTCGCCGCGAACGCGAACATGCTATGTTCGCCGGGAACAGTTCCCGGGCGAACTGTTTACTACATCTCTACTGGTAAGCTTTCCACCATGTCTTTGATGTAATCATCCACAAAGGTACTTATTTTTTCTGTTAAGTTGTTGTTACCTGACACTATTGGTCGCCCAGGTACTGGCTTCACTTTTTTATGTACCTTAGGTAAGGCATAAAATGTAGCAATCGTTGGAAATTTTGGTTGAAGGTATTCGTATGTGTATTGATCAATAAGTTTGTTATCCTTTGCTGTTCTGAGTATTTCTTCCAACTCTTGAAGGTAGCCACAGGATTAATACTTAGTATTGTATACGTATGTTTGTCAGAGAGTAGTTTTTCACACATGGATATATAATCCTGTTGGTCCTGCAATACAATATTGCCACCTTTGTATGCTGGCTTTATTATGATTGGTGCATCCTGTAATTCCTTCATTGCTTTTCTCTCCAACTTTTTCAGGTTTTGTTTGTTTAATGTCAGATTGGGTTGGATCATAGAGTTTTCTCAGATCTCTTTCAACTTGATCAGTAAAGACTTTTAGGTTGGCATATTGATTTAAATAAGGGGTGAATCTACTCTGTTTTCTTCTCTGCATAGATTTAATATTTGATGTATGTTCAGGGAGTTGTTCATTAAGAAGTGACATTAGGTCATCAAAGGTGTCTTCATCTTCTTTCTGTAAGCCTAGACTGATGTGTTTTCTCTCTGTTTTCACAGAAAAATATTTCTTTAGAGCCAGTTTGCGTATAAATAAATTGATGTCTTTGATATTTGTAAACAAATCAGACCAGCTTGTAGGTACATAAGAAAGTCCTTTCATTAGAAGAGATGTATGTGCCTGATTCAGCTTAAAATTGGAAAGATTGATTATTTTGACATCCACAATGCAGGCCCATGAATGCATCTTCTGCATCTGCAAGCATTGTCAAAGAAATTAAGTAATTGTAAGATATTCCCAGTGCCTCTCAGGTAGAGATTCCTTCAATGAAAGCCCCCGTTAACATGTAGCTCCCACAATATTAAAGCCATCATATATCCAGATATCTAAGACATGATTGTTGTTAGCTTAAATGTAGACTAATACCGCTATGGCGTTGGACTTGCAAAGTCTCACAATGGCATGTTAATGAAAGCCAGCATTAATACATGCACTAGTGAAGCATGTGATACTCTCCTCAATATCAGTCTGAGAACAGATCCTTGGGTCTGATGTAAGTAACAGTGAATCTGGCTGCAGACCTTTGTGTCCTCTGCATGGCTATTTGTCCCATATTGCTGATGTCATGAGTATCCATTAACATGTGCTAACACCTGTATAGCTAATGTATGTGATATCAATGTTGATTACCAATATCATATGGCGAATGTGATAGTACTCCTGGACCACCAATGCTGGTCACAGGTAAGCATTTATTGTGAGATGACACATCATTATTAATGGTCATGGCCAGTGAGATATCCTGAGAACTAGCTAATGGTTAGTAATGCTTGCAGATGGAAATCAGGTGAGTTTGTATATTGTTACAGTTACAGTATATAGCACTGTAGTGTACATGCATGTTTTCCTTTTTTTATCATCATCCGCCTTTTTTTTTTACCACTTCTTTTGAGATTTTTGTTTTGGGAACACATTGCATGTGTGGAACTGGATTGGATTACACAGTCCAGAGATTTTTGCATCTGTTTCATTGAGCAGATATAGACAAATTGTAAGTGCTATTCTCATTACTGGTTTCTTCGATTAAATGGAGTGATTTCTGATGATCCCTTTTTTTCATCAGATTTTAGTTGAAGTATTGTAGTGACCACATGTGACCCTGATAGGTGCTATGCATCATGCTTATTCTAAACTATGACATTACCCCCTTTAGTTATCTATTTTTTACCCGAAAAGCCTCTTGCCCTTCCAGAATCTGCCCACACCACACCAAACCCATGATATTAATGCACAGTCTTGACCATTTCTGAGTGTGCTCTGTGTATGAAATAAAGCTTTGTTATACTGTGTATTTCAATAGTCAGGGTTTTGGGACATCCACACAAATCACATTTGTGTCACATTTCTATAACAGGAAACGAATGAGCCCTGGTTACTATGGAATAGATCACATATAATAGTTGTCAAACTGCGAGTTGTCGTCACAATTGCGGGCCTCGCATAGCACGACATCTGGCAATTGGACAACTCCCCCTGCCCCGGAGTGTTTTCAATGGTTGGGGTTTTGGGACATCCACATACAACACAGTCCTGTTGCATTCCTGTATAAGTAAACTAATGAGCACTAGTTATTATGCAATAGATTAATACATATTATTATAATAATATCATTATATATCACATATATAGTTGTCAGCAATTCAGGTTGTTGCTAATGTTGCAAAGCGAGGGCTGCAGTTGCAGGCAAGGAGCGCCAAAGTCGCTAGTAATAAATGATAACTAAAGACTTGCCCACCAAAAATTAAGGCAACACAATGTAAGGCTTTTGCTCCTCTGTGGATCTTCAGCGCTCATTGCGAGCCCTGCGCTGAGCGCCTTCAGCACTGATCGCGGGGCTCGCAATGATCGCCTTCGTGGTCGTGTAGCCTCGTTTAATTTTTTTCCTCTGACATTTTTTTTCTCTCTTAGACAATTTTCAAATGCCGAAACTCCTTAAATTCAACTTAAATTCACGTGCAACCTGACTCCCAGGTATCCTGGCTGTCCCCCCGTGCTGTGTGTGATTTGTTTATGTTTTTATTTTTTTATTTATGTGTTTTTGTTGGTTTGCGATGTACGCTGTTCTGCCGTTAACTTTGTATTTATGCGACATATTTTTTTTTCTAAGTCCGTATTTCCTCATCCTGCGTTGTTTTTGTTTTCTAAGTCCTGTGGTTCGTTTTTGTTTTTTTTCTAAGTTACGTTTTCCTCGGTTGTTTTTTGCTGAGAATGAGGTGCCATAGAGCCTTCACCTCCGCAAATGTGGACACTCGCTTTGCTTTGTGACCTGGGAGCCTCCACCTCCGCAAATGCCGCCCTCGCTTTGCGAGGTCCTCATTTGCGGCCAGAACTGAGTCCCTCGTCTCGCAAGCTCTTTGCGAGCTCACAAAGCATGACAACAACTTACAGTTTGACAATTATAATATGCGATATAGTCTTAATACACATGACAGGTCCAATTTGTGATACTGTGGAGTATCAACATTCCTGACAGGTGATAATGTAAATTGATTGATAACAAAACACAATGTGATTTCACCAAATATTAATGGGTATACATCTTGGCACATGGCCCCCAGCAATTTCATGGGACTTTCAAGGATGGGCCTATCGGAGATTGTCCCTGATGGAGGTGAGTTGGCTGTTGCTCTATGTGCCTCTGCACAGCCTCCATGTGTGTTTGTGGCCCTTCCTGATGGGTTAGAGTAGATTAGTGTGGTGTATGTTGCCCTGTTCCCCTTTTGAATTGCTACCTTGTGGTGGTGAAGGGGCTTGTGTACTTCAATGAAGCTTTGAGCTATACCATGTAGGGTCACTCTAGGTGAGCAGATCATAGCACAGAGGTCAGACAAATTGCAGTCCACTGGAGAAGGAACTAGCAACCCACTCCAGTATCTTTGGCATGGAAACCTTGTGAAAAAGCCAAGACAGAGACATAGCTAAATGTGCTGCAGTCCATATGGTCACAGAGAGTTAGACATGACTGAAGGACTAAACAACAAAATATAAAATGTTCCCCTGGTACTTCATTTATGTGGCATTGTATTTTGGCCACTATTTATTTTCCCAATGTAGATTTGATGAGTGAGATGTATATATGCGATTATATTTAGGGTCCACATGAAAGCCTCTTTGAGCGAGAAAGTGATAATATGTCAGGCAGTTTCTTGTTTTTGTGTTACAATTTAATCAGGTTGTGTCTCTTTAATTGCTTTATGCATGTTACAGCATGGCTTTTCTAATTTGCAAATACATGACCATTCCAACAGATGATAGAATAAAAAAAATGTTAAGGACTTGTCTGTAAACCCTTTGCAGGTCCTATTTGGAGCCAATAATCCGCCATATTAAATTCCAGCCTCGTAAGTCCAATGTGTAGCACGTAAGGGCTGCGTGCTTCAAATTTGGTCATTTTTTTCATGGCTATTAAATTAGAATGGGCTGTGAGCTACGAGCGAGAGAGGCTATTTCGTAAACTATTTTTCTGCCGTCAAGGTTGTGTTATAGGGTTATAGGGCAGTTAACTCCTAAATTGGGAGTATATGCCCTTCTTCGTCCTTCATCATCTGTGTCCCCACACCCTACCTTATATATCTGTGTCTTTCCAGTGTCTACCTCATCTCATCAGATTTTATCCCTAGCTTTCCCCCTCTACTCATGTTTGCCTATTTTCTCCGCTCGCATTTCAGCTCACCTCACATGTATCTCACCTACCTTACACTTGACTGCCTTTTGTCTCCCACTCACTTCTACTCTATAATCTGTTTTTGCCTCCTAAATTTCTACTTTTCCTCCCTATAATGCTTCTTCACTTCCTCCCTATTTGTATTTACCCAGCTTCTACATTCTCTGTCATCCATGTGTATCTCTCTCTTTCTACATTTTCCCTTCATGTGTCTCTTCCCAGCTTCACCTTCTCCCTCCTTCTGTGTCTCATCCTTTTACTCAGCACGTAGCCTATTCTTAGCCATCATGTTAACACGCATGTCTGCTGCAAACAACATTATAGGACTAATTTAATACCCTTAACATGTAAATTCGGAGTTACCAGCTATGTTTTAAAACGTAGACCAAATTTTATGAGGCTGTTAGATTCAAGGAGTTTCCAAACATTTTTTGTACATTGTACAGTGGTCCTTTAACAATACATAAATTCTTCAGTAATCTATCTATAACTGTGACTAATAAATATCATAATTTTAAAGTATTATTAATCAATAAGAAGCTCTTAACTAAGGATATAATATTTTTTCTTTGAAGAGATTTAAAAATATATATAGTGCAGATTTCCAAACACCTTTTCTATATTTACCACTATTGGAAAGGTACTCCAAAACTACTGATAATACACCAGGGGCGGCCCGTCCATTGGGGCGTCAGGGCAAACGCCCCCCCAAATATTTTCTTCACCCTGCAATAAAAAAAACACAACAATGTATTAGTATAACCCAAAAACAAATAAATATAAGGTGTACATCATCATTTCAAGTCTAAATAGTATTAAATATGAAGTAAAGTTAGTAAAGGGACACTGTCACTTTAAAATAACCCTTGTGCTACATTAACTAATGCTGTGTATCTATATAGCCCCCTGCCTGCACCCTGTGTGATCAAATTACAATAGTTATACACTGTGTACACTAACCTTAGAGTCTTCTCTCTCTTCAATGAGTCCTGGCCTGGCCCCCTGACCGTTAATGCATGCCGCCCACCATCACAGTGACGATATGCATGGGCGGTCATAAATGTATCAATTAATAACTGACAGTCTTCCATCATTGACCAATCAATGATGGAAGGCTGTCCAGTTACTAAGTGATCAATCTAAACCCACCCAGACCGTTAGCCCTGAGCGCCCGCCAGCAAATAGGGCCTCGAGTTATCATTTTGATTGACTGATACAGTCAATAAAACCACCAGTTCCCTGTCCCTTCCCCCTTTCTGTTTCCTGACCCTGGTCACGCTGAGACTGAGAGACCTCCCTGGCTGAATCTACTCATCTGCTCTGCCTGCCTAACACAGTAAGTCTACACCTGCCTCTGCCTGGCACCTGCCCTGCCCCCGGCCAAACCAAAACCCCTAGTAGCCCCTAATAAAAGTTAGGGGTGACCAGTTACCCCCAGTCCCCCACTATGCCTGCCTGGCCTGCCAGTGCCACCTACCCAGCCACCCACCAACTACCACCGACGACTCCAGCCATCACCCCCATGTGGCCTGTGCCACCCCCGATCAGGCCTGCCCTATGCTAGCCTAGCTATGCCATCATGCCACCGCCGGATTACCCCGATCACGGGATCGGGGTAGTCGGGTGGTGAGCGGGGTGGCACAGGCCCACATGGGGGTGATCGGATCACCCCCTTGATGAGGCCTGTGCCACCCCTGATGACCTCCATGTTGCCGCCCTATGCCACCCCCGAGGCCCGATCACCACCGGGCCCCCGGCACCACCCCGATGCGGCCTATGCTACCCCGGGTATTCGGGCAGTGAGCGGGGTTGACCAGGCCACATGGGGGTGGATGTTCACCCCCATGAGGCCTGTGCCACCCCTGATCGTGGCCTATGGGCGACCGATGGGCGCCTGACTGTGACCGACCCCACCCTGGATGAACCAACTACCTACCCCCCCCCCCCCCCCTATTTTTATTCAATTTTTAGAAGTAACAGGCATGTATATGTGCCTGTCACTTCTAAAGATAAAATAAAAATAAGGGAAGGGAAAAAAAATACAGTAAAAACATTATTACAATTAAACAGTAAGCAAACACATTGTTAGTACAGTTAGTAACACAACACATTTTATACAAAAATAAACAGCTTTAAACAAACATTAATAAAAAATAAAATAAACAACAGCACATACTTACCTGTAAAATTGACCCCTCCAGCGTTGGCCTTCTGTCCTCTCTGGATATAGTCATGAAAAATAAATAATCCATGTTGATTGAAGCCAATGGTCAAATAAAATAATCCATGTTGATTGAAGCCAATGGTCAAAAATAATCCAATCTTGATTGAAGCCATTGTCCATCCATCCATTCTGGCCCATTGAAAGAGGCCTCCACAAAAAAAAACCGACGCTCTAAAAAAAAAAAAAAAAACCACACTAAAAGAGCTCCTCCTACAAGGAGCCCCTCCCGCGATTAATTGTTTTTTTCCCACGGTCTGCTATATATACTAATTTTTGAAGGACTCTGATTGGCTGAAATTTTTGATTGACATCGATTTCAACCAATGAGAGTCTTCAAAAAATTAGCAAATCAGCAAGCAGGTATGGAAGCCTGTAAGGGTAAAAAAGGTTAGTGTGAACTTGTTTGACCCTGTATGTATTATACATATTAAAGGGCTATTTTATGTGATATACATGTTACAGGATAATATCCTGTAACATGCATAGCCAAAAAATAGCACTGTAATATGTATAACAAATAAAGTGTAATAGAAATGCATGAACAATATAATGTACCAAGTAATAAAGAACATCAATTAATCAAATAATAAATATCAATTAATATATATTGTTGTATGTATATGTTTATGTATATTTATGTGTATTTTTTATGCGTATATATATATATATATTTGTATATATATATATATATATATATATATATATATATATATATATAAAAATTAATATCAATATATCACAATAAATAAATATATATATATATATATATATATATATCAATTTGATATATATATATATATATATATATATATATATATATTTATTTATTTATTGTGATATATTGATATCAATTTTTATATATATATATATATATATATATATATTTATTTATTGTGATATATTGATATAAATTTTTATATATATCTATCAATATATATATATATATATATCTATCAATATATATATACTAGCGACTTGCCCGTCAAAAATGACGGCAATAAAAACTGAAGCCTGGCAATGCTGTTTGCCACACAATGTAAGCCTCTCCCCCGCTACTTTACTGGCCTTGTGATGAGCGCCTTTGGCGCTCATCACAGGCCTTGCAATGAGCCCCTTTGGAGCTCATTGCGAGTCTCTCCCTCTGTCTACTTCCTCCCTTGTGTCTTATTTCCCCCCTCCTCTCCCTCCCTTGTGTCTCCTTCCACCTCGTCTACCTCCTTTGCATCTCCTGCCCCCCTGTGTTTTTACCTCCCTCTCCCTCCCGTGTCTCTAAACCCCTCCCCTGTGTCTCTTTCCCCCTTCTCCCTCCCATGCATCTCTTCCCCCCCCTGTGTCTCCCCCAACCCTCCCCTGTGTCTGTTCCCCCCTGGCCTGTGTCTCTTTCCCCCTCCCCCTGTGTCTGTTACGGCCTTCCTCGTGTCTCCATTTCCCTCCCTTGTGTATCTTCCCCCCTGCACTCTCTCCCCTGTGTCTCTTCCCCCTCCTCTCACTCCCCTGTGTCTCTTCCCCCTCCTCTTTCTGTGCCTCTTCCTCCCTGTCTCTTCCCCCTCACCCTCTGTGTCTCTCCCCACTCTGTGTCTTCCACCCTCTCCCTCTGTGCCTCTTCCCCCGCCTCTCTGTGTGTCTCGCCACTGTGTCTCTTCACCCCTTCCTCTGTTCCCCCCCCCCTCTGTGCCTCTTCCCCCGCCTCTCTGTGTGTCTCGCCACTGTGTCTCTTCACCCCTTCCTCTGTTCCCCCCCCCTCTGTGCCTCTTTCCCCCTCTCTCTGTACCTCTTCCCCCCCTTCCCTCTGTGTCTCTTCCTCCCTCACCCTCTGTATCTCTCCCCCCTGTGTCTCTTCCCCCCTCTCCCTCTGTGCCTCTTCCCCCCTGGCCTGTGTCTCTTTCCCCCTTCCCCCTGTGTCTGTTCCCCTCTCCCCCCCCCCCATTTCCCTCCCATGTGTATCTTCCCCATGTTCTCCCTCCCGTGTGTCTTTTTCCCCTCCTCTACCTCCCCTGTGTCTCTTTCCCACCTATCCCTCTGTGTCTTTCCCCCCTCCCTCTGTGTCTCTTCCCCACTCTCCCTCTGTGCCTCTTCCCCACTCTCCCTCTGTGCAGTGCCTCTCCCCCCCTCTTCCTCTTCCCCACTGTCCCTCTTCCCCACTCTCCCTCTGTGACTCTTCCCCCCCCCTCTTCCCCACTCTCCCTCTGTGACTCTCCCCCCCCCCTCTTCCCCACTCTCCCTCTTCCCCACTCTCCCTCTGTGACTCTCCCCCCCTCTTCCCCACTCTCCCTCTGTGACTCTCCCCCCCCCCTCTCCCTCTGTGACTCTCCCCCCCCCTCTCCCTCTGTGACTCTCCCCCCCCTCTTCCCCACTCTCCCTCTGTGACTCTCCCCCCCCCTCTTCCCCACTCTCCCTCCCCTCTTCCCCACTCTCCCTCTGTGACTCTCCCCCCCCCCTCTTCCCCACTCTCCCTCTTCCCCACTCTCCCTCTGTGACTCTCCCCCCCTCTCCCTCTGTGACTCTCCCCCCCCCCTCTTCCCCACTCTCCCTCTGTGACTCTCCCCCCCCTCTTCCCCACTCTCCCTCCCCTCTTCCCCACTCTCCCTCTGTGCCTCTACCCCCCCTCTTCCCCACTCTCCCTCTGTGACTCTCCCCCCCCTCTTCCCCACTCTCCCTCCCCTCTTCCCCACTCTCCCTCTGTGCCTCTACCCCCCCTCTTCCCCACTCTTTTACCTGCTCTCGGGCCGCGCTGCGCACTTTATAATTGTCTAACTGCGATTCGTCTGAAGCGTGACGACGAATCGCAGTTAGACAATTATAATATGTGATATATATATATATATATATATATATATATATATATATATTTATATATTATTATTATTTTTTTTTTGGGCCTATATGTTATTTAAGGTTTTTAAGGTGCGGTTGGGGCCTATATGGTCAAAATTGGTTATTTAAGGTTTTTAAGGTGCGGTTGGGGCCTATATGGTCAAAATTGGTTATTTAAGGTTTTTAAGGTGCGGTTAAGGCCTATATGGTCAAAATTGGTTATTTAAGGTTTTTAAGGTGCGGTTGGGGCCTATATGGTCAAAATTGGTTATTTAAGGTTTTTAAGGTGCGGTTGGGGCCTATATGGTCAAAATTGGTTATTTAAGGTTTTTAAGGTGCGGTTGGGGCCTATATGGTCCCAATTTGTTATTTAAGGTTTTTAATGTGCGGTTGGGGCCTATATGGTCCCAATTTGTTATTTAAGGTTTTTAAGGTGCGGTTGGGGCCTATATGGTCCCAATTTGTTATTTAAGGTTTTTAAGGTGCGGTTGGGGCCTATATGGTCCCAATTTGTTATTTAAGGTTTTTAAGGTGCGGTTGGGGCCTATATGGTCACACTTGCTCTTTTAAGGTTTTAAACGCTACGGTTTGGGTCTTAAACGTTCTAATGTTTTTTTGTTTTGTTTTCTATAACTTCCCAGGTGCAAACTATCTGTGGAATCAGATTTGTTTGGACTCGTTGGTTGACTTACTGGACGTGAATACCCCAAGAAGGAGAGTCAACTGTTGGTGAGTATATGGTCACACTTGGACTTTTAAGGTTTTTAAGGTGCAGTTGGGGCCTATATGGTCACACTTGGTCTTTTAAGGTTTTAAAAGTTACGGTTTGGGTCTTGAGATTTCTAATGTTTTTTTTTTTGTTTTCTATCACCCCCCAGGTGCAAACTATCTGTGAAAGCAGATTTGTTTGGACTCGTTGGTTGACTTACTGGACGTGAATACCCCGAGAAGGAGAGTCAACTGTTGGTGAGTATCATTGCCTTTAATTTTCTGTCCATGTGTATAGGTGCAAATTTGATGTTGATGTAGTCTTGTCACATGAGGGTTTGCAATCTGTAATGTATACCAATGAAATCAACACACTGTTATTTTAAAGTAATTTTGTGACATAATATAAATTAATATACCGTGATCTCTTTCTTTTATTGGTATCAATATCAGAAATGAATACTATTGACTCTCTACTTGTGAAGCCTTTCGGCACCCTAACCTATGAGGAGAAGGTGGAAGTAAAACGGTTAGGAGCTGACCAACCAGAGATAAATCTGCAGCAAATCGCAAGAGATAGAGGGAAGCAATATGTCCGTAATTTCAATACTGAATGGTACAAGAAGAACGACTGGCTTTCTGGAAGCGTTTCTAGGAAGTCCTTATATTGTTTCCCATGCATCCTATTTGGTGGTGACGCTGCTTGGACCAAAACTGGAGTGACTGACGTCAAACATCTAGCTGACAAATTGGCAAAACACAAAAGTTCTAAAGCTCACTTGGATAACAGGATCAAGTTTGAGATGCTTGGACAGGCGAACATTGCTGTTCAACTGGACCAAGGATACCAAGTCAGCATTCAAAAACACAACGAAGAAGTGGCTAAGAACCGGTACATCCTTTCGAAGATAATTGATTGTGTTCGCTTTTGTGGCGCTTTTGAACTGGCATTAAGAGGACACGACGAGAGTGAAACATCGCTAAATCCAGGAGTGTTTAGAGGCCTGGTGGATTTGGTTGGCAGTATCGATAGTGCAATGGAACAGCATTTGAAGACTGCAACTGTGTTTAAGGGCACTTCCAAAACCGTGCAGAATGAGCTACTGGACTGCATGCATGAAGTTATAAAGGAAGTGATTCACCAAGAGCTTAAGGAAGCCCAGTTTGTGGCAATCCAAGCGGATGAAACAACCGATATTTCCGCTAGGACACAGTGCGTTGTAGTCTATCGCTACATTGACAAGAAGCATCAAGTGGTGGAAAGATTTGATGGCTTCACGGAAATGAAATCAACGGATGCAGACTCCATTGCTGCTGTTGTGCTGGAAACACTGAATACTGTTCTCCCAGAGCCAGAAGACAAGAAGAAACTCATAGCTCAAAGCTACAATGGTGCCAGTGTGATGCGTGGAGATCAAGGAGGAGTTCAAAGAAAAATAAAAGACGTGTACCCGAACGCACACTACGTCCATTGCTATGCTCACCAACTGAACCTAATAATGGAGAAAGCAGTTTCAAGGATTGGAAGAGTTAGAGTTTTTTTTTGAAACATAGGCGGCATACCATCTTTTTTTTCACGCTCTCCAAAAAGGACTGGAGTTCTGGATGAGGTAGTTGGTAGAAGACTTCCAAGAAGTGCACCGACACGATGGAACTTCAACGTTAGGACCGTGAACGTGATCTACGAGAACAGAGATGCGCTACTTGAGTGTTTCCAGACAATTGAAGCATGTCTAAACTTTGATCCAACATCTATACGGGAAGCCGCAGGTTTCATTGGAATGCTGGAAGACAGGGAGTTCCTTTACTTCCTTAAATTATTTCATTTAATAATGCCACATGTTGACATCCTCTATAGTCAGCTTCAGAAGCGAGACACGGATACTGTTTATATCAAAAAAGTCACAGAAGACTTTGTCGCCAGCATCCAGAAAATCCGTAATTCTGTGGAAGAGATAGAAGCAAGTTTGCCGAGCGATCTAACAGTCAACAGACGGAGTGCGGAGATCTCAACCTTGAGACAACTTTCAAGAGAGGTATGTGACATAGTGGTGGTTCATGCAAAAGAACGTTTTTCATTTTCAAATCACCTAGTCAGTGCCAAACTTGTTCAAAGTGACTTGTATAAAAACCATGACACTTGCTTTCCAACCCAAGCTCTGGAAGACACCGTGCAAGCATATCCAATACTGAAGAAGGAACAATTACGCACTGAGCTGTCACTTCTGTATGGGAAGACAGAGTTTCATACTTGTACAAGTGCTGTTGCTCTGCACAAACTTTTCCATCAATTTAATCTGCAGAATGATTTCACAGAGACAGTAAAATTATTAAGAATCCTGATTACAACACCAATGACTACTGCAGAATCAGAAAGATGCTTCTCAACATTGAAGAGAATAAAAACCTTTTTAAGAAGCACCATGTCCCTGGAGCGGTTGAATGCATTGGCGATGCTCTCAATGGAAAAGCAACTGATTTCCGAGATCCCAGACTTCAATGAAAAAACCATTGAGAAGTTTTCTTTTTTGAAAGATCGCCGTGCAAAATTAAAATACAAGTGATTGAAGCAAAGAAGAATGCATACCCCCAAGGTGTGCAAAGATAAACTGCGTTAAGCAGCACCACCTCACACTACCAAACATAACTAGTGGTAAGTAAAGTATGAACGGTGTGTGGGTGTGCATATGGAAGGAGCTATGAAAGGTGTGTGCATGGTCAGTAACAATTGTTGAAACCTTGGCGTGGTTTGAAGGAATTGGAGGCACTTCCAAGGGTAGCTGTCACTTGTGTACAGGAAGCAAGAATTCCATGTCTGTACAAGTGCTGTTGCTCTGCAGCAACTTTAGCATCAATTTAATCTACATAATTTAACAGAGTGAGTGAAGCTATAAGGAATCCTGCTTACAACAACGAAGACTACTAAAGAACCAGAAAGATGCTTCTCCAAATTGAAGAGGATCAAAAAAGTAATTAAAAAGCACCATGGCCCTGTAGCGGTTAAATGCATTGGTTTGAAGGAATTGGAGGCACCTTCAAGGGTACGTAAAGTTCTCAGAAATGGCACCACCTCACTACCAAAAATAACTAGTGGTAAGTAAAGTATGAATGGTGTGTGGGTGTGCATATTGAAGGAGCTATGAAAGGTGTGTGAATGGTCAGTAACAATTGTTGAAGCCTTGGCGTGGTGTTACTGCTCATATGGTTATCCATATGCTAATTCAACGTGTTTGTTTGACATTGATTATTGTGTTGTCTAAACAGAAGTGAAATGTTGTTGTTTTCTTGAATCCCAAGATCCACTGGTTTGGGCCTATGCAGTGCTGATTGGTCTTCTAAGGTATGTTTGAGGCCTATATGGTCCCACTTGGTCTTCTAAGGTATGTTTGGGGCCTATGGTCACACTTGGTCTTCTAAGGTATGTTTGAGGCCTATATGGTCACACTTGGTCTTCTAAGGTATGTTTGGGGCCTATGGTCACACTTGGTCTTCTAAGGTATGTTTGAGGCCTATATGGTCACACTTGGTCTTCTATAGTATGTTTGGGGCCTATATAGTTCCACTTGGTCTTCTAATGTATGTTTGGGGCCTATATAGTCACACTTGGTCTTCTAAGGTATGTTTGGGGCCTATATAGTCACACTTGGTCTTCTAAGGTATGTTTGGGGCCTATATAGTTCCACTTGGTCTTCTAATGTATGTTTGGGGCCTATATAGTCACACTTGGTCTTCTAAGGTATGTTTGGGGCCTATATAGTTCCACTTGGTCTTCTAATGTATGTTTGGGGCCTATATAGTCACACTTGGTCTTCTAAGGTATGTTTGGGGCCTATATAGTCACACTTGGTCTTCTAAGGTATGTTTGGGGCCTATATAGTTCCACTTGGTCTTCTAATGTATGTTTGGGGCCTATATAGTCACACTTGGTCTTCTAAGGTATGTTTGGGGCCTATATAGTCACACTTGGTCTTCTAAGGTATGTTTGGGGCCTATATAGTTCCACTTGGTCTTCTAATGTATGTATGGGGCCTATATAGTCACACTTGGTCTTCTAAGGTATGTTTGGGGCCTATATGGTTCCACTTGGTCGTTTAATGTTTTTTAAGTATGGTTTTGTTCTTGAATGGTATGATTGATTTGCTTGTTTTCTTTCAACCCCAGGTGCAAACCCTATGTGGCTGCAGATTTGTTTCTACTCATTGGTCAACTTAATGAACGTGAATACCCTGAGAAGAAGAGCCGACTAATGGTAGGTGTCACTCCTTTAATTTTTCTGTTAATACGTATAGGTGCAATTATGATATTGCTGTAGTCTTGTCACATGAGTTTTTTCAATCTATATTGTATACCAATGAATTTAACACATTGTTACTTTACTTCTTGACATTTCTGCATTGCAGATCATGTATTTCAATGGGCTTTACAAGCATAAGGTCATTGGGCGGGGCTTATAAAGGTCATTATGACGTCAGGGGGAGGAGTTATAAAAATGGGTGTGGTTTGAAAAGGGGGAGTGGCTATGTTTCGCCCTGTCGCCCCTCCAACTTGAAAAGTCACCAGCCGCCACTGTAATACACCACTGTTGTAATGAACCCAAACGCCACTCGTAAGAGCAGTTCAGCTTCTCTGCTCCCAAAGCCTGCTTCCGATCTAGGAAAAGCACTGGATCAAGGAAGGTTTAATAATTTTTGTTTTATTAGTAATAATAGTTTTATTTTATTTATAATTCTTTATCTTCATGTGTGTTTTTTTTATTGTAGTGTTTCTTTCTGTAATTTTATTTTAATACACTTAATGTATTTTTGAAATTGTATTTTAGAAACCGTGGGGGTCCATTTGGAGTCCCATAGGGAGTAGGGCCAGTGTTAGGGCACATGAGGGTTGTTAGATATACCCATGGGTAACAGGGGTAAGCTGAGGGACCAACAGGAGAATTCTGAACTATATATTAGATGGGGTGGGGCACCAGAAAGCAGGGCCCCTGGGGACTACAAAACAAACTTTACTAGAGAAGGAGGATGGGCGGTAGACAGAGGGGGTTTTAGGGAGTACACATTTAGTAATAAGATGAATCTTAATGTGCGCTGGCTAAGACTTTTACCATTCCTAGTCAATTATACAAATATGTTTTGGCCCGTGTTGTTTAATAGCAGTGCAGACTAAAGAACAAGTAGAGCTATAGTGAGTTACACATAGTTAGCACTCACAAAAAGTTAATAGGTCCATTATTTGTAAGGTGTGACTTGTACATGTATACATTTTACGAGTGCTGTCTAATTGTGGCCTATTTAATCCCTTGTTTCACTCATAAATAATTATCAGTGGTTGACAACTAGTAAAATGCTATTAATCATTATGATTACTCATGGCTGTCTACGGTAAGGCACTTAGTTCTGTGTTATGCTTGTTAGTCTTCTGGTGTACCATATTGACTGGAAGCTTTTCTGGGGAGATTTTAAGTATCAGTTCTGTAAATTATAATTGTTTTTTGGCGCTGTATACACATTTACTCCAACTGCAAACAACCATCAATCAGGGAGTTGTCTATTTCAGTTCGGGGTAAGGATTTTTCCTGGAAACGATTTAATTGATGTAAAGAATGTTCTTTGATGTTTGAGAACAGAACATTTTTAACTTCTGTAGCATATGTCTAGAATTCAGCTGCATGAGACAAAATAGCTAACGTTAATTATGAAACACTCAAAAGTACAAAATTAGTGAATACTATATTCTTTACACTGTGAAAATTAGTGTACCGATGTATGTGAAAAATAAACCACACACTCACACTATTATATTCAGTTTTAAGGTATATCGTATCACTATGAAAGCACCATTTTTTGTTTTTTTGCTTATTTAATGTTGAGCCTAAGATTGTTGTTCAGACTTTTATTTTGTTTTTAGGTGCGAGTTTTTAGCTCTAGTCTCCTTTCCTTTGCTTTCATCTTTCTATATTTTCTACCTTTCAATACTGATATCCTACTGAGGTTGCTTACTCTTTCTGCTACTCACTTCTCTTTTGAGGCTCTACAAAGGGGTGATCTTTAGTGTGCAGGCCACAGCCTGTGAGAGACCATACACACCACTATTCCATTAACCATGAACCAGTCACTTGTAACAAGAGCTCAGGTTTTTTTTTTTAGAATTGTTGGGGATTATTTTAAATCAAAATTGAATAAAAATGTAAGCCAGCTTGACAGCAAACAAACTGGTAGTGTTCCCTTAAATCCTCTTGTAGCAAACATTAACTTTAATTTTTGCATTGGTCTATATCAATATGTCTATACAGCTGACCATCAGTTAACAGTAACTCAAGCAACCAGAAAAAAAATCAATACTATACTTTATATTACAATTAGAATTTACAGGGCTCATGTCAGAAGCCAGGTTGTCATGCCACAAAATGCTAACAGGCACCTATATTGCATCCACAGTATGTCTCTGCAATTCAGTTTTACCTGGGAGCAGAAAGGCACGAGTGACTGAGCCAGTGCAGTGTTGGCATTACATTCCCCAGGTTCAGCACCGCACCCTCCAGCCCAACGTACCTGTGTGTAAGTGAGGAGTGAAAGCTGCTACTGCTGCTAGAACAGCCCTCACTGACAAATATACTTAGCAGAGCATCCTATGTGCAGCTAATCTATGCCTCTTTTATGTGTAACTCTCAAGCCACCAGAAACAACATTTATCCGGCATCTACCAATCCCCATGGGTGCTGGTTAAATGAGTGTCTACTGTATATCTATATATATACAGTATATCTATATGCCTATACATATATCTTCTTACCAGTCTATCTGGTCTATATGAGACAGCTTTAGCCTCAGAACATATTGGGAAAAGTGACAACCCTGTAGCATTCACTGAAACAATTAATTTACATAGCCACAGTCAGTTTTGGCCTCTAATCAGTTGCCTCATCTTTTTAGAGCTTCATCACCCTTTTCTCAATTCCCTAAGCATACCATTTGCATAATTTTACTATACACATGGAAGAGCCTCTTCTAAATCAGTAGCCCAGACTCTCCTACTCTGAGTTACTTAAGACAAATCTGAAGCCTGCTGCACACCTGGAGGAGCCTTTTCTTAAACACTAGCCTGGACTTTCCTACTCTGAGTTGCTTAAGAAAAATCTGAAGTTTGCTGTGCACCTGGAAGTATGAACAGGGCTATGGAGGTTGATCAATCTCTGGAGTTGATTTAATAATAAATATTACTAGTCATGTATGTCTGTTACAATTTGTTGTGACAGAAATTATTTCTAGCTAAAAATCAAAACCTTACAAAGTGTTGTAACATCTATGTAACCAACCATACTGTGTCTGGCTTTCCTCAAGCCACCCTCTTTCTGCTCTATCCCTTCATGTCTCTCTGTCTCATACCACTTCTCAGTAAGAAGTCTTTTCTTAATCACTATTCACATCTGTTTGGCTCTGGGTTGCTTACGAAAAACATGAGAGCCCTTTACTCCCTCCACTGTTTAGCCTTTATTTATAAGGACATGCAAATCACTTGCATATGACCAATCAGCAGCATATGCTATCATAATCTGCCCACTATGCCAACATTTATTACCTTCCTTTACTCACTCCTGTCCTTTGAAACAGATTTCTGTCCTACTAAATGAAAATCATATTCCCAGCTTCCCACTTTATTTATATTGTAAGTTTGCAGGTTTTAAATCTTGGACGGTGCTTTGGGAAAAAGTACAACGTAAGTAAGATTTTAAGGTCAAAGCCAGGATCTTCCTTTTTCCCCATATGTTGATACTGTATTTTTGTTTTCACTTAACCCTTGTATAATGCTACCTAATATGTTGACGCATAACAGATAAATGATAATAATAATAACAATGATAATAATAGTAATAATAATAATAATAGATGATGATTGCCTTTGAATTATCTTGTTATTTCTCGTCCATTATTATTGTTAGGTCTTAGAAATTAAAGCATAAGCATGTTAGATAAACTATAAAAATGTCAAATGTGAAATCAGTATGTGATCTTACATTAATGGAGACTTTGTTAGACACAGACATGTTTTTTTTTTGTTTTGTTTTTATTATTTCAAATTGACAATACAAAGATATAAAAGTGAAAAATATATGCACATAAATCATAAATACAAATCAATATCAATTTAGAACGTGCTGTACATTACATATATATTTAAGAGAAAAAAGAAAGGAAAAAAAGAGAAAGAAAAAAACACGAAATAAAAAGACACCATGCACTCAGACAATCATACCGAAGGTTCCATAATTTAATTATTACAATATAATGAATGAACATACTTTACGGTGATTTTACAATCAATCTGTACTGATCCCATTTTGACCAATTAATAAGGGACACATATTTCTGAGATACTGAACAGTTATAGTTGTGCATCAGATCCATATTCAAACTAATAACATTACTCAGTTCCCTGATTGTTGGTACAACAGATTGATTCCAATATTTTACGATCAGTCATTTAGCCACTAACAGAATATGACAAGTCAAATATCTATCTGCTGATGGCATCCTATCCACAACTTGTAGATTTTATTACACTCCCACCATACATGGGCTTCAGTACCTCATGAACCACATAATTTCCAACATAAGTCTTCCCCTTTTGGCTCGATTTTGGCCAATTTAGCCAGAGTTAAATGCAATCTATGCATTATTTTAAAGAATAGCTCTGAGTATGCTGTATTAACCGACGATTTCTTAACCATTTTTATGATTTCCCTCCACCTTGTATCCTCTAAGTTCATTTTAAGGTCTAGTTTCTAGCCTTTAATTCCTAAGCTTTTGGAGGATGGGGTTGACTCACTAATAATCCTGCTACATTTAGAAAGGATATGTAACATTTCTCCCTTTATAATCAATTCTTCTATTTTTGTTGGAGTACTCATCCCAGAAGTTTTATATCCCCTTCCATACATATTTTTCCTCAAGCTTTCATAATTAAGCCAAGTACATTTTTTAGTCTCGAGTTTCAACTGCAACTCCTGTAAGGTAAAAAGGCTGCCTTTATTATATAATTGGAATATGAAGGTTAAGCCCTGATCTATTAATATTTTAATCGTTGGACATAGATCTTTCATTTTAAGGGACTCAATCGGTGCTGCCAATGATGGGTATTTGGATAATTTAATTTTCTCTTTATTGTTATACCAGTATTTTAAAAGGGCATTTATATTTTTTGGAAGTTTGCTAAACAAGATTTTATTGTAATTGGAGAACAATAGAATAGTTTGAATGGAAAATTCCTTAATTAGGGCTTCTTCCAATACCAACCATCTTGGTTTATCTTGGATAATATTCCAACTTATAGGTTGGGCTATAATGATCTTTTGATGAATTTATTTTATACAGGGTGTATTTAAACCTCCTTTATCTAATTTATTGTAAGTTATACTTTCCCTGATTCTGTTTATTTTCCCCTCATACATGAATTTATCAAGCTGGTCCTGAATGAGTTTTAGATAATTATTTGCTTGAATATCTGGTATAGATCTCATACAGTAAGTGATTTTCAGAATAATACTCATATTTATTGAGGCTATTCTAGCTGACCAAAATAAGTTTAGATGTCTCCAGTCAATTAAAATTGGCCTAATTTGTTTCATTATCTCATTAATGTTATCTTTAAGAATCTTACCAACACAAAAGGAGAATCTTATCCCTAGGTGGACTATGTAACGGGATTTCCAATTAAAACTAAAACATTTCTCCAACTTTTTTTTTACTTCTGGTTTTATGCCTCTAATTAAAGTATCTGATTTTAACTGGTTAATTTTAAAGTTAGACAAAATACTAAATTCATCTAATATTTCCTGATGATTTTGACAGGAAGTATCTGGGTTGGATATAGTGATAATGATATCATCCACAAAGGCCATATATTTAAATTCTTCCTGGCCTATAACCACCTTCTTGATTTCTCTGCAGTCTCTTATGTAGATCGCTAGATCGCTAACGGCTCCATAAAAAGAATGAATAATAACGGAGATAATGGGCATCCCTGGCAGGTACCATTACCTATTTTAAATTTCTTTGACTCAAAGTCAGGACTCCCAACTCGTGCAAATGAATTTGTATATAGAGCCTTAACCGACTTTGTAAATAAGGGTGCCTCATTATCCTTAACATAAGACAGAATATTCAATAATCGCCTGGAGTTGTCAGACGCCTGGCGTCCTGGGACAAAACCCGTTTGATCGGAGTGAATCACCTTAGCAATTAAAATTTTCAATCTATTTGCTAAAATTTTTGAGCAGATTTTTACATCAATGTTTATTAGTGAGATTGGACGTTAACTCCTACAATCCTCCGGGTTCTTCCCTTCTTTCAGAATATTTACTATTTTGGTCTCCGACATCTCCAATGGAATATCGCCAGTTTGTCTGATGTCATTAAATAGGCCACATAAGTATAATTTGATCTCAGACTGAAGTACCTTATAAAATAAGTGGTCAAATCCATCCATTCCTGGAGCTTTATTTGATTTACCACTATTTATTACTTCAATTATCTCCTCTATAGTTATATCCCTATTTAAATATAATGATTCTTGATCAGAAATTCTAGGAATCTTAATATTATCCAAAAAGGCATCAATATCCTCTTTATCTGGAACCACAAAGCGCTGATCATTATCTAAGTATATCATTTCTTATAAAAATCCTGGAAAACCTCACCGCTTTTCTCAGGATTAATATGCACATTTTGCTCTTCATCTTGTATTTTTAAAATCCTATTTTGGTTGCCTTGTTTCTTTAGTATATTTGCATGAAATTTGCCAGTTTTATTACCATACAAATAATTAGATTGTTGAAATCTCCATAAAAGGCTATCAGCCTGGAATTGCAGTATACTTTTTATTTGATTATTTATATATTTATTTTATTTCCGATGTCTTTGTTCGGACTTTCTTTATTAATCTGATGTAGGTTTTCTAATTCAATATATAAGATTTTTAGAGGTTTTCCCGGTTGCCTTTTGATTTCTGCCATCCTGGAGATCAGGATTCCTTAGACAAAAGCTTTATATGAACACCATAGTGTCTTCGAAGATGTTACCGAATCCTTATTAATCTCAAAGAATTCCTGAGTATCCTTTTTCAAAGCATTAGGATTTTCTATATTTTTAAATATTATGGGGTACATTTTCCATCTTTTTTGTAGTTTTAGTTCCAGTACATCCTCCAAAATCATACTTTTCATGGAATAGTCTGACCATGGAGACAGAACAATATCTGTCTTCCTAATCAATCTTAAGGTACTCAGATCTGCAAAGATATAGTCTATACGGGATGACGATTCAAATCTATTTGAAAAGAATGTATATTCTTTACAGTTCGCATGAAATACTCTCCATAAATCATATAGCTCAGTTATTTGTAAAATTTGAAAAATCTGAAGCTATTTTATTAATTAGGGCTTCTGACCTTTAGCGCTGGTGTTTATCCATAAGTGCGTCAATTGCCATATTGAAATCTCCACATATTATAATCAATCCTTTCTTTAATTTAAATATATCAATTAATAAACTTTTTAGGTAGCTGATCTGATTTTTGTTTGGCAGATAAGCATTTACCAAAGTTGTTAATCTATTAATAATAAACCCGTCCAGATTATAAATCTGCCTAGGGGGGCTGTTTTTGTGAATTCCTCAGAAACCGTTAATCTTTTATTGAAGAGAATAGATACTCCCTTGGATTTACTGTTGAATATGGAATTTATACTAACCTGGAAATTGATTATTGAACATATATTGTAGTGCCTCTTTTTTTAGGTGGTCTCCTGGAGATATAAAATGTCAGCTTTAATTTTGGCATAATTTGAAAAGGCTATTTTCCTTTTTGTCAGTGAATTTAACCCATTTACATTATGTGAGACTATTTTTATACTCTTATTCATCTAGGTAACTAATGGACCAAATTATCGTGCCAAGTAAGTAGATCCATCATTAGTATAAAATAGACCTTCCTCATTCTTACAACCCGGATGCACTTCCTAAAATGAACACAAAAGTGAATATCACATAACTTCATACTACTAAAAACATACATACACCTTGTCAGAGGACCAAAACAAACATGCAACATATCCTTTGGATTTACAGGGCAAATACCCGATGTTAGGAAATGTCAGGAGTGGTTCCCCATTAATAGTTGGGAAACTGAAATGTGTAGGTAGACTGTCTGATCCATTCATGGGCCAATCTATATATGGTGACTTAATCCTATTGTATAGGTAATTCAAGCTACATATAAGTTTCCCTTCAATATAAAATATTACAACCAGGGAAAAAGAGAAAGTAAAAACAAATTATAAAAGGGAATATACATTTGAAATAATGTGATTACTTAAGATTCCTAACTAAGGAAATTATTTTTTTCTAATCCCTGTGAACTATATGAATACATCTGACATTGTACTCTTCCCACTAACAGGGTTAACTACTTCCTATATGTGATAATTTCTATCTCTTCCCATGTGTCTATGATATTAAGATAATTGCCCTTGTTATATTTAGTACTTTATGCCTATATAGTGGGTAATTTACCCTGAGAAAAAAAAAAAAAAATACTGCTAAAAAGAATAATCTGTGGTTCTTTTTACTCTAACAACTATTACCCACCGGAGATAACCATTTATATCTAATTTCTTTCTGCCTTAGAATTTGAGTTATCTTATTGTATTCTCGTCTTCTAGATAATATCTGGGCAGATAAATCTGAGAATATTCTAATATTCTCATATGGGGGTGAAAACTTTTGCTTATCGTATGCTACTCTCATTATAGCATCTTTATATGATCGGTAGTGAACTCTTACAATAACCTCCCTAGGTATGGATTTATCTAAATGTTTCGCTAGGGGTATCCTATGAATAACATCAATAGTATTTTTATTTGTTAGAGCATTTGGAACCAATATCTCCGAAAAGTTCTCCACATAGGGTTTTAAGATACTGTCTTGTATTGTCTCAGATATGCCTCTCAGACAAAAGTTGTTCATCCTGCTTCGGTCTTCTGAAGATGATATTTTAATCTTTAAGTCCTCAATTTTATTTTCCAGATCCATTGAATATTTAAGTAGATTGTTATTGTCCGTAATTAAATTGTTACAAACATTTTCAACTGATTCAGCTCTTTGATTTACCTCTTTAATAAGTAGGATGTTATCTGATATTTTTTTTGTCAGATCAAAGATTAGATTTGTTTGAAAAATCTGTACAATTTATTTCATTTTAGAGCAAGTGAGAGTTTACCAAGCTTATTGTTTGGGAGGCTTTATCTGGTGATTGATTAGCCAACAATGTTGGAGCAGTATCTTCTATTAAGGTGCACACAGTGGGGCCCTTGTTTCTAGGTGAGAACATATTAAGGGTTTTTAATGTCCCTTTTCTCCCCCCTCGGTTTCATTTTGGTTGGCATGTTTACAAAAATATGCGTATTCAAGTCTGATGTTATTTCTGATTTCACTCTAATAGCCCAAACTCTACCGTGACATGCCCCTCAGTACTCCTAATGGGCTTTAGTTTTTTCCACCTTTTAAATAAAGGATGACTTGGCCAATTCCACTGTATTATATATTAAGCTTTATTGAGATAGCTACCCCCCTGAATATCAGTTATTTTATCTCATAAGAGAGATGAGGGGCTCTTTTACAAAACTTGTAGACCACTTCAAAGTCCAGATATCAATTAGTGGGTTTAGTTAGACCCTCAGTGCTTTCATATAAGTGTGTGAAGTAATTCCAAACTGGAATTGATAGCAGCATCTACTAGTTACCAGTCACTTGGCAGCCTGCCATATACATCTCCACACAGAATACAATGATTTACTACTACCTCACCATTTGAGATAACCTTCATACATCAGATAATCTCTGGGACTTCTACCAATTTCCTTTATTATTGATTCTTCTAGGCATATGGTAGACAGAAAGTTATACAGTATCTCCGTTTGCTATGGACCAGCACAACACCTCTCTTTTATGACCCAGTTATTTCAAAGGGTGTATGAATCAGCCAGATTATTTTTATCTTTCCCTTGTCCGTATAAGACTTATTAGACCTCACCCTCTTCAGATCATCCCTCTTACTTTGTTTTATAAAGCTTTTAGGGCTGAAGAAATAAATCCCCTCCTTGAATGCTCTTATATATATTTGAAGATCTTCCTATTAGCTTTAGAGATACTTTGCTTTGCTGAAGGTTTGGGCTCTTTTGTAAATATCCTTTGTTCTCTTTAAATCAGCTCACATCTGCAAGACCCTTTGTCTCAATAAGTGGTGTTTGATTCTTTATGTGGTGTTTAATAGAAGGTGCAGTGTCCCACAAAATCACCTACTCACCACCATCCTTAGATGTCTAGCACAACTCCATCTACTGCTGCACAAGCTCTCAAAGCTGTTTAGTGTGCAGCTATTCCCCTATGCCTCCAGCAATCCAACAGTCCCGTCTGATGTCTCTCCAAACCACTGGTACAGACCTCACACATGGCTCTGTGAGTTATCGCGGGATGACGTCGCTCTGAGCCTCGCGACAGCTCAGACGGGGGTCTCCTTACGGTTCATCTTCTGGTATGCTGTACACATCCTCCCTATGGTCCGATACAGCGTTTGAGGGTGTAGGGGAGATCTTAGGAGGGGTGAGGTTCAGTATGGTAGAGGTGGAGTAGAGATCAGTGATAGCTAGTGTGGTTGTCTCCCCACCATCCTGACGTCAGCCTCACACTGACGCAAGATCCATTTCCTGTTATGCCCCTCACATTACAGAAGCTCTTGAATCCTGCCTCTGTGAGACACAGACATGTTTGAGCTTGAGATTTTTAAGGCATTCAAAACAGTCTTGATTGGGTGCTTATAAAAGTAAATGCTTTTATAGTGGTATTTTGATATCTTGGGGTAATCATACCTTGTGCGTTTAAGTGTGCAAAATGTGGACATGGCTGTAAAAATGTAAAATGTGATCTTACATTTATGTTGTTTTTGATATATGCAAATATTTGTGGGCTTAATCATATTCTGTATCTGTGTATTAATTTGGGACTTTCATGTTTAATAATTTAATAAAAATGTCAAGACTATTGTTTACATATTTTAGGTAATGAAACATGTCAGATATTTTAGAATTTTTTATGGTCTGTTCCTTTAGACAATATAAATGTTTATACGCTTATGCTGATGTGAAGTTATACCTTCCCTGGTTATGGAGTGTGTATATTGGCTTTATGAAGTCAAGAAAAGCCTTCTGTGCTCTTGCCATTTAATGACCCACCTTGGGGCTCGAGACCATGACCCACATAAAAATGTTCACTAAGCTGCACTTGAAGGGGTAAAGTTGGGTAAGTTGGGTATGTGCACTTGCTTTGAAAAGTTTTAGCACGTGATTCAAATTATTCTTATTTTTGTTTTGCTCACAGAGACCGGTCGCAGATCTTTGCAAGCATATACAATTATTAGTGAGTGTACACAGAGTAGTGAGAAGTCACACATAGCTAACAGTTACACATTTCTTTTTTTTATTATTTTTTATATTTATGAAAATCTATTAAAAATCTATTAAGGACATTTGAATTATGGGATACTCAAGAGAGGTTGAAATTTCATAATATATTCTGGAAAATGTGTCTGAAACTTTTTATGTTTTAAACAAACTGTGAAAAGAAGACAAAATCATTAATTTACCTTTTCAATAACAAAAGTGAATTGGCAGCTGAATCTTTGGCAGATTCACAGGGTAGCATACAAATGAGCAGTATTCTCAAAATTAAATATTCATCTACTATCCAATATGCTCTGAGCTGTGAACGGCTCAATTATCACTTACTTTTTTGGCAGGATGTCTTAACTGAAATATTTAAGCAGTCCAGTAAGGCAAAAATAAAGAAAAAAAATGTGAAAGAATCTTCTATAACAATAATTTGAAAAATGGTAACGATTTTGAAACAGTTTAAAAAAAATGATAAAGTTTTATATTTAACTCAAGTGAAAGGCACATGGGTTTGCTGGTTGACTAAACTGCAGCAATGTGTCAGCTTGATCTCAGATATTCTGTGCAGTGCAGTTTTGCTACTGAATTCTTCAACTCTGCTAGGCATAAAATATTTCAGGATAAGATTAGAATAGCCCTTCCTCTCTCTAGTTTAAAGTATGCATCTTCATGTATTTATTATTTATTGAAATCCAGGTGTATTAAGTAATATAAGGTAACTAGCTTTACAGACATACAGGTAGCTTTTGGCCAAACATTGAAGTGATTGCTGAATAAATAGCTATCAACTGAGCAAAGATCCAATAAAAATGCCTTCAGAAAATCATCAAAAAACCCTACAATTATTGTATTAATATATTTAAAGTTCTAATAAGACATATAGAAAATATGGGTAAGAAAAGGAAATTAAAACTATATAGAGAAGAGCTACTTATTAGTAAACTTTGCTGACACAACCCAGAGATGAGGGGGCTCAGTACACCCCTAATTCTCCTGCTTTAGTTTACAGGAGCAATCTGCAAGTTGTGACTTTAAATTCATCTCAGGACCCAGCAATTCAGATCAGGACCTCATTCATGGAGACGCAGGAAAGTCAGATCACACTGTTTCTTAGTGCAGAGTAGACTGGCAACTTTATTCTTCTTACACATACACAAAAGGATTTCCCCACATCACTTCCTAATTACTCTCTCTGTAAGAGGGGATGTGGATTCTTAGTGTGACCTCCTCACCCTGACACTAGGCCACCACCCCTCCTTAACATTACCAGATACACCAGAGCCTGGGGGTTATTTGGTTAGGTCCCTAATATCCCAGGCCTGTGTTTTGCTGTTAGGTAAAGGGTAACACTTTATCACTATCTGAGACCAGAGCCTGGCCACTCTGAGGGGCCATAGAAAATTATTGCAGAAACCTTGGGTTTAAGCCTTAGCTGGCCCACTAACACGATATGGCAGAAAGTGTTTCTCTGTTAGTTTACAGGTAAAATAACATTATTTTAGTGAACATAACACCATATAGTAACCCAATATTAATAGTTGTGGCCAACACTACAGTAGACACAAAAACAACATGTCACAGTCCTTACAAGAAGCATCATGTTCATTTTGATAGCCTTTTTTATTTGCAACCCAGTATGCCAGAGTCCAAAATAGCAGGGTTGCTTGTGGGGTTCAGGGGAGTCCCAAAATCAGTCAAAATTGGAAAATACAGTTGATGTTCCTATGGTTGCAAATACTGTATATAGTAATAATAGATATAATGAAGATTTGATTGTATAAATGAAAGAATGGTGGGAGTGGTAAAGGAACGATCAACGTTTACTACTTCCCTATGCTTTCCATAAATCATTAGTATATCCTTATGTTACCACAGTTAACCATTGCTTTCACCTACGACTTTACGTATCCTCACCAAATACTTGGATTATAGGCTTTTCTTTAAATATCTCACTAGTTACTTTATCTGACAGGTGGAATAAATTCTAGTTACACCAGCTCTCTTCATAAAGAAAACATTTAATTAAAATGCCTGCTTTGGCAGAAGCATCTGCTATATAAGACTCCCCCCCCCCGTAGTTTCCTGTGCATGCATGCAAAAATACAGCTACATATTATTTCTATGATCTATGGTTCTTGTGTTTCTTGAAGATGTTACTGTTCCAAGTAAATGTTGTCTAATCATACCAATCACAGTTGCCTTTCCAGAAAAGTCTCCGCTAATCTTGTTTGGCTTTATGTCTTGTCATCATGATGTGTAAGGGTAAATGTGATGAGTACTATAACAGCAGAAGTCACTGTGATCATGAACTGTAAGCCCCCACCTTCACCTGAACCATATTGTCTTTCAATAACTTTACTTTAAATGATTACTGCACAGTGAAAACAAATATTTGTTTGAAAACGTTGAGTCTAACTAAGAGCATAATTAAGCAAAAAAAGTCTCTTATTTGCCCTGGGGAAATCCATGATACAAAGCTGGAAGCTCTATGTGTGAGATGAGTGTTTACATCTCTGCTATCCGGCTCCCCTCTGTCTCTTTCTCCCCTTTCCTGTCCCACCACTTTTGGTCTCTCCTCATATGCCCCCCCCCCCCCCGTAACTCTGTCTTCCACTCCCCTCCCACATGTGTATCTCACTCATCTCTTTGTCTTTATCCCTCTCAGCTTCCCTTTCACTCCCTCTTTCTCTCAATATCTGTCTCTCTCCCTCTTTCTCTCCTCTGTTTTGAACCTCTCTCTTCCCCTCACCCTCCTTCTGACGCATCCTTTCTCCCCTTCTATTATTTTCTCTTCCTCTTTACCAGTCTCTCTCTGTCTCTTCTTGTCTCTCCTCTTCCCATTCTATCTTAATTTAACCCTCTATCTTTTTCTCCCTCCTCATGTCTGTCACTCTCTAACATACTGTCTCTTTCTAGCCTCCTGTCTGTCTCTTTCTCATCTTGTGTCTCTTTCTCTCCTTTTCTGTATTTTTCCCTGCCTTCTCTGTTTCTTTTTTTCTCCCAAGTATTTCTATTTCTGTCTTTTCCACCTCTCCTCTGTCTGTCTCTCCCCACAATTCACCCTCCAACCTCGGTATGTCTCCCACATTCCCCATCCTATGTCTGTCTCTTCACTTATTCTCACACTCTTACCCTTCTTTCTCTGTCTCTCTCCCCTCCAGTTTCTTTCTTATCTTTTTTTCTACTCTCTTATTTTCCAACTCATTCTTCTCACCATCTTTCACCCATAATGCACAGTCTTTCCTCTAATCATCTTTTACGCATTCTCTCTTGCCTCTTCCCCCCTCCTCCCTCTGTCCTTTTTTCTCCTTGCCTATTTATTTCACCTTGTCTTATTTCTTCTATATCTGCCCACTTTTACTCATTCCCTTCTATGCTCCCTTTATCGTCCTTCTGTTCTCTTTTCTCTCCCTCAATATCCACTTTTCTGTCTCATTCCCTTCTCTTCCTCTCTCCACTCCTTTATCTTTCCCTCCGGTTTTTCTATTTTCCTTTTACCTCTTTTCTGTACATCTCTTTTCTCAGTCTGTGCTTCTCTTGCTCACTCAATTTTTTCCATCTCCTCTTCTTTCTTATTCACTTTCTCCCTCTGCTTCCTTTTCTTTGCTTTCACATTTATCCTTTTAGTTTTTCTCAATTCCTCTTTCCTCCATCTCTCCTTCTCCCTTCTGCCTTTTTTGTTTTCTCTATTTACACAATGAGAACGTATCTGGTCCTGGTAGAAGCTAATGTGAAACGCTCACGTCAACCAGACAGTGAACCTGTCCTCTCCTTATGACGTCATTCTCTCATTTGTGAGATGCCGGCAAAGAGCCAGGAACCTGCTTCTGTGTCTGATTTATTTTTCAAAGTAAAATGGACTTATTGCATTAGGACTAACATGATATTGCAAGACCGGATGCCAGGCACAATTGTAGGATAGGAGGATAGGGGAGAGGTTAAATGTATTTATTTGGGACAATTAGCAGGTCCCAAGTTCCACTAGAACAGCTGTTGTAGGGACTACAGGGATAGTGATAGTACAGTACAGAGGGTAGGCGGTAGGAGGGTAGTGTAGAACTAGCTGTTGGTACATTTAGGGGGCAAGTAGTGGGTCCCAAGTGCTGCTTAAACAGATTTTGCTGGGCATCTCAAAGATAGGTGAAACTATTTTATGAGGGTTATGATTAGTATTTACAAATATATACTAGGATGATTAGAAGTGTAGCTTATAATGATCTAAACTGAATATATATATTCTCTATAAGAATATTGCTCTTTATTAAAGACTGTTATATTGTTATATCCTACTACCTGTGTATAAATTAATGTTTAATGATTGATTTATATATACACATTTTGAGCAATTATTGGAATATCGTTTTGAGTCATCTCATTAACTGTCCATCTGTTTCTGGCTCTTTCTTCCTTTTCACGCATTTTTCCCTCCTTTTTTCATTTCTCTGTTTCTTTTTTTTCTCCTTTTATGCTCTCTCTTCTTCTCTCTCCCTCTTATCATCTTTCTTTTTAACTCTCCCTTCCCCACTTTTAACGTTGAACATTCCTCACCCCGTAGGCTTTTTTCGCATCAAACCTGCAGTTCGGCAGCGGCTTGCTTTACGGGGCTAATTTACACATAGCCCGAATTTAATAGGGCTGTTAGTCTTGTATTCTCTAACTATATTTTTATTTTCTCTTTCCTGTCATCCCCCTCTCCTAATACAGAAAAATCTGAAGAAGTACCTCTCACTTCATCCTAATACTCTGACAACCATTTATAATATAGAGATGTATAAGAGAAATGGTGTCTGGTCTGTAGAAGCTACATCGAGATGTATAAGCATTTTACAGTACAGGAATAGACCCAGGCTGCTGGAGAGAAGATGTCAGGTCAAAGCAAACCACTAACGTCAAACAAGTGGAGTAAAGTGGGAGAGGACTATAGTAGGTAAGAGCAAGCAAGAGGTGCAAGGGATTACATTTTAATTATGATGTTTAAAGTTACGATATCTGCATATTTCTGTAGAGTGGGGTTTCAGCAGCATGCATGATTTATAAATCATTTTTTTCCGGGGACCCCCTTTTGTAGAGTAATTATTTATCGAAAAATAATATTGATGTAAAAAAGGCAAGAAGTTGTATTTAAATCCAAAAGTTAAATTTCATAGCAGATCAATTTATCATTGAGATATGCCTTAAAAAAAAGCTAAAATATAATCAGTGCGACAATCACAGCCAGAAACTCAGTATATGTATGTGTATATATATATATATATATATATATATATATATATATATATATATATATATATATTGTGAGAATGTAAGGAGCCGGGGACAGATTATTGAGGGCCGTTATGTAAGCCATAGGCTGAACTGCTCCTTGTATCCAGCTCTCAGGGAGTTAAAACACTTAAATTCACCTGGTCCAGTGCTTCACTATAAAAACCCCAGGAAGCCCCAGTGAAGGGGAGGGGTGTGCTGCTGATTAGGCTCTGTCCTGAGTAGTTTGTAAGCTGAAGCCAGAAGCTGGGACCTTGCCTAGGAGACAAGCTAGAAGGAGCATGTAAAGTACAGCTAGTTGAGAGGACTGACAGCTGCCTGAATTGCTGCGGGGATGACCAAGGTGAATCGTTTGGAGAAGCAATGTGGTGAGTGAGATCCTGCGGTTTCTTGGAGCTGAAAGGTACCAGACTGATTATGCCTCAGGGAAGTTGCTGAGTGTGGAACTGACAGAGGCCCTGTTTGAAGGTACCAGACCGATTATGCCCCAGGGAAGTTGCTGAGTGTGGAACGGACAGAGGCCCTGTTTGAAGGTACCAGACCGATTATGCCCCAGGGAAGTTGCTGAGTGTGGAACTGACAGAGGCCCTGTTTGAAGGTACCAGACTGATTATGCCCCAGGGAAGTTGCTGAGTGTGGAACTGACAGACGCCCTGTTTGAAGGTACCAGACTGATTATGCCCCAGGGAAGTTGCTGAGTGTTTGACCGGTACATATGCAATAATTTAATACTGCTGTATCCAAGGGTCCCTGGGGTGAAGCATACGGGAGAGACGTGCGGGCCCTATGCTTCATCCGCGGCTACTGATGTAGAAACGTTGAAAAGACTACCGATAAACAAGAGACTGTTTGTATCCTGGCCACAAGGTGGCAATATAGCAATAGTCAGAGACTATTTGTAGCCTGGCCACAAGGCGGCAATCTTTCAATAAACAGAGACTATTTGTAACCTGGCCACAAGGTGAAAAATTATAAGGATTTAAAGACTGTCTTTGTCCTTGCCACTAGGTGGCGCTATTCCTACGAAATTACTCCTTCCCGAGTACAACGGAGTGGGAGCTCCGTCCTGAAGACACCGGGGTGTAGTCTATTTTTGTCCCTGTTGCAGGTAAGCTGCACAGGTATAGTCAGGGCGTTCCTGTGTCACAGTCAGTCCGTATATGTAGATGTTTATTTTGGTTATTTAAGCAGAGTTACTGCTCCTGTTTGTTTTTGTTATTTCATAATAAACATGTTTGCTGCCTCACCAGAAGGTATCCGTTTATAACTTAAGAAAGCACAGCTCTACACGGCCATCCTGGTCACAATATATATATATATATATATATATATATATATATATATATATATATACACACATATATATACAATTTATTGTGGAAGGACTCAGGGGCTATGCCAGAATTACCAATCCAATTGAGTTACACATTTTGACTTCTATGGTCCAGATAACAAATGTTGAAATAAGTGTAGTGTTAGCCTGTTACTATGCCCCAGATTACATAAAGGGATACAGCAGAGGTCCCAATCATGGTAGAATAGTAAAGTACACATAAAAAGAAATATATTTGCTGTTGGAAGTTATTTAAATATTTCTTTTAGTAATAGAAAGACAGCTTCGAATTTACCAAATGTTGTCTGCCATTAAGCTGGAGAGATCCTCAAACCAAAGTAGTCTTGTTTTCATTATCTAATTACCCCTATGAGGGAATGAATGGCTTACTGCTACAGCCAATTTCTATGGCTGTTTATTGATACCTGAGAAATTGGCTGCAAAAATATGTTATTAATCAGGGAGGCATTCATCGATAATGACGGTAATTAAAAAGCTAATCTTGTTGAAGGATCTCTTGAGTTGAGTGACAGACAGAATCTAGTAAGTTCAAAGCTGTTTTTCTATTACTATAAGACAATTTTTAATAACTTCAACATTTTACTGACACTTTACTATCCTACCAGAATTGCAACATCCCCTATGTCCCTTTAATTAAATTCTGCACTCTCAAATATATTTTAGCAACTATCAACATTTGTTGTTTGATTCTTATCTTTTCATTTAACCAGACACATATTATCATTTTACACTATAAGTCTCTCAAACTAGAGTATGGTACAGGGATGTAGAAGCCAGGCTAATTCTGGGAGGATACAGCTCATTGTATACACAGGCTATCAAATAGCTTATTTATACATACATACAAACATGGAAAAATCCGGGGGGGATTTGTCCCCCCCCCTCCCCAGTTTCTACACCCATGGTAATGTACCAGCACTGGCAAAGCATTGAAACTATAAGTCAATCTAGGTAGGACCATCATCAACTGAAATCACATTACCAATACATAACAATGAGAAGAATTTGTCCATGTAATTTTTCATACCCGATTTCCATCTTACTCTGGACAGCTGATATTAGATCCAGGAGAATCTGCCTGTTAAGAGAGTTCTAACACATAAAACATGAACCTTAGATATCAAGGAATATAGCCCAAAACATGTCTCCTGACCAACAGCTTCTTTATAGAAAGGCACTGGCAAATTATTTGTACACTGACACACAGTCAATTTTGATTCTCCAGATAAAACAAGCGAATCAGACCCCCCCCCCCCCCACACACACACACACACATATATAGCTTTCTAGTCATTGCCCAGAGATTAGTTGACCCACAAACAAAATCCTTTTTCCCAAAACAATCTAATCCAATGATAACACCTACCTTATTTTACTTTACGTTTATTTGGAAATGGGCCAACTCCGGACGTCAATTAGCGTATACTATTCCACCCCTCTCCTCAGTTTCTCCCATCCTAGTATATGCAGAGACTGTGCAGAAGAGTTGAGACACTGGTGGATCTCTCACAAATTAGACAGGATAGGCTCTTGGTTCGAAAATTATCAAATTGCCCCTTGCAAACAATTTAGGAATAACTTCAAAATCCCTCTGAAGGAATTTTTTAATCATATAAAATTAAGACACTGGGTGATGACTATGACTAGAACATATGGCCCCCTAAACCGTCCTGGTTCTCATCAATAAGTCAAAACCTTCCCCTAGGTAAGGGAATCCTAGGCTCCCTGTATGACATTTTCAATTTTCCAAATAAAGACCAAACACTTCCCTTCATGGTTAAATAGCAGTCTGATTTAGATCAAAAATTGGAGGCTAATAAATATATTGAATCTTGTACCAATCTTTCAAAGGGCTCTATAAGGTATAATTTATTGGAAGCATCTATAAAAGTCCTACATAGAGCATACTTCACTCTATCAAGACTTCATAAGTTTAAATCACAAAATAGTAGTCATTTTTGGGTGACTTCATTCACATTTGGTGAAAGTGCCCAATTGTTCAGTATATCTGGAAAAAAACAACTCAATTAACCTCTAAAATACTAAATATCCCAATCTTTCTTACAATCATAGGCATTCACATTGACAACTTAAGCATATCTCATAACAAATTATTTAAATGTATAGCTTTATCTGCTAAAAACTATATAGCTAAAAACTGGAAAGACCAATCTCTTCACTTCCGTGATATCATTCTTAAAGTCAACTTTATAATGCTTAACGAAAGGATGACGCACATCTTGACAGACTCCTACCCCTTGTTCTATCAAATATGGAACCTTGGATAACATCTCCAAATTGCATATCTCTCACCTATGTCACTTCCCAATTATCAAACCCACCGTCTTGGCAGGGTAAAGAGAAGGAGATTAAGGTAAACCAAAAAATTCCAACTGACCCATCATAAGGAACTCCATATTGTCATCTTGTAAGGAGGACACTTCTTCGCCACATTATTCCTTTCCTCTATTCCTTTTCTCCTTTTTCTTTTCATATTTCCCTTTATTATTTACAATTTGAATTCACACTGTGTAATTACTCAGTGATATACCCCCTCATATATTAATATAAAGGGTGGCCTAGGCCTGACTAAATTCATCAATTAGATAAAAACATACAATCTCTAATCTAATCTACCCTTGAATTTGGTATAGGCAGACTGTATAACTTAAGAATTTAATTGAGTGGGGAAATGAAAGTTAGAAGGTTAATAAGTTAATCAAGTTGATAATTGTTTTTTTGGAAATTGAAAAATGAAATATACAAAAAAAAAAGACAAAGTTTTGTTCCGATATAATAATATCTTTAGTTCTCTTTCCTTAAGCAATCAGAGAAATGTATACAAGCGGTGTCAAATATATGTAATGTATGGCATAACATGTGATACAAAATGCTGTAATAACATTACCATATTGACTTCAATAAAAAATATTGGAAAACAGAGATTAGTTAATTAGGGAATATCTACTTTCTAATTTGGAACATTGAGAGCCCCTGTCAAACTTTTATGTCTTAGCTGCTAATGCAAGTCATAGTAGAGAGGTCAGACAAATCATGGTCCACTGGTGAAGGAACTGACAACACACTCCAGTACCTTTGCCTAGAAAACCTTATGGATAAGCACAACCAGATGCAAGATGTATCTGGCATGCTGCGGTTCATAGGATCACAGAGTCTGACACAACTGAACGGCTAAACAACAACAATCACATATAATAGTTGTCAAACTACAAAACGTCACGCTTTGCAAGCTCGCAAGAACTGCAACTGCGTTGTCACGCAAAGCAAGCTCGCAAGAACTGCGTCACAACCAAAGCAAGGGACGCAGTTCTGGCCACAAATGCGGACCCTCGCAAAGAGAGGGGCCGCATTTTTCGGATTGCGGAGGCTCCAACGTCGGCTGCAATGAGCCGAAGGCTCATTGCAGCCCGTGAAGCGAGAGGGGCGCATTTGCGGAGGTGGAGGCTCTACGGCGCCTCAAAAGCAGTTACAAACACACACAGAGGCGGGACTTGGAACAAATACATCTAACACGCAATGACTAAATACAGACTTACACTAAAAAATCCGAGCCGCGGGACTTAGAAATAAAATATTACGGACTTACACTAAAAAAATATGAGCCACGGGACCATTACGAACTCACAAAAATACGACCTGAATGGGCCGAACCGCCCGCAGCTAAAAACATTAAATACACACAAAAATGACAAATAAAAAACTTAACCACAGCAAGGGGGGGGGGGGAGGCACCCAGGACCTCGGCAAGGGAAGTTACACCTCAATTTAAGTCCAATTTTTGGGTTTAGACACACGAAAATCCCCTAACCAAGATAAAAAATGGCCACAGCAAAAAACGAAAACGAGGCTACACGACCCCTAAAGCCGCAAAACTACGACAAGCGAATACGGCTTTTCCAAAAAGACGTACGAGGTAAAGATACACTCTTAGCAAGGATGCTAAATCATCCACACCTGCGTACCACATACACATTTGCTGCCATTTTACAACACTAACTTACAGAATGCGGAAGTACACAGCTACACTAACGGTTTCCCCTCGCGCATGCAGCCTTTTTACACTACACACTGCACACATTGCTGACACTTACACCTCAGCTCAACAATGCTGCAGGAACATCAAAACAGATTGTCAGCTCTTCAGCACAATGCTTCCTGCATATATTACTTACAAATAGGTAAAGTATATTAATTTATTACTTATTTAATTAGCATTCAAAAATAGATATACACAAATACAAACCCACAAATATCGCAATAAACGCAAAAGCCATTCACAGCGCGCCAACGTTGCTCATAGCACACAAACTGCACCAGGGGACAGCCTTGCAATAAGCGCAAAAAGCAGATCAGCGCCAACCTTACAATGACAGCAAAAGCGCCTCTGATAGCCTCGCAATAAGCGCCGAAGGATCTCAGACCACCAAAAAAATGTATGTCTGTGACAAACAGCATTACCTGCCTTAATAGGATAATTTAAAATCCGGATGATATACACCGCTGTGTAAGGTAAATGTGTGCTGAATGTGAAGAATCCCAATAATATATCCTATGGGCCTGAATAGAAATAGGTTCTAGAGAAAAAGTAAACTATATAAATAAATAGGGCAAATCATTTGACTCCTATGTAATCCAAATGGATCATGTGGATATTAACATTCCTCATATGTCAGAATGAACTGATAATCATAGGAGTGTCAGGATTCTATTGATAAAGCACTATATAAAAAATACAATTTAAAAACAAAAAAGAGCAGAGATGAACAACCTGTGTATAATAAATGTATTGGCTGTGTAAAATATACACAATCACAACACATATAAATGCAGCATTGATAATCACAATTGCAGGTAAATACTTGCAGTTCAGGCACTGTGGTGCACGGCCAAATGCATGCTGTAATACTTTTCTGGGTTGCTGGTTGCTGAAAATTGCCATATTTAGATTCAGGTTGTGCTGCTCCTAAAGTGAAGAAGGCTGCCAACGGGCTGTTTCATCCACAAAATGGGCTTTCTCTGAGCACATCATTTGTCATGGGTGTTCCTCATTGAAGGAGTTCTGTTTGTTTATATGTAATTTTTTTATATTTTTAGAGTGGGTTAGGTTTTGGATGGGCCATTTATTTGCATCTGAAGATGTGGATCAAGGGCATCTAGCAAGAGAGAAGGGGCCATTTCCAGGAAGCTAGAAGACGAGAATCAAGGGCATCACGCAACATTTATTCAGATTGGATGTGCACGCTTAGGATAAAGGTGTCGCTTGACAATGCTGGAGCCATAGGGGGTAATGTATTAATTATCAAAATTAATTATTTTACAGGTTTAATTCATTTTATTTTAATTAAAATACTTTTTTTTATTTTATAGTACTGGTTTTTTATTTTAATGTATTTTTTTTATCTTCAGTAAATATTTTTCTATAATTACTTGTTTATTATTTTCAGTAATGTAGTGATATTTTTATAGTAGTTATGTAGAGACTTGGGTGTGCCTTTTCCCAGGTGATTAAACACCAAACTGTGTCTGAAAACTTTTTATTGATGGAAAATATTCCACAAAAAAGAAAGACTTATATACAAATTGAAAACATTGATGGTACTTAGGAACTCTTTAGAAATGCATAAGCCTTGCTGTAACTTTTCCAAAAATCAACATTTTATTCATAATGATTTTGGAACCTATTTTTTAATACCCAACATAATATATTAAGCTAAAATTGGTTATATAATTGCAGGGATAGCAGTCAAAGGGTCCTCCTACCTATCATAAATAGAAAAGGAGGAAGAGACCCTGTAGACAGACAAGCTTAGATATGTTGCGTTTGAGAAAGTTCGGACAGACCAATGAAACGATCGTTAGGCAGCAAAAAAGGAGTCATTTGAAGTTCCCTACTACTTTCATTTAACTATGATGAGAGCTGCGAAGTTCCCAAATGTTTGGGCTACATAAATATAGTGTTTTTAATATTGTGGAAACAGCCTGCAGTTTCTTTCAGCATCAAAGTATGAATAGGAGGCATCCAATTTTTTTAACTTTTGACAATTGTTTTTTATATTTTTATTTGAATCCACATTGTGATGGTTCTTATGGTTAATTTACCCTTGATATTGACTATTGTTTTTAGTTGCCTGGCTACAGGATCTCTTTTTCCTTTTCTATTTTTGACAGGGTACTTTAGCAAGCACTGGAGCATCAGCTAGTGAGTCCACAGGTAGGAGGTCCCTTTGATGGTCACATGCCTACTCTACTGCTATCCCTCCAATTATATAACCAATTTTGGTTCAACATATTATTTGGGATATTGAAAAAAGAGGTTCCTAAATCCTTAGGAATCTAAATATAAAATGTGGATTCATAGAAAAGGGACAAGACGTATGCATTTCTAAAGGGTTCCAAAGTACCATCAGTGTATTCAATTTGTATATACTTCTTTTTCAAGTTGCCATACTTTATGAAATATTTCCCATCAATAAAAAGTTAAAAATTGTTTTTAGTTATGTGGAGACCCCTTGGGTGTCCATAGGCATCCAGAATGGGTGCATTAACTAGGGGACATGTATAGAGGCTATGCAGGTCCATTGGGACCCCACATGGGGGAGATATGTTTTAAATTTGGTTAGATAGGGAGGATGAAGGTCAAGGTCACAAGAACTTTTAGAAGCTAGCGTGGGCCTACTGTAGGTAGGCTTTATAAGTGCTTAATAGCCCCCATTGAAAAAAAAAATTGGTGGGGATATGTCAACCTTGTCCTCCCCAGTTCCTACACTCATGGCGAGGTCAAATAGAATTTTGGCATGTAATAGCACTTTTGACAAAACTGCATGTAGAGCAGGGTGAAAGCTATAGATAGCAAAGGTATATACAATTTAGTGTTTTATGTGCAGCATGTAATAGTTCCATTATTTCTTATGTGTGCTTTTCACACATAGAAATGTAGAGGGGGGCCATGTAATCAAGGTCTTAATCTAATATTCCTGAGTTTCCGTTATATTTTCATTCTATGCACACCTACTTTGAACTCTTATCTTTGCTACCACAGTCTAAACCTTGTTAGAATGTTTTGCTCAGTTTGGATATAAATGATTCCCTTTGTTTAATGGATGAGGTGTGATTGATGAGGCGCAGATATCCTGTCTCTGTTTAGCTACAGACTCTCGCCCTAAATCATTAATCACTGTCAATAAGCAGTAATCAACTATTTTATATAAATGTTAAGCTCAAGCACGTGAAAGCTTGCTTTTGGATGCAGGTCTGGATGATATTGCTGACACAAAGCAATTTTAAAGCAATTTTAAGAGTTAAACTGTAGCTGAAATAGGGAGAACTACAAGCAATAAAGAGGTCTCATCTGAGTCTTCATGGACCATTAAACATATAATCTTTCATTGAAATGAATGTTACAACCAGACTCTTGGGGTCAAGGGAAGGCCCTTTTGGACCCCGCTTTTACCAGTCATGCCTGGTCAAAGGTCCTCTCAGATAGGGCTGAATTCAACTGGAACTGTACAATTGTGTATGGGATTAATACAATGGATCTCTGTCATGCCCAAGGGGACCACTGGACTTTTGAACTGTTTAAATGTTATGGGTGCTGGGCTGGCATTGGTTAAAACATAATTGACCCCATTAAATTGCTACAATTTTATGATTTGTAGCTCGTAAATTAGGCCATAAAACTTACTGCTATTAAATTAGCCTGTTAAAGCAACCCGCAGATGACTTGTGGGTTTAGACGCAGCAAGGCCGAAAAAAGCCTATGGGACGTGGAACTTCGCGGCCGCAAATCCTTTGTTCTTTCAAGCCCGTAACTGATACGTTCCCATTGAGCTATTAAATTGCATCAAGATCACTGGCGTTCAAACTTGTAACTCGCAAATGGAGCCAAGAAGCAGATGAGTGCGAGAGACGACCCGCAAGGGGGGTAAAGTCCAACTCGTAGCACTCTAAATGCAAATATTACCACACTACTGTACTTTTATTAAAAGGGAATGTAATGTTAGGTCTTAGAATTAATAACACAACATTCTCAAGCCCGCAAATCGTCCCAGAAAAATACTTTATTTCATGTTCAATTTTTGTGTTATATCGATCCCGGCAATCAATGTGTTAATACATATACTGTAACTCGCATGTGATAGAATACATCTGGAGTGTGGGTCCGATCATAACTCGTAATTGATCACCGTAAGACTTTGGAAATCCCACCTCCATTTTTCAGTGACGTAATTCTGATGATCTCTTTTGCCATTGGCTCCATCTGAACTCGTAACTATGAGTTAGACTAATTGATCACGTTCACAGCCGCACATCCAACGAGTGACAAATGGTTTACGGGTTTTAATTTGCAGCCTGTTGTAATTTATTAGCACCATAAATCCGCAACTCTTCAAGCTCGCTGTCGTTGCGGGTCTCACATTGCAGATACGAGCTTCGAAATTAATGTGGCTGATAATTGCTTAATTTGTAACTGGCAAATTGAAATTAAAAAAGAGTTTAAAAACAATTATGTCTGATATCTATGTAGGTTTTACATCTGTTCAGTTTATATTAGCTTGTTAAAGACTTTTTGTTATGTTCCCATATTCTCATATTCGGTATATGCTAGCTGTTCTGGCGTGACCAGCACACAAATTAAATTGTTGGATTACAGAAAAAAGAAACAGTAACTGTCATGTGAGGTCTCTGTTAATAAACTATGCTCTGTTTGACTATACATAATCATAGTGTATGTGTCACTCCAGAGGGGGAGGCTTTTTATTTATTTTTACCAGGCTTGCTTGTAACCTATGTTCCTGATGGTCTTATCTAAAAGGATCAATTTCTGCTCCTGTGTACTTGTATCCTGATGACTGCTGTTCCTGGGCTGTCTAAGCAGGCTGGGCGGCCTCAGATATCTTAATCTGCACCATCCAAGGTTTTTTTCCTATAAGCTTGAAGCAGAAGGGTGTGGGGTGTACCTGGTTCCCTCACTCCTGGGTTGTGACAGTACTACTATACTGTGCACTGCTTCCCTATTCCTGTCTTCCTCTTCATTTACTCAATCATTGTCTCTTCACCATTCCACAAACCCACAACTTCATGATCCAAATATGATCCTCATCTTCATATCTCTCATTTCTTCTCACATTCTTTCTTCTGGGGAAATGTTTTTGCTTTTCCCAAGCTTCATTTCATTCCAACAGCAAAGCCAGACACAAAACATGTCTCCTTTCACTAGCTCCCTTTCTCCGAACAACAAATAACAAAACAACCCATTACACATTAGCAACTAGAACATCTCCAACATTATCATCATCACCTATCATCCTTTATAGAAAGCATTTTCCTGAGAATTCCTGTGGGATGCTTGTCTATGCACAACAATCTTACATATATTCATGGTCACTTTATCAATTACTGGCAGAAACCGAGAAACAAAGATTTGATGGCAGATGAGAACTAATTTGGCCCATATAATCTGCCAATTGTATCTACCTAAAGGTTTGTTAGAATGAAGACTGAGGATAGAATTACACCTATCAACGTCATGCTTAAACTCCAAAACTATGTTTGGCCCTCCCACTTCCACTGGCAGGCTGATTCACCTTTCTGTAAAGAACCACTTTCTCACATTACTGCTAAGTTTCCAATCTTCCAACTTGAAATCATGATATCTTGTTCTTGCATTTCTCTTTTTATGGATGACACTTCCCTCTTGAACATTATTAAAGCATTTTATATAAATGAATACTTCTATCACATCACGTTCCATTGTGTCCCCTAAGCGTCCATTGTGTCCCCTAATGAGAAAAATATATACATAAAACTATTTTTTAGAAATAGAAAACAGAAAATTGGCATGTGTGTATGTAATCACCCCCTTTTTATGAAGCCCATAAAAAGCTCTGGTGCAACCAATTACCTTCAGAAGTCACATAATTAGTGAAATTATGTCCACCTGTGTGCAATCTAAGTGTCACATGATCTGTCATTACATATACACACCTTTTTTGAAAGGCCCCAGAGGCTGTAACACCTAACAAGGGGCACCACTAACCAAACACTGCCATAAAGACCAAGGAACTCTCCAAACAAGTAAGGGACAATGTTGTTCAGACATACAAGTCAGGGTTAGGTTATAAAAAATATCCAAATCTTCGATGATCCCCTGGAGCACCATCAAATCTATCATAACCCAATGGAAAGAACATGGCACAACAGCAAACCTTCCAAGAGACACCTGGCCACCAAAACTCACGGACCGGGCAAGGAGGGCATTAATCAGAGAGGCAGCACAGAGACCTAAGGTAACCCTGGAGGATCTGCAGAGTTCCACAGCAGAGACTGGAGTATCTGTACATAGGACGACAATAAGCCGTACACTCCATAGAGTTGGGCTTTATGGAAGAGTGGCCAGAAGAAAGCCATTACTTTCAGCAAAAAACAAAATGGCACGTTTTGGGTTTGCGAAAAGGCATGTGGGAGACTCCCAAAATGTATGGAGGAAGGTGCTCTGGTCTGATGAGACTTAAATTGAACTTGAAAACTCTATGTCTGGCACAAACCCAACACATCACATCACCCAAAGAACACTATCCGCACAGTTAAACATGGTGGTGGCAGCTGGGACTGGACTAGACTGGGAAACTGGTCAGAGTTGAGGGAAAGATGGATGGTGCTAAATACAGGGATATTCTTGAGCAAAACCTGTACCACTCTGTGCGTGATTTGAGGCTAGGACGGGGGTTCACCTTCCAGCAGAACAATGACCCCAAACGCACTGCTAAAACAACACTTGAGTGGTTTAAGGGGAAACATGTAAATGTGTTGGTATGGCCTAGTCAAAGCCCAGACCTCAATCCAATAGAAATCTGTGGTTAGACTTAAAGATTGCTGTTCACAATCGCAACCCAGCCAACTTGAAGGAGCTGGAGCAGTTTTGCAAAGAGGAATGGGCAAAAATCCCAGTGGAAAGATGTGGCAAGCTCATAGAGACTTATACAAAGAGACTTGGAGCTGTGATTGCCGCAAAAGGTGGCTCTACAAAGTATTGAAGTATTGAGGGGTGAATAGTTACGTACATTTACTTTTTTTTTTTACTTTTCTGCATTCTAACTTCAATCACACTTGTGGGTCACCATACATATCAGCACATACCAAAACCACTCTCTCGATTCCCTCCTTTGAAGTCCAGCCTGTCCATCTATTTTCACCATTGTCTCTCACTGTCATTTAGCATCCCTGCACTCACCTCCTAATTTCATGGCCCTTTTGTACTTGTTGTTTTTACTTTCTGTCCTCTAATACTACCATTCTCATTGTGGAAAATTCAAAATTCCCATTGCTAGCATGACTCCTCCCATTTTTCCTCTTTAACCTCTATGTTTGGTCTCACACAGTATACTAGCTCTGCCCACTCCAATATCATTGTCTTCTAATGTAACTGTGATTTCTGGTCCAACTTCCCCCTCTGTCTTTCTGACAATAACCTCCCAACCTACCGTCTTACCTTACTACCTGCCACCTGAGTCGATCATACACAAAGAGCTCTTCATGTACCTAACCCATAGGAATGTTTACAAAGAAAAGTTGCAGTGATGTGTCAATTTCTAACATCAAAGACAAAATAATACAATATGAATATATATAATTGCTTCACTTTGAAACACAATGCCGCATATATTAAAACGGTAAGTGCATTGACACTTAATGTGACCTATATACAATTTAGTACTGTCCTATGATCCTCAGTGGAATCCTCCTACCTGGAAGGTTAGGCTAGCTCATAATTCAAATTATAACTTAAAACTACAAAAAAAATATATATATATCAATAGAATATATTCATAGAAAATGGCATTGACTTACCATAAACTTTTATCATAGTTTTTATTTTTTATCTATCAACATCAGTTTGTCTGTCATTTGCCTTTCTGTTCCTCCCATTGAGTCTTTCCTTTTATAATGTAAATTAGATTTCACATGATCAGATTCACTGAATGAAATGTTCAATATTTACATTGTTCTAGTCCAAAAGCAACTACTAAAATCAGCCTGAGCATTAGCAATGACTATCAACTGATTAGAAAGGCTGATAGACAGATGAACAATATGAACTTTGAGATAAGCTTACCCTAAGAAAATGGTTTACAAAAATGAAAAAGTATGCACTCTTGTGTACCTATAATGTTTACATATAAGGGATCCTACTAAAACATAGCTTTTATTGTTACTTAAATAAAAAAGGAAAAATATAATAGGTATATGCATACAATAATATTCGTTTGGTAAGAACATTATCACATATTATAATTGTCTAACTACGATTCGTCGTCACGCTGCGTTGCGTAGTGCGTACGACTTAGCAATAAACGCGCGCAGACGAGCCTCACGCAGCGAGGCGAGCCGTTAAATCGTAGCACTTTGGCAATGAGCGCCGCAGGCGCTCATTGCAGGCGAGCCTCGCATAGCGAGGCAAGCCGTTATGTTAAATCGTAGCACTTTGGCAATGAGCGCCTGTGGCGCTCATTGCAGGCGAGCCTCGCATAGCGAGGCGAGCCGTTAACCCGTAGCACTTAGAAAAAAAATACGAGGTGAAAAAAATGACGAGATAAGCGGCGGAACAAAAACAGTAAAAAAAACACTAAATACACACAAAAAAATAAAACAAAGGTCACTTACAGCATGGGGAACCAGGCAGGAAGTCTGGAAGTGAGTTGGAACTGCAATTTAGATCGATTTAGCCGAGTTACAAAGATCGAAAATCGGCTAAGCGAGAAAAAAATGTCCGCCGAAAAAAATGAAAACGAGGCTATACTACTACGAACTGCGTAAAACACAGCCACAGACGTATGTGTTTGAAAAACAATGAGATAAAGGATACGGATTAACTGCGCAATGAGTAAAAAGACAGTAGAGAGTACATTTTACGAAACACAATTACAGATTTACGCATTAACACAGATTTAACGACTTTGTCTCGCGCAACATCGGATTTCCTGCCTAAACCAACGCATTTGATGTGAAATATAAGTTGCAAGTTACAAAAAAAAAAAAAAAAAATTAAAAAAAAAAAAAATTGTATTTATTTTAAGAAAAAAAAAAGGGACAAATGTAGCGTCATGTTGTGTGGCAAACTAATTTCACTACATTTAATTTTAAACGTTTAACCGTTTTACCATATTTACTGTTAAACCGTAGTACTTTAGCGGGCTGAGCGATGAGCGTCGCAGGCGATCATTGCCCGGCGAGCCTCGCACAGCGAGACGAGCCGTTAAACCGTAGTACTTTGGCAATGAGCGCCGCAGAAAAAATGCCGCACGAACAAAACAGGCGACAGCACTATAACCACGGAAAACACGTACAGAGAATCCGGTAAGACGCATACCACACATTATCCGCCATTTTAGGATAATGCGGAAGTACACAGCTACGTTAACGGTTTCGGATTGCGCACGCACAGTATTACACTGCACACTTTTATCACGCTTACACAGCACCTCCACACCACTAATGCTGCTGCAACATCAACACAGATTGCCAGCTCTTCAACACAATGCATAAAAATACGGAAATTAATTTATTAATTTGATTTCTATGTTTCAGTAGTATACAGAAAACAACATTAGCTACCTTACAATTCCATATGTATAGTAATAACTAAACAACTTTTAAAACATACACATCTGATTGCCGTCATTTTTTGACGGGCAATACGCTAGTCTAGTATAATATCTATGCTGTAAAATCTGTATTATATTGTACAAAGACCATATATATTGGCATGGTAAAAATTAAATACACTGATATTTTATCTTATGAATATAAATGATCATATGGAGAGCATAGCTAGCCACAGTATGAATATAAGGGGTAAGTATTATTAATGTCCCCTCAGGACTCCATCCTGCTCCTTTCAGCAAATCCTCCCAGCTCTCCTCAATCCACCCTTTCCTCTCTTGGTATTCCTGTTTCACGTCATATCCAGCTTCCACTCCGGTGATCCCTGGCTCTCTGTCTCCCAGACGCAGAGGAGGTGGTGTGTGCTTGGGTGATTGGTGATGTTGGGCTGGTCCTAAGCAGCCATGCTCTTGCCGGCTCTGTGATTCAGTGTGGGGTTGCGCAGGGAACCCCTTGAGGGGATTAGAGAGGGCATAGTGTGAGTGGGGGACTAAGAGAGACCAGGAGGAGGAGTGAAGAACAGATACATCCCACCTCCCTTGTCACACAACAACTACTGGCATAAACAGCTCATGAGCAGAATCCTCCACAGACATCTTCCCAGTAGTACGCATGAGTACCAGAAACATTTCTCTAGTACTATAAGCACGGCAGTACAGAACTTCTGGGCTGTGTGGCTCACTGCGCATGTTCCTGTGTATAGGACTGTTTACACCTGCACATAGCACCAATTCTATGCTTTATAGACACTGGAATTTTTATACAGTATCTCACAAAAGTGAGTACACCCCTCACATTTTTGTACATATTTTATTATATCTTTTCATGTGAGAGCACTGAAGAAATGACACTCTGCTACAATGTAAAATAGTAAGTGTACAGCCTGTATAACAGTGTAAATTTGCTGTCCCCTCAAAATAACTCAACACACAGCCATTAATGTCTAAACCATTGGCAACAAAAGTGAGTACACCCCTAAGTGGAAATGTCCAAATTGGGCCCAAAGTGTCAATATTTTGCTTGGCCACCATTATTTTCCAGCACTGCCTTAACCCTCATGGGCATGGAGTTCACCAGAGCTTCACAGGTTGCCACTGGAGTCCTCTTCCACTCCTCCATGATGACATCACGGATCTGGTGGATGTTAGAGACCTTGCACTCCCCCACCTTCCATTTGAGGATGCCCCACAGATGCTCAATAGGGTTTAGGTCTGGAGACATGCTTGGCCAGTCCATCACCTTTACCTTCAGCTCCTATTGCAAGGCAGTGGTCGTTTTGGAGGTGTGTTTGGGGTCGTTATCATGTTGGAATACTGCCCTGTGGCCCAGTCTCTCAAGGGAGGGGATCATGCTCCACCTCCACTCTCTCTACATCGCTGTTTACGTTCAAACTGAGGGTTTCATCTCATATCAGTGTTTTGTGTCCTTTGTGCCTTATCCGTTATCTGTCATTGAGGTATTATTTCAACTCCTTTTCCTCAGTATATATGTATACTTTTGGTGGTGGGAGTGTCATCGTCTGGGCTTGCATGTTGTTTTATGTGTAGTTGCTGTGTAAGGAAGAGAGGAAGTATCTTGACAAGCAGCCAGAGTGTAGCTTTGTTATCCCCATCCCCAAGGCACAGTACTTCTTGCCAGGAGCTATGTGTCTACCATAAGACATATTCAGTGTAATATAATGGCTCCCCTGCAGGTAGGCGCCCTAAGGCACTTGCTTACTCTGCCTTTTGGTAAACCTGTGCATGAGCCACTTGGTTTGGAAGAATCAACCATTTTAAAATGTTTTTTTGTCACTGATGCTGAGCTGTTTTCGTTGGTTAGGTCAAACGTTTAAGAGCTAGCTCAAAATCTAATCAGGTTGTAAATGGGTTCTAAGCTGTGGTATACTGAAAATTATGTAAGTGAACCCTTTAATCACAGATGAAATTGTGAATAAATGGGGATAAAGACCCCAACTTCCTATATTATCTGTAGGGCCTAGCTACCAGAGTAAACGTTTTCTCCTATTTTGATAAATATGTTCCATACAAAAAATACAGAAGGATGTGGAAATATTATGTCCTCCTGACTGTAATTAACTCTTCTTATCACCCACTTTTAACCCTGTTAGATAAATATACCCCTATTATCTATAAAATGAAATGTCATGTTAGAAATTGAAAATTTTACAGTAAACACTGAAGACTTTTTAGATGCAAATGACTGCCTGTATTGAATTTATTAGTGATGTACTCCAGTTTTTTTTAGCAAAAGACCAATATTTCTGTGTGAAAACAGATGCAGACAGCAGGCAAAACAGCTGAATGTTCAAATATAATAGACTTTAACTTAACGGCAATAACTTTGTACTTTACCAATTTGCATTTGCAAGGTACATTTTGTTTAGTTATTAATAACAGAAAAAAAAGTTTAAATCACACATTGATAATTAATATAAAAAATTATATTTTACAATTTAAACCATTCATTTCCAATAATAAACTTTTCAAAGGACATACTCAGCTGCTGCTGGCGTCCACCAACTATGGTCAATGGGGGAGGCGGATTTGTCTAGCAGGCAGTGCTAAACTTTCAGGCACAAAGTGTAATCAACAAAGTGGTCTTCATTCACTGGAAACTTGCTGTTTTAAACTAATTTCTCTTAGTAACATGATTTTTGCTAGAATTGCAGACTTTAAAAGTTTGTTTCTCGTCTTATCAAATGATGTTTTTCTTAAAACCATTTAGACTTCTCTCAGATTAAACCCCCTTCCCGTCTTGGTTACCTTATCAGTACCGAGACAATCAGCTCAACTAAAGGCTAAAAATCATTGATAGTGAATTTAATATTGTATATTTCTATTTTAAACCATTAACTAGGAATTTTATTAATGACCAATGCATAACTAAAACAATAATCTTATCTTGTTAGGGCATTACAGTTGTCCAATAAGCATATTCATTTCTGAGTAAACATTGTTTCATTTCTCATCACTAAAAATTGACAGATATCGCACATCAGACATTATACCAGCATCAACTAATGTAAATGCCTAAATCTTGTGGTTTAGACATACAAGGACATACACATTCCAGAGAGATAAACATAGTGCTGTTTACAGTGTGATTTTGCTTCCCTAGACTTAATGTTATTTCATTAAATTCAATGTCATTTTGATTTTATGCCTGCTTCAAGGCTATTTATTACAAAAGTAAGAGATTATTAGAATAGAGCAGGTTTCTTTTCTTTCTGATATATTTAAGAATCTGAGAGAAGAGTTACTGGATGCCTCCATATCATGTGGGAAATAACATGACATCACTGTAATTATCTTCATCCATACTAACATTATTAGGGCAATCAGTGCTTTACATTTTTAATGGTACCTTTCTGACCCTGTGAAATGTTAATGCTTATGTTCTTGTCTACCATAATAAGAACATCAGTGTCAGTAGTGGGGAAATGCTAATTATATATATTTTGTAAATGAAGTTGGTACATGGTTTACTTCTGAATACAGACTATATTTAATTAATTTGCATTTAAGGAAATGCAAATTGTAAGCATATTCTCTCTCTTTCTCGCTCTCTCTCTCTTGAATTCTCTTTTTCACTCTCTTGCTCACTCTTTCTCTCTTTATCTTTGTCTAGCTCTCTCTCACTCTCACACTCTCTCTGTCTTTCTCTCTCTCTCTTTCTCTTTTAATCTCTCACTCTCTCTTTCTCACTATCTCTCTTTGTCTATCTCTTTCTCTCTCTCACACTCTCTCGCTCTCTATCTTTGTCTTTCTCTCTCTCGCTTTCTCTCTCTTTGTCTTTCTCTCACTCTCTCTCTCTTTGCCTTTCTTTCTCTCATGCTCTCTTTGTCTTTCTCTCTCTCTCTCTCTCTCTCTCTTTCTCTCGCTCTCTTTGTCTTTTTCTCTCTCTCTTTGTCTTTCTCTCTCTCTCTTTGTCTTTCTCTTTCTTTCTTTGTCTTTCACTCGCTCTTTCTCTCTTTCTCTCGCTCTCTTTGTCTTTTTCTCACTCTCTTTGTCTTTTTCTCTCTTTCTCTCTTTGTCTTTCACTCGCTCCCTCTCTCTTTGTCTTTCTCTCTTTGTCTTTCTCTCTCTCTCTTTGTCTTTCTGTCTCTTTCTCTCTTTGTCTTTCTCTTTCTTTCTCACTCACTTTCTCTCGCTCTCTTTGTCTTTCTCTCTCTCTCTTTGTCTTTCTCTTTCTCTCGCTCTCTTTGTCTTTCTCTCTATCTCTTTGTCTTTCTCTCGCTCTCTTTGTCTTTCTCTCGCTCTCTTTGTCTTTCTCTCTATCTCTTTGTCTTTCTCTCGCTCTCTTTGTCTTTCTCTGTCTTTCTCTCTCTTTCTTTCTTTGTCGTTCACTCACTCTTTCTCTCTTTCTCTCGCTCTCTTTGTCTTTCTCTCACTCTCTCTCTCTTTGTCTTTTTCTCTCTTTCTCTCTTTGTCTTTCTCTCTCTCTCTTTGTCTTTGTGTCTTTTTCTCTCTTTGTCTTTCTCTCGCTCTTTCTCTTTGTCTTTCTCTCTCTTTCTCTCTTTGTCTTTCGCTTACTCTTTCTCTCTCTCGCTCTCTTTGTCTTTCTCTCTCTCTCTTTGTCTTTCTCTGGCTCTCTCTTTCTCTCTTTGTATTTCTCTCTCTCTCTCTTTGTCTTTCTCTCTCTTACTCCCTTTGTCTTTCGCTCGCTCTTTCTCTCGCTCTCTTTGTCTTTCACTCTCTCTCTCTCTCTCTCTTTGTCTTTCTCTCTCTTTCTCTCTTTGTTTCTCTCGCTCTCTCTCTCTGTATTTCTCTCTCCTTCTTGCTCTTTCTCTCTTTCTCAATACAGTCTAGAGATTTGGGCTGGGACATCCTTCAGTGACACGCCTATGATCCACATGCATTTTTACATGGTTTAGTTTACAGCTTTCACCTGTTATAAAACCACATTTAAGTACAACACCGGACAGGTCCATAACCATGAGTTAGTTAACCGTTCCACAAACAGTGCTTTTCATTGGTAATATACTCAAAAAATTACTACAGTTAACAGGTTATTACTCAGATTTTTACTTTTTAGCTTCAAAGAAAAAAAATTACCTTTCACTAATACTACTCACAGTCTTAAAGGGCCAGTATAAGCATCAGATAAAGGATTGTGCGTATCTTGTTCACTACTTTAAGAAATGCATATTTAGAAATCCTAAAATAAAGCCATACAGAATTATGAAAATGAATGCCAATACTGTTCTACTCCATGTGGGTGGCTTGATATGTATTAACTCATTGATACCCGAGATCGATTTAACCCCGAAATGAGGCATAAAAATAAATCTTATATACTACCTATTTGCGAGCTTGAGACGGTTGTGCAATTAATTCTAATGTCTATCATCGTTTTCCCCATTATTTAAAGTGCAGTATTGTTTTCTTGTTTGCATTTACCGTGCTACGATTATGTGGTATATGGTACTTAACCCCCTTGGGAGTCCTCTCTAGCACTCTTAGGATTTTCTCCTTCATTTGCATTTACTGGTGTGAAAACACTTGCGGGCTTGGAGCAATTGAATAGCTTGTGCGATTTTAGCCATCGTAACGCTTGTGAAAGTGAAAGATGAAATTTTGCCTTGAACCTAATCTATATATAGCGCTATGGAATATATTGGCAAGTTAATAAATAAAAAAATAGACATCAATATAGGGTTCCCTGGTGGTCCAGTGGTTAGGATTCGGTGCTTTCACAGCTGTGACCTGAGTTTGATTCCAAGTCAGGGAGCCAAAAGGTCTCACCACTTCGAAGCTGAGCAGGGTTGGGCCTGATCAGTACTTGGGTGCGAGACCACCTAGGAATACCAGGAGCTGTATGCTTTGGCCCACTGGAGAAGCAACTGGCAACCCATACCAGTATCAGTGGATCACCATGACCATGGACATAAATACATAATTGTAGTATTCTTATCTGTTGCTTGCAATGGCAGAGATGAGGTAAAAGGTCAGTGAACTCCCTACAACACTGCCCTGCCCTGTTGTTTTATGTGTAGTTGAGACTGCACCTACCAACATGCAGTGTAAGGAAGAAAGTATCTTGATGAGCAACACAATCCAGCCAATCAGAATGTAGCTTTGTTATTCCCACTCCCGAGTCATAGCAATTCTTCCAAGTAGCTATGTGTAAACCCTAAAACCGTTAGTAAAGAACAAAGCTGTAAACTTAGAAAATAAGGATGAATTTATGTATATATATATATATATATATATATATATATATATATATATATATATATATATTTATATATATATATATATATATATATATATATATATATATATATATATATATATATATATATATATATATATATATTTAATAGCAGCACGCATAAATGCATGTATTTACTTTTTCTGTACATTTTTTTTTCAATTACATTTTATAGAGGGAATATTTTTAAATCCAATTTTGCATTCAGATCCTTTGGGTTTAAACTATCAAGCTTATCTATCCAATACACTATGGCCCATAACAGCAGCATTTAATTGTCTGCTCTTCTTGGCACATACATTATCTGCCCACATTTTGGAACATCAATTGACTTGAATAGAGTGGTTACCAAAAAGAGAATTAGCATTTCCATATACAATGGCACATTGTTACATGAGGTGTGATCAAAACCTTCATTATTTACAGACTATAAAACTGCATTATGAGCTTTCTTTTTCAAGTAGAAATGTTATTCATTTTTTTTTCAGTTATCAGTAATTTTATTTTGACTATTTTGAGTCGAAATATGCTGTGTTAATGGGTTTTTGATGGCTCAGATTCATGTTTCAGCCCTTACTAGAGAAAATACTTTTAATAGGATTTTTTTTCTTCAAATAAGCATATTCACCTATAAGCCTGTGGTAGTATATACTCCCATTCATTTTATTTGGTGATTATTGATAATTGTAATTAAACACTCACTATTAACCTACTGTATATCACAAATGAACATTTTTAGAATATAAAAGCAAAACTTTAACAAATAGTTTTAGTGTTTTCAATTATTACAGTAGTATATTTGCAGGATGAATAAATGGGGTAATTTCAAATAAACATACAGCCTGTGAAAAAGGAGCTTTGAATATATCTGAGCCTCCTCTGAAAAAAATATTTGGAAAGTGTTATGGTACATTATAGTTACTCAGCTTTATGGATAAATCATTTTAAAACGAAAATACACGGTTGAGTCACATTATTATAACAACCACCTACTTTTGATGTCAACTGGGCGTAGTCAATGAAATGTGGCTTTGTGGGTATATAAGGTGACATGTAGGCATTCTGCAAACATATCAACCATCGCTATCATGGGTAAAATGTGCATTTTATCCGACTTAAACAGGGCTAATCATTGGCTTTTGGACCAAGTGTGGCAGTATTTCTAAAAAAGCCCAGTTTGTAAACTATTTGTGTCCTGCTGTGGTTAAAGTGTACCATGACTGGACAAAAAACACCATGGGAAAAGCAGAGCACCACGTGTCATTGAAGTCAGAGGTGAATGTCGGCTGTGAAGGTGTGTGAGGGACAACTGAAATGCTACAGTTGACCAACTCACCATCCAAAAGAATCTAGGGCTACCAGACTTGTGTCTAAAATTACAGTACAGTGAACCCTGTTGCATATGGGGCTCCGAAGCAAACGGATGGTCACTGCACCCATGCTGACAAGGGGGAATTGTCATTACCAGCCTAAATTTTAACCACAGTACCGAAATTGGGCCTCTTCTGATTGTCAAAGGGTTGCCTACTCTCATGAGTCACATTTTCTGCTCCATCGACTGGACGTAGTGAAGCTTCAGAGAACAAACACTCTGCAACCATTGTTGGAAGAACACAAGCTGGTGGTGGCAGCGTTATGGTCTGGGGAAGGTTTTCTTGGCATTGTCTGGGTGTCGCACTACGCAATGCACAGCATGAGCCATGCATGCACATTGCGCGGCAGGGGGCGCATTCGCAATGTACGGCAGGAGAGAGGGGAAAAGGAGACACAGGGGAAGAAAGAGGGGGGAAAGAGACACAGGGGAGGGGGGAAATGACACAGGGGAGGGAGAGAGGGGAAAAGAGACACAGGGGAAGGAGGGGGGAGGGAAAGACACAGCGGAGGGAGAGAGGAAAGAGAGGGGAGGGAGGGGGAAGAAACACATGGGAAGAAGAGGGGAAGAAGAAAGACACAGGGGAGGGAGTGTGGGAGAGACACAGGAGAGGAAGAGGGGGGGAAGAAAGACATGGGAGGGGGAAGAGACACAGGGGAGGGAGGGGGAGAGACACAGGGGAGGGGGATGGGGTAAGAGACACAGAGGGGGCAGAGAATCAGGGGAGGGAGAGGGTGGAAGAGCCACAGGGGAGGGAAATGGGGGAGAGACAAAGAGGAGGGAAGGGGAGGGAGAGGAGGGAAATAAAGAATTATATTCAATATTTTGAAAAAGTATGAAATGATACATGAGGTATACTGAGAGATAGTACATAAACAGACAGAAAACACAATGTATAACACTATATCATGCCATCATTTTTGACGGCACGTCGCTAGTCATATCAATAAATTGTACGTGATTAAGGATAATTAACGTTAAACTATATTAATGTATGAAGAAAAACACATTTATTAATAGACCATTGTATTACGAGTACTGAACTGCCTTTCTCTGTAATGTGACTTTTGTAAGAATGTAGATTACAATACAAAATAAAACATATATCATCATACCTGAAACTTACAGAGCACAGTGTCAGTATATCCACACATTTAGATGTTCATTTGACTATCCCTAAAAGGTACAATATACATTTAGCTAATAGTGGCATCTCATATCTTAGGTTTTACTGATACAAAAAAATAGTTATTGGAAGTCGTTCAACATAGAAGGAAGATTTACAATTGCTCACCATATAGTAGGATGGGGCTGTCTAGCAATTGACTGGTTAATTGTATAAAAACCTTCTCAGTTGTTGAGAAAGTCATCTTTGTAGGTTCATTTCAGCTCTGAGCATCTAGCTTAATTAAATATATATGAAATGAATGACTCATTAATTAAACTACTTGATTAATATGTTGAAATACCAACTTGTCTGTCTGGTTTTCAAAGACCTTACCAGACCTTTATCAAAGTATTACAATCATAAATTTCATAGTAAGTATATACAGCGCTGAGAGAGGTTCAGTTAGCTATAGTAGCATTATTCCAATTATGTGTTCATCTATGATAGCAGCTGGCAATGTGTAAATATAGGTTAGAATATGGGTTAAAGCTTAATCCCCATGTTTTTCTAAATTATATGATAGGCAACTACATTGACAATCATGGAAAAGAGAAAAGTTGTATAAGAGTAGTACACAAGTAAGTTTTTGATACATTTCTGTAAGACAGTAATCAATTCTTCACAGAAAATTATCTTCTCTAAATACTATAAAACAAAAACAAACACTGAGGATTGTTGTAAAGTAATTCATTGAATGCCACTTTCTCTTTCCAAAGGGATACATTTATGTTTATTTGAAACTTTTGCAAGTGACAAACAACTGACATAATTGGATAGTTAGCAGAGAAAGCATATTTTTTTGTCAATAATAGTAGTCGCAAGGGAGAATTAAAAAAATATGTTCCATTTAAAAATGCATGTTGAATTCCTGTCCAATAATGTATAATTGCTAATACAGGCACATTGTTAAACTGTCTTTGTAATGCAATATAATCGTTTTTATCCATTACCATCCGTATGCTTTATAATAATCTCTGGATTCTGTTAAAGGTTTAATAAAACATGATGTTCTAATTTAAACAAATTAGATAATTTAAAAGGTTCATTCCAAGGGCAGTAAGAGACCCCATTAAACACCAGATTTCTTTTTTTTAAGAATTATTGGAGTGAATCATTTAGAGTTTACGTTACATTCAAACTAATCTTTACACTGCTGCCCATCTACACTCATAATTACTGGTTTAATCATTGAGAGCTCAGGGCCTGATAATTGAGGATGAATCCTACAATATAAAATGAATCGTTGTAGAAAATAGCAAGCAAACCCCTTTCTCCTAAAAGCTTGTTCCTCTCAGTTGGATTTACTGGATTCACTCTATAATGAAAAAACATAAAAAAATCACTGAGTACATGCACTGGCTCTTGCATGAAAGTGCAAACATTCTAACAGTGTGGCTACATTTATTTCCTTATTTATGGAAACATTGAGCCTCATTCAATTGCAAGCCCATAATTACCTCCGAACTGAACTTTTGGCAATGGGTCATATTTTTCTAAACATTTAGATGTATTCAATTGTCTCTAACTTACAACTACAGTCTCATCGCTTCCACACACAAACCATTCACTCGTAAGTAGGATTTCAAGGGCCCTGATTATATGGTCTGACAATATTTAAGCAAGCCTGTAATTTGCTTCTTACACACATCCAATAGTAAATGAGACCGCCATCATGACATCAGTAAGTGTTTAAACTCCAATTAATTAGTGTTTAGTAGAACAATTTGTGATCAGACTCTCAATCCAACAATGTAGGAATCAATAGAAATCATTAAAGCAACTGTTCCATTCCATGTGGGTGGCCTCATATGTATTAACCCCTTGATTCTTGGGATTGATATGACGGAAATAAAAGTTAAAAAATATTTTGTTTTTATTGTAGATTTGGGAGCTTGAGAATGTGGTGCAAATAATTCTTATGCCTTTCATTGCTTTTTCAGTTTTTGAAAGTACAGTAGTGTGTGTTTATTTGCTGCTGCAGTTATGAGAACCGGTGTTTAACCCACTTGCGAGTCCTATCTAGTACTCGTATCATTTTTTTATACATTTGCAATTTAAGGGTTAGAAGGCAATTGCGGGTTTCATGAACATGTGTAATTAAATATCGATTTTGCGTCTTTAGCACTGGTAACATTTACAGGCTTGAAAAATCAATGGAGCAGATAGGATAGAGTTAAGTTTTGACAAGCCCGCAGTGCTTTTGAGCCTGTAACTCGCAATTGGAATGCAAGTTGCTGAATGTAGCCAATTGAATATCCATTACATTTCAAGTCATTGTGATTTGGGCAATTGAATTGATTTCATTATGTCTAAAGAGACACAATTTTACTCTTTTGCCAGCTTTGTAAACCATGATTATAGATACATTTTAAGAGAAAACCTAGCTCATATAGAAACTGCTTGTTTCTAGGGGCTTAAATATGTCTCTTTAGATTTGCTTGTTCATCTGAAGTCTGGAGGGGTCAGTAATTGTATCTATTCAACAGTGTAGAAAGTGAGGTATTCATATTTAAGCATTTCACACCACCTTTACCATGTATATATTTAAAAGTTGGTACTATAAAGTGAATATCTTGTTTCCCTGATCTGTGCTTGCTTCTCAAAATACTATACGGGAAGCATTACAGACATGTCACCCCCTAGTCACTAGTCTGCTTAAAGTAAGCTATTAATTATTAGGTTTTTTTCATGTTACAGACATGTGAAGTTTTTCTTAAACAATGTGCCAAACAATGGAATACTGATATAAAAGACTGAATACATACAGAAGGAATATACATGTAAATATGGATGGTAAAACTGAAATTATGACAGTTCATTACAAGGGAAATATCTGAACTGAACTATTTGAAAGAAGGAATCTTCCTAAAGAAGTCACAGGAAACGTGCTATTATAATTTATGTTGGTTTATATTGTTTACCATTGATATTTATTGTCTCTGTCTATGGACTCACAGACATTAATGGACATTAGCCTTGTGAATACCTGACCTGAAATGCTATTCTAATAGCCTTACAAGTTTTTAAAAAGGACTATCAGCCTTTTTAAAAATGTAGCCCGTATTGTAAAAAGTCAAACTAAAGGCTATTAAATTAGCCCCGTAAACTTGCTGGTTAAAACGCAGGAAGGACGAAAAATGCCTACGTTCTGTGGAACGTGTAACATTGCAGCACGCTACCCTTTGATCTGTCAAGCTTGTACCAGCTACTTTCCAATCATGCTATTAAATTGCATCAAAGTCCCCTGCGAGCTAGCCCATAACACGCAAACGGAGGCCAAAGTCCAATAAGTGCTCGGGAGGACTCGCAAAGGCTTGTACAGCCCTTACGTTTTGTAAGGAAGCAGCAAAAGAGAACCCCACTCCAGCTCCCAAACCTCCTTCCGGCCCCTAAAGCTCCCCCTGCTCCCTAAACAAATCCCCATGCTGCAGGGGTACTGACCGGGACCCCCTCAGGCTCCTAATATTAATTATTTCTGCAGGGGGGTCCTGATTGGGACCACCGCGGCTGTTAAACTGTTAACCACTGCCGCAGGGGTACTTTAACCCCCATCGGGACCCCGCAGTGTCCCCATATTACCCCTTGCAGCAAGGGTCCTGATCAGCATTTAAAATTCAAAATTCCCGCCTTTCGGGTCCTGAAAGGACCTTAAAGTTCCTTAAAGGACCTGTGCTAACTAAAAAATTAACCCCTGGCAGGGGGGAGCTATAAGTACCCCCACCCGCACCTAAAATTAACCCCATCACTCATGGGGGTCTATATATCAGTCCAATATCAGTCCAATAGGGGTCTAACCCCTAACACTATTAACTTATAACACTATAAGTGCCAGGAAGCTCCTCCAGGACCCTCATGACACAAAGTCTAAGAACTACACTAAAAAACCCTTTCCTACCCTATCCCATTTGATTAACCCCCTCCAACTAATTAACCCCCTCTATCCTATCCTATTAATCCCCCTCTACCCTATCCTACCCTATTAACCCCTACAGTGCCTACCTAACTCCTACCGTAATAACCCCTGCACTACCTACCTAACCTTTACTAAAATCCCTAGCCCCCCACTAATAACAAAATAAAAAACCCTACATTACAGAAAATAAATAAAAAACTACATTACTTCAAAAAAATAAACTACATTACAGAAAATAATAAAACATTACATTAAAATAAAAAATTCTAGATTACAAAGACAAAAACAGCCTTACTAAAAATAGAAAAGGGTAAATTAGACCACTGACCTGGCAAAATGCCCCTCCAGTGACATCCAGTGATGCCCTGGTCATACCTAAAAAAAAAAGAAAATTCACAGTTAATATACAAATACATACAAAATGTAATATAATAAATATTAATAGTCAACTTGCCTGTCTAAAATGCCCCTCCAGCCCCTCAGTTCTTCTTCCCAGACAAGACCCTCCGAAAAAAATTCTGATGTTCTAAAAAACTAATGGAGCTTCTCCCTTGAGGGGCTCCCTGCTGCAAACAAAGCTTCCCGAGCATGCTCCGCTCAAATAGAAATAACTCCTTCTGATTGGCTGAAATCGCTGTCAATCATATTTCAGCCAATCAGAAGGCGCTAATTCTATTTGAGCGGAGCATGCGCGGGCACCCCTGTGGGGTGTATTCCATTCTGATTTGCTATAAGCATCTGCGGCTTCTGATTGGCTGATGTAACTGTAGGTTTTCTTATTTTATATAAATGTAGTTTTATTATTTTCTGTAATGTAGTTTATTTATTTGCAGTAATGTAGTTTTATTATTTTATGTAATTAAGTTTTTTTATTTTATGTAATCTAGGGTTTTTTATTTTCTGTAATGTAGTTTTTTTGTGTAATGTAGTTTTATTATTTTTTGTAATGTGTTTTTTATTTTGTGTAAATAGTGGGGCTTTATTCTTTTTTGTTAGTAGCTGTTTATTATTTTATGTAATTAGTGGGGTGCTAGGGATTTGATTAGGGGGTTAGGGAAGTAATGTAGGGGTTAATAGGATAGGGTACAGGGGGTTAATTAGTTAGAGGGGGTTAATAGAATGGGATAGGGTAGGAAAGATTTAATAGTGTACTACTCAGACTTTGTGTCATGAGGGTTCTGGAGGACCCTCATGGCACATATAGTGTTAATATAGGGGTTAATAGTGTCCTATAGGGGTTTATATAGACCCCTGTTGGACTGAGGGATTAATTAGAGGCTCATAAGGGTCTATATAGACCCCCATGAGTGATGGGGTTAATTTTAGGTGCTGGGGGGAGTACTTGTAGTACCTCATGGCAGGGGTTAATATTTTAGTTAGAGTGGGTCCTTTAAGGACCTTTATGGTTCTTTCAGATCCCATGAGGTAGGACATTTGCTGCAAGGGGTAATGTAGGGGCACTGCAGGTGTCCCGATGGGGACCCCCAGCATAGGGCAGTTAACTTTAGGTGCCAGGGGAGTACCCGTGGCAAGGGTTCAATATTTAACTGCCACGGGGGTCCTCATCGGGACCCCCACAGCAAGGGGTTATGTCTGGAGCCTGCAATCTCTTTTGCCATTGGCTATGTCTAACCCGTCACTATGGGTTTGACTAATTGATCCTGTACATGGCCGCACATCCAACATGCGACAGACTGGGTTGCGGTTTAGCGTCCCCGGTCCGTAGCTCACAGCCCCTTCCAAGTTAATAGCCCTGTAACAAAAGGGATTTTCAATCCCGCAGTCATTGCGGGCCTCAGGTTGAAGATACAGAGCTCCAATTTAATGAGGCTGAAAGTCTGTTATTTTGTCCCAAAGCCCTGATTGTATGCCTTCAGACTCTATTTCCACCAGGTAATTTGAGCCTAAGGAGCTCTAGGTACATTTTCAATTTTGGAAACAGTTATTTCATTGTATGATGTTTTTTGAGGTATAACTATTCCATTGGGCTAATAAAAATATTTTGCGGTTAGTACAACTTTAAGGGTGACAAGTAGGCACCTCCAATAGACAACTGGGATACCCAGTTTGCTCCCAGTTCCAGGGCCAGACTATGGTCCTTGCCGGATTTAAACTTGTGGTTAGCAGTAGTTTAGGCTCTATAGACTTCTATGGGAGATTCACAAACTTGATTAAGTCATCAAGTATAATTAACAAGGCTGTCAAAATAGCAATCAAAACACTTGTTTCAATAGGCAAAGGTCAAGTGGTGTCAAGTGCTCTGCAAGTGATAGCCGTTTGATCCTTTGTCTTGTGGTTAACCACAAATTAAGAACTACTTGACCATAGCCATTGATCTTGACCCCCCTAATAATAGGAAGCTGGAACTTCTAAAATTATTATGGAAGTCCTGGTTGGCCACAAAAAGTTAATACACTCCACCTCAACTCACTAGCAGACATTCCTCTGATTGAATAAAGATATCTCTATCTGAGGGGAGGCTAAGGAGCGGGTAGGCCTGACCACATAGTCCCCTAAACTCACCAGGCCTTACCACCATTCCCTCCCCATAGCACCCTAACCAGGCCCACTATCTTCCACTGGCTCCCCAAATAGCAGAGAGCCTGTTCATGAAAATCTAACACTTATACTGTCCAGATATATACTGTATTTGCCATGTGGGTTAGATGTGGACCACTCACTCATACACTCTGTCTCCAGCAGTTATACTACCTAATCAACCCTCTACTGTGCCCAGATCCTGCGAGAGATAGCTTATAGTTACATAGGTACATAGTTACATAGTAATTGAGGCTGACAAGTTCAACCTTCTTATATATCCTCTGATTTGCAATATGCAGATTAATTGTTAATTGATCCAGAGGAAGGCAAACAGAAAAAAATCAGTGAAACCAATAGTCTCAAATGGGAAAAATATATAAAATTCCTTCCTGACCCCAAATACTAGAAATCAGAGTCCTCCCTGGATCTATACTCCCTCTCTAATTATCCAGGATAACCCTGAATGCCCTTTTTAAAAAAAATTATATCCAATCCCTTTTTAAAGTTATCTATTGAATCCGCTGTCACCGCCTCCTTTGGTAGAGAATTCTGCAGATTAACCACCCTTACTGTGAAGAACTCTTTTTCTTTCTTTGAGGTAAAATCTTTTTACTTCTAATCTCAAAGGATGTCCTCTTGTCAGTTAAAAGCCTCTTGGCACAAAAAAGTTCACATGACAAAGCCTTGTATAGACCCTGGATATATTTATATAAAGGTACCTCTTAGACCCCTTCTTTCTAGAGAAAATACATTTAATTTGGTTACTCTGTCTTCAGAACTTCATTCCCCTTATTAGTTTTGTTGCCCTTCTCTGTACTTTTTCCAGCTATAAAATGTCCTTTTTATGTAGTTGAAGCCATTGACCTCTCAGCACCTAGGTGGAGAAGGAGACAGGTTGGCACCAGGTCCTTGGAGACAGACCTGACCCAGGTGGGGTAGTTTAAAGAGAGAAAAGGTGTCAATCTTGTGTTTATCAAGGGCATTGTTCCATTGGTGATTGGTGAAAACACTGTATAAAAATGTGTGCTGAAAAATAAAGTTTATATTCTGTTTGAGACACATATGCATGGTGAGTTTCATTTAAAGGAAAGGCGTTCATTATTAGATTTTAAATCAGACATTAATTTCTGCAACTTGTCCTGGTACCCAGTAACTTGTCTTGAACCTCTGCAACTTGGCCATAAAACTGCAAATTGGTCTGGAGAAACATCAGCTGGTCCTAGCCTCCAATTAAGCCATCCTGTGTGAGGGGAGGAGGAACCTATAAAACATGCAAGTAGGATTGGTCTTCCTGGCCTTTTCAAAGCCAATCAAGAGCGGGTTGTTACAAGTGGTGGCAGCGGTGGGATCCGCAAGACATGATACCAGGATGGCGGATTGCGATGATACGTCTGCCACTGCACGTCGTGAGGAGATTAAGGCAAGTGGTATCAGATGCCAGGATATCATTTGATTGAGGAGCTTTGATGAGATAACATGCTCAATTAGCCAGAAGAGGGGACTGATCAAAATAGACCTCTCCTCTCGCAATACCACCTCAGGGGAAGCTCCCCCCATTGTTCAACCATTCAGGGAAGATTGGTCTTCTTGGCATTTCCAACCCCAATGAACAAAGGGTTGTGATACTTATTATACAAGGTATAATATGGCACTAAATAAAGATATTTTGTTCATACAAACTAATATGTTTTATTTCCTTTGAGGTTATTGATACACTTAAAACTTTGATCAGCAGAAGGCACATTGAGGTAGGTAGTTAATCTTATATCATTCCATCAACAAAGACGTCAAGTATCTGAACTACTCTGAGGTCTTAATTGTAATAAGGTTTGAAAGTGACAAATTAAGCTTATCTGGGAAGGCCTGATATGTGGTGTCAGTTATGTGTAAATTCCTATTAATTTGAAGGAATTTAAAGTTTTCTTCTCATGTTAATGAACAAAAGTCCAAGAATGTATCTGTGTTGAATTTCTAAAGAATACACTAGCTATTAAATGTCATGTTTTTTGTGTGCAAAATGTCCAATGGTATAATCAATCATTTGTGTAGACAGACAGACCAGTGTCAAGATGACACAGTTTAGTTCTGAAACCAGAACCACAATAGGCTACTAGATACCATTAATATTCTTCACAGGTTAAGATTTAGTTGTAGGAAATACGCTTTTAAAATAAAGTCCTATATGCAACTGATAAAGGAATAGAAGAATCATCAGCACTTTAGCTCAACACCTGTCCATTTAGATTTTCAAATTTGGTTAACTGGCCTCTTGTGTTTCACATGAATTAAATTCAAGATACAAGTAACTATTTGAGAGTTGGATTGTGAAGTCAAATAAGCAAGCTTCTTAGCATTTTTAAGGTGGCTTGCTGGTTTATCCTTCCCGGTGTAGCTGCCATACAGCACCATCCCTGTATACTTTGTGCAACTCCGGTGTCTAGGATCGGGTGGTCCTCATTCAAGTACGGAACTGGTTACAAAAATAACCTCTCCTTGTGTTGCTCTGATTTCCTTTTTTTGTGCAAACTCCTTGAACGTCCTTCCATGTGCCTTTTTTATTGTAATTTCATAATTTGTGTTACATGGCTGCTCAGGTTGTTTGGCTGTTGTTTAGTTGTTCAGTCGTATCTGACTCTCCATGACCCTATGTTCCACAACATGCCAGCTACAATTATTTTCCTGCTTGTGTTTATCCATTTGGCTTTCAGGACAAAGAAGTTAGTTGCCTGTTCATTCGCTAGTGGAACAGAACACATTTTATCTGTCCTCTTTGCTATGAACTGCTTATCTTGGGTGACCCCACATGGTGTAGCTTCATTGAGGTACACAAGCCCCTTCACGATGAAAAGACAGCGATCCTGAAGAGGTGTTTGGCTGTTACATACGTCCAATAAGTTTGCAATAAGTTAAAAAGGCTGTAAGAAACAACTTAAAAAGTACTGAGAAACTTGCGAGGGGACACAATCCAATATTTTGCTTGTTCTCGGTCTCAAGAAACCTTAGTAAATCTAGGCAATTTAAGTATAATAGAATACTAATAAACATCCCCTTCCTATTAACTAAGTACAGAATAATTATAATTAATAAAATGTTTCCATTGCAATATGATGGTATTTGAATGTCTCTGGATATATATATGTGTATCATTCTTTTTAGCATTTTCATTGTGATAAAAGGTTTCTAACTAAAATTATAGATATTTGTTTTTATATAAATAAAATAACTGCATGTTCAAAATGGATTACTTTATGCCATTCATACTATCTTATAATGTTAATTTTAGTCCAAATAGCTACCTTTTAATATTATCAGTAATGGAAACTATTAGGACAAAGATGTCTTAAATAATTTTGCTAAGGCTTGGAAATGGACAATATTAAATAGTTGTAACAAACATTCAGTAGTCGGAGAAGTATATAAGAGCACTTATCTATTTTATGCAAGGTCACTATGCTCCAAAGAACACTAGAGTGTTTTTTTCTTTTCTAATTAGGTCATAATCTAGACAACAAGAAGAGACCAAGGTTTTCTGAAAGCCAGACATATGGTCATGAATGCTGGAAAACTTGTACAGGTTTTGAGTTAACATTTTCTCTAGGAAGATTAAAAATGCAGGAGGATTTGTTAAATACAAGACTGATTCATTCTTCTATTAGAGAAAGAACAAAGTAAGCACTATGGAAAAATCATGAAGTCTCTATATGCAGTATATGCTTCTTAATCAAATCATTTGTGATGTCTTTATTAGCAATCCATTATAAAATAGATCATATTATTGAGATTGCCATTATAGAAAATCACTTAAGCATAAAATCATTTTTAGTGATTGACTGGGTTATTCAAAAAGTGATGAATCACAGTGGAAAATTCTGAGGTTGCTGTAATTAATCCGTTTGAAACATGCTCTAATATTACAAAATAACTTTAAAAAATTCTATCAATAGCATCAGTATGTTTAAATCAATTATCTTTATTTGAGCACTTTTCACAGAATATATGAAATAAAATAGTCCTAACGATATTAGTCCTACAGAATGTAAATATGATATAGTTTGCAAATTACTCGATACATAGGAACATGGTGATGGTTATTGGAATTCTCAAAAAGCAATCAATAGGCTCATTTGTCTTTGCATTTAGAGAAGATGTAATTTTTGGTTACTTGAGACAACTGCATTTAATTATTCACTAAGATTGCTTTATAATATGGGGTTCCGCAATGAGCCACTTTCTTACTTCTAAGAAAGAAATAGATCTGACCATGTACAACAAACTGTGGCAAAGAGTAATTGTATAGATTATATCTGTATATTTTCCATGTACAGTATAACAGTGATAATGTAATATAACTATATCCTAATAATTATTTAAATGACTTTATTTATACTATAATAAAAGCAAGATTAGTCCGCAGATTTAGACACCACATTTACAAAATTGTGTTTAGTGAGTGCTTTTGTAGGAGCTTGTCTTTTTCTAGTCTAAATAAGCCAACAAGGCCCAGGCCTAGAAAGTACTAAAGGGCAGATGTCTAACTTTGCTGGTGCAGTGCTATGCCATAGTATGTGAAGATGCACAAAAAAGCTATAGGAATTTATATATTTCTGTCTGTAATAGTACATTCATGTCCTGACACAAGCAAGTGATGGGAGGGATCCAGTGAAAATAATATGGGACCCCATATCTACAAGATAGGTGACCCTGGGAATCAAATAAAAAATATATACTTATAGTCAGTCTGATTATCCCAGAGTGATCAGGTTTCTGTAAAAAATATTATTTGCCCATTAAGAGCCCCCATTTACCACAGGCTGCTGCTGCTACCATGTAATGGCCTCAGAGCATTGAACCTACTGCACCAACATAAACATAGGTGTGTGTGTGTTGGGGGGGGGGGGGTTATATATCTGAATGGGGCTAGACCTGCATCAAAAAATATTTTCCTGGCCATGTGGATATCTTTAAGAAGAATGAAGTGTCACAGGCCAACCAGTAAAAGAATAAAATTAGTACACTAACTACATGGTCCAGTCATATCCTGAATAATCGCTGTGTGCAGTAGGGACAACAGCTAGATGGCTTGGTAGTGAGTCAATAAGATGTTGGAAGGTTGGCAAGTGTATTTGGAGCCATGCAGATTTCAGTGCATCCGACAGCTGCTGAATAGTGCATGGTGGAGGATACATACAACGAACATGGTGATCTAGGTGGTCCCACAGTTGCTCGATAGGGTTCAAGACCAGGGAAGTCCTTGGAAGTCTTCGTCATGCTTCTCCAACCACTCCCGGACTATTCTGGTGACATTTAGCATTGTCCTGCTAGAAGATCCCATCCGATCCAAGTAAGACAGTCAACATGCATGGGTTTACTTGATCTGCAAGGATGGATAGGTAACCCAATTGGTTGTGAGTACCTTCCAAAGGTATGAGTGGATCCAGATAATGCCAAGAAAACATTCCCCAGACCATAACTCTGCCACCACCAGCTTGTGTTCTTCCAACAGTGGTTGCAGAATGTTTGTTCTCTGATGCCAACGTCCGTCCAGTCGATGGAGCAGAAAACGTGACTCATCAGAGAAGGCAACACTTTGCCAATCAGAAGCGATCCAATTTAGGTACTGTCGTGCAAATTGAAGCCATTTCTGAATCATCAGCATGGGTGCAGTAACCATCTGTTTACTTTGGAGCCAAATAGGCAACAGGGTTCACTGTACTGTTGTTTTAGACACACAACCGGTAGCCCCCTGGCTCGTGTTGACCGTGAGTTGCTCAACAGTATCTTGTTGGTTTGCCCTCACAAACCTTTGCAGCCAACGCTCACCTCTCACATCAATGGCATGTGGTGCTCCTCAGTTTCCATGCTGTTCATTCACCATGGTGCCCAGTCACGGTACACAGCAGCAGTCACGGTACACAGCAGCATGTGAACACTTCACAAACTGTGCTGTTTCAGAAATACTGCCACCCTTGGCCCGAAAGCCAATGATCATCCACTTTTCAAAGTCGGATAAATTGCACAATTTACATATGACAGTGATAGTTGAAATATTTGCAGAATGCCTACATGTCATCTTATATACCCACCAAGCCAGCTCACGGCACAAGCCCTATTTCATTAGCTATGCACTGCTGACGCAGAAAGTAGGAGGTGGCCATAATAATGTAAGTCGACCTTGTATATGTAGAAGGCACTACTAACAGCTGATGCCACACATTTAAATTGAACTCTCTTTCCCTAATAGGTTGAGAAATCAAAACTAACCTGCTCTGCCACTGCTAAATAAAACACATTTTAAGTAATGTCCAGTACATATTATAGCAAATGGCATACTACTTTCTCATATAAAGATAATGCATATCAGTATTATATAATATTTATATGTTTTTTCTAAAACCAAAAAGAGTAAACAAAACCTGTGCACAAAGCTAACGCTATGCTTCTTTCAATAATGAAAAATAATTCCACTAATAAAGTTGATCATCTGGAAACCAGTTGTACACATAAAACAGTTTTGTATACAGCAAATCACCAAGCTGCCAATATATCATCTGAGATGTCTTGCAACAATGGTTTTAGTGCAACAAATGTCTTGAGAAGGTATGTGTGACCTTGTCAAAAGCAGTTAGTTACTAGATGGAAATTGAAACACTGTTAATCAATTAATAGATGTTTTACACTGCTAAATAAATATCACAGCTAAATAAATATCACATTTATGTATTTTATAGACACATGTTAAAGAAATACATTAATTAGAATTATAGACATTTTTCAGATTGCTGATATACTGGTTTAAATTGAATTTCTGAATGCAAGCAGAAGTTAATATTGGAAAGGGGAACTGCTGGGCGAACATGGTTGTAGCTCGCAAGATACTACAGCGGACAGAAAGCACCATCTTCAGCTGGGTTCAATTTAAATATTGGAATAAATATGTGCATGATAAAAGCTTTTATACTTTTATGTTCAGTCATAGCTGTAAATTTACATGTTATAAATCTATATTAGCATTTGAAGAGCAGTCATTTTTTAATGTGATGCACTGTTTGCTAATAACATTGCTATTCAGTGACACATTGTACAAATATTAATATATGCACATTGCAGTAGAACACATATGCTACGCAGACTGCGCAGACACGCTCTCTTTTTATTGGAAACTTGGTTAAAATGACTTAAGGGGGTGCAGGAGAAACAAAGAGGGACATAGTCAAAGTAGAATAGTGGGATCACATATAATAGTTGTCAAACTGCGCAACGTTGTCTCACACTGAAGAGCGCGAGAGCCTCCTCTGCTTGGCGTGTTCTGCTGGATATTATGACCTGGCACAAGTTCTACTTGCTATGCACGCCAATGTTGAAGATCGAGGGAATAAAGGTGACATTACACGTTTAATGGCTGCTGCCAGTGGTAGCTACGTAGATATTGTAAAGTTGAAGCGAGGCGAGCTGTTAACGTGTAGGACTTAGCCGATGTGCGCCGAAGGAGCCAATCGCTGCGAGCTGTAAAATCGTAGGACTTGGCCCATGCGAGCCACGCAAAGCGAGCCGTTAAAATACGAGACGCGGGGCTTAGACCAAAAAAAAAATATGAGACGCGGGACTTACAAAAAAAAAGATACGTGACACAGGACTTAAAAAAAAAAGGTACGAGACGCAAAAATGTACGAGATTAGAGGCCGAACCAAAAACACGAAAAACACACTAAATCGCGTAAGTGAGGAAAAAAATGGGCGCTGAAAAAAATGCAAATGAGGCTACACGACTCTGGACCGCGCAAAACACTGCAAACCGCGTAGCACTTTACACATCACACTACGACCTACAAAATACACTATTACAAAAGCTGGAAAATGCTCACGAGACGCGTACCACATTAATAACATTACGACTATACAATGCCGCTTTACACAGTAAACCAACGGCTTTACCTCGCGCACGCAGCCTATTTAGAATGCACAGTTCAAACATTCATTACACTTTATAACAGATTGTTAGCTCTTCAGGCTATTGCTCGCTGCATATATCAATTACAAATAATTAAACTATATTCATTTATTGAATAAATAAGTCATTATTAATTAATTAATTGAATAAATCATTAATTATTACTTAACTATATATACATAGAAATTCCACGACAGTAGAGGCTCGCAATGTGCGCCGAAGGGCCTTACAGTACAAAACGGTTTCAATTATGTCTCAAACAGCATTCCCATGGCTTCAAATTTTATTGCCCCGTCATTTTTGACAGGCAAGTCGCTAGTTTATACATAATGATCTACTATATGTTGAAACCAAAGTATAGTTCTATCATAATTAAGGAAAATGTCCTAAACTTAGTATTTCATTGGGAATTTGATTTAATCGCTTGTACCTAGAAACATTCATAATGCTTTGATAAGGGTTGTGTGTGAAAGGAGTATTTACATCTTTGTGGAAACAGAACTTGCAGTTATAGTTGAGAGCTATCTGCTTTTGAGCATCTGTGGGGAAGGATCGTCACATGTGGGGAAGAGGGCAGGTGTTCAATTCCAAAATATCAATTTTATCCTACTCCCTGATAGATAATCCTAGTTCTTTAGGCACCAAGCTATCAGGCATTGCCGAAGTCAGACAAGAAGGACTATTCTATACACAAACAAATCATTTATAAATTACTTTAAAAATGTTTTTATGATCACGCCTTACACAGTTGATAATGTTGTTAATTTGTTGTTGTTGTTTAGTTGAATCTCTCCATGACCCAATAAACCTCAGCACGCCAGGCACAATCGTTACTTTTCTGATTGTGCTAAGATTGTGCTAAGAATTTCTTGGCAAAGATACTGGAGTGATTTGCAAGTTCCTTCTCCAGTGGACCGTGATTTGTCTGACCTCTCTGCTATGACTTGCCCATCTTCATTGGAGTACACAAGCTCCTTCACCATGACAAGGTAGTTATCCAGAAGCGGATTTGTTTGTTACATGCTTCACAAACATTTGTTTTGGTTGGGGGGGGGGGCTTGTGAACTAAAATGGTTCCTCAAATGTTCAAAAAGGGAACACTCAGAGAAAAAAGGGAATTTATCTTAAAGGAGTAATTTTCCATACTAAAGAAGCTTAGATGTCAGGTATGATAATATATATATGTATTTATATTGATATATGCCTAAACAACATTTGACTTGCATTAATATAAAAAAACAAAGACATTCCCTTTAAATCTAAAATATCGACCTTATAATAAAATAACTAATGAAATATAAAAACAAGTGTTGGTATATGAACAAACTAACATAATGTGATCAAAATGTGTGATCAAAAAAATAATAAACATTCTAAAAATAACTGTAATAAATATTTTTAACAGCTTTGTGTAAAGCAATAGCATGCAGTAATTGCCTCAATGTTTATGTATAAAATTATAATAAAAATGTAAAAGTGCTAATGCAATTTTCATGAGGCTAATTTTATTTTATTATAAGATAGTAATAAAACAATCATTTCTGGTCATTACTGTGTTATTTGTTATATGTTATACTTTATTCTACCGGACAACCAAGCTTCCAAAGAAAATGGTTTTATGAAAATCACTTAGAACCCGATTTTTCTCACAAGAGTGTGTATGAATATAAGTTCATAAAGTCCAAGAGCATAAATGGGCATGGAAAAAACGTCATACAGCTACAGTTTTTCAATAATAAAAAAAATGCTTATGCTGGAACCTGTAGGCTACCATGATGCTTTGATGAGGGTTACCTATGTCAGCGAGCATTTACATGTCTCTAAATTAGTGCTTGTGTTGTAAGATGTCTTCTGAGCATTTGTGGGAGAAGGGTGTAGGTATCAAATTCTAAGACACAATTTATTAATAATCTACCACACCCCCACACCTCCCTTCCCTGACAAATAAACCAAATCATAACCCTTCAGTCTTCAAGCTATCAGGAAGTGTTGAAATAATACAAGATGGAATCCACTATGAATAAACAGAGTTTTTAATAATTCTGATTTTCACTAAATTTTGATTTTATGTTCATGGCTTACAAAGCTGCTGATGTAAGTTTACATACTTAAAAAATATGCATATTTTTTAACCAAAGTGGCCCTTTAAAACTTTGTAGGTTTCCCCCAATGTTTGTTTTCGCTATGTTGCATCCACTCCAGTCACGCTCGACATTAAATACAAATTGACACATTTTTTGCTCAAATTTGTCTCCCGCCATGTTTATGTTACTCCTCTACGTATCTTCATACCCTACATACCCGTACATAGGTTGTGAGAATTTACTTTTAGCATTGTTTAATTTCAACTGGAATCCTCATTTATAGAATTTCTTTGCAATTTTGCATTTACATTATTTATAGAAATACATATTCAGCAGGTTTTTACTTAACTACAAAAGTAAAGTTAATCTATTACTTTCAAGAACAATGTTCAAACTTGTCAGTTTTAGTTATCTGAAACTGCTCAATGATAGACAAGAAAGTTTGTAATCCAGCCTATTCCAAATAATAATGTATATTGGTACCCATAACTATGTCACCTATAAAAATCGACCAACATACCGCTATGGATGATATCATGTATAACTGCACAAGTACTATCAATGACATTACAGATTACAAAGTATATCTATGAAGTTCAAGTTAC